>CM030932.1:2773018-2786201 GCA_018136815.1 Isochrysis galbana
TGAGGCCCTCAGCGATTCCCCCCCCCCCCCGCCAAAAAATATTCTTGAAGCTTGAAGGTGCCCGCTATGCTGCTACTGACTCACACCACTCCGGTATCGCATTCGCCATCGCCTAAGCCCCACACTCTCGCCCCCGCCCCCGCTACCCCCCCTAAGGGGGATGGGCCCGCGTGCACTACGACGGGCCAGGCGGGTGGGGGGCGGGCTGGGGCTGGGGTTGGCCTGTCAGCTGTCAGCTAAATTCCGTAGACAAACGTTAATGCGCGCGTCGCTTACCTTATTTCGCCTCTTCGTCTTGTGGCCCCCGTCTTTTGGGTCATTTTCGTCTGGCGCCGCGCTTTCGCGGTGCCCGCCTGTCGCATGGGGTGTCCTCTTGTAAACATATCGTAAACAGGTGTGAGTATTACCTTTCCATGGGTCAGATTGTGTCGTTTTTTTTTCGTTCTTTTCTCGTCGTTCTCCAACTAACTTTATAGTTAGACGCGATGGAGCGCGCCAGCGAGCCTCTCCTCTCCTTCGGGCCCCCTGCCGAGGGCGGCCCCCCAGTCCCCATGGCCCATGGACAAGTCGCAGTCGAAGCGACCGCGTCCGCCGTCAGAGGCCGAACACGTGTGTGCGACCCCGGTCGCACCCCGCGGCCCGTGGCCCATACACCCAGCACCTAGGTAGCGCACGAGGGACGGGCCGCAAGGCAGGTGGGGGGGGGGCGAGAGTAGCGGGCGAGGCTGCATAGAGCATAGAGCATAGTCAAGGTGCAGAGTCGCGCGCGCGGCGAGAATCTTAAGAAGTTTTTTTTCGTCGTTCTCTTAGGGTGTGCGATGCCTGCGCGTGCCACCATGGCCCCCCTCTGAGGGGACCCTCGGGTCCCCCTCGGAGAGCTAGCTGGGCCAGCTCAGGGGGCAGTGGAGGCTGGGGCTGGGCCCCTGGCCTCCCCTACCTCTCCCTCGTTGGCCTCGCTGGCTCTGGGTGCCCTCCTGGCGGCTCGAGTGGTCTGTGTCTCAGTGGTGAAGGAGGGGCTCAATACGTTGGGGGACTAGTGTAGGCGAAGGCGTGCGGCGCGCGGCGCGCGCTCGGCGAGAGTTTGGACAGGAGTAATGTCAGCTCAGCCCCTGCCAGCAGGCAGGGGCTGAGGTTGAGTGTGCAGGACCCCTCAGGCAGGGGCTGAGGTTGAGTGTGCAGGCCCACCCAAGGGGTCAAGGGGTGTCTGCGGTGGAGGGAAAGGGAGAGGGGAGAGGGGAGGGTGGCCCTCATGACCCCTACTTTATAAAAGCAGGTTGCGATTCCCCCCCCCCAAGGGCCAAGGGCGAGGCGGCGCGCGGCGCCCCCCCCCCCCCCGGCGAATATGATGAGTCATATAATATGTAAGATGCACAAATTCCACCGACTTAGCGGTAGCCTGAAGCAAGCAGCGTCAGGAGCTTTGACTTCTCATACAATAAGGACAGCGTGCCCTCTCATCCTCTCATGCCTCCGGGAGGCAATAGCCGCCAAGGATGCACGCAGGGGCGAGGATTGGGAAGAAGGCGAAACTCTGAAGGGACATGTGTGTATGCGCGCGTGTGTTAATTGAGGAAATCCAAGCGGTAACTGGAACGAACGGCGGAACGGCCTCGTGGCGCCCCCGGCCGTGGGTCGAAGTTGGGCACTCAGGGCGCGTCTTGGGGGCGTGACGACGTCATCGCCGGGGGCCGCAAGCGGTCGATTTCGACGCTGTGTGCGGGGGCGGCGGGCGCGATTGGCGCGAGGAAGGGTTGGAGCAATGGGCTGGCCACGCCGGGCCGGGACGAGCGAATCAGGCGAGCCTGTGGGGAAGGAAGGGAGTGAGTCAGCAGGGCAGTCTGCTCCTAGCAAGCCTAGAAGGCATGCCAGGAGGATGGGTGGTTCCTCCCCCACAGCAGGGGAGGAGTGGAGGAAGGTGGGGGGGGGGGGCTCGCGCCCCCCCCCCTGGGCGAACTAAGTATAAACTTAGTTGAGGAGAGCTATATCATATATTATAAAAAAACCTTTTAATATTCTTACCGCACTCGCGGCGAATGGAACCACTACCCACTACAAGTAGCACGTAGTATACTCTCTACACCCCCATTCCCCGGCCCTTCTCCCCCCGCCATCAGGCGGCTCCCCCCGTACACTACTAGGGGGATTGGGGTGGAGGGCTTAGATATGGTCCGGTGGCCCGCGCCCCCCCCGGTGATCTTTCCCCCCCTTCCTCCTGTGTCTCCGAGTGGGCGGCCGACTCTGTCTCGTCTTATCCTGTAAACAGGCGCGAGACTTACCATTTTCCGGTGGGCGGAGCTCTCGCTCGCGCCCACCCCCTTCTCCGCGCTCTCTCTCCCCTCTCCTGCGGCACGCGCGATGGCGCGCCTGCGGCAGGCCTCCAGCTGCCCTCTGGCGGCCCCTGGAGGCTCCTGGAGGCCAGCTCAGGGGGCAGAGGAGGCTAGGGCTGGGCCCTGGCCTCCCCTGCCTCTCCCTCGCTGGCGCTCCCGAGCCTCTGGGGCCCCCACGCTGCACCTGTCTGTCTGTCGACCAGGGGGGGGGGGGGGTTGGAGCATTGGGCTGGTCACGAGGGGCCAGGATGGGCGAATGGGGCGAGCCTGTGGGGAAGGAAGTGGGTCAGTAGGGCAGTGGCCTCCTGGCAAGCCATCAGGCGTGCCAGGAGGATGGGTGGTTCCTCCCCCATGGCAGGGGAGGAGTGGAGAGAGGGGGGGCCTCGTGCCCCCCCATGTGTCAACCAAGTATAAACTTAGTTGAATATCATATATTATAAGCGAAGGCCACAGGGTGCCCCCGGGTACTATGGATGCGAGATTTGGATTTGAAGGGAGTTAGCGCGGATGAAAGGAGCCGGAGCCGGGAGAGCCTTCGAGAGACGAGAGCTCTGGGAGCCTGCCCCCCGCTCGGCGGAAGTGAAGCGACCTCCTAATGCGAGCGACAAAAAGCAAAACAAATCCCTCTGCACACAAAAGCAACACTATATTTACAAGGAGAAGGCTATTCAATATAAGACTCCGGAAGCGCGCGTGCGTGAAGCGTGCAACAGAACCAATCATCCGCGCTGAACGATGGACGATGGCCACCAACAAGGACGGGGACGGGGGCCCACGTTTTCCACGTAGCATGACTTTGCCTTCCAACCGCGAAAGTACCGTCAACTCCGCGCATTGCCTCGACCTCCTCAAATCTCCACCCTACGCACCCCACTATATCCCTGTCTCGACCTCCTCCAATCTCCACCCTACGCACCCCACTATACCCTTGTCTCGACCTCCTCAAATCTCCGCCCAACGCACCCCACTATACCCTTAGCCTTCCCACCACACCCCGCGCACTCGGTGTCGGCAAAGGGGCTTACCCGCGCTGCTTCACACGTTGTCATCGTCCGAGCTTTCGTCCTCCTCAGAGTCGTCCGCAGCCAGCTCACGTCGGATCAACTCCTGAATGTCAGTCACCTCATCCACCACGCTGGGCGAGACATTGTCCCCATCATCGCCCCGAGCCGCTTCTGCTGCCACCCATTTGAACTTGTACTCACTGGCCGTGCGATCTGCGCACGATTTCACTCGGGGTGCCACCTCCTCGAGCTCATGAGCAAGACTATCCGCGGCCGGTTGCATCGCGACCGGATATTCCGGCGATGTCGGCCGTTCGAACGCGCCGTCGGGCAACGTCGGCTCCGGCACAGCGAGCTCGGCTTGCATCGCCGCTTCTTGCGCGCCAGCGACGCCCGCTGCGAGTGCGACCCCGGGCACAAGCTCGCTACCGAGTGCTTTGGCAGCGGCAAGCCCGACACTAGCCTCCTCGAGCTGTGGCGCTTCGCGCTGTGCCGCTAGGCCCTCTTCGAAGCCGCGGCGCCAGATGGCCTCCACCACACGAGTATGAGCGCTGCTCGGGTGCGCGTCGACCGAGCGCGGCAGCTTGCATAGGCGCACCAGCTCGAGCGCCACCTCAGTATGGCCAGCAACTAGTGCGGCAATCAGCGCCTCGGGGATCGTGCTTGCGCAAACAGGCAGCAAGAGCGGCAGCAGCTGCACATGGCCACCACTCGCCGCGCAGCCGAGCGCGTCCTGCCCCCTCGAGTTGACGTGCCCAGCCTTGGCCCCCGCTGCGAGAAGCGCCGCGACGACACTCGCTTTCCCACCCGCCGCACCACAAAGCAATGGCGTGTCGCCAGCCGCATCATGTTGCTCGAGCGGGGCGCCCATCTCGAGTAGGAGCTGGATGCATTCCTCGCTGGCAGCCGATGCGGCGCACAGCAGCGGTGAGCGCCAGCTCACATCAGTCATCGTAAGCGCCTCCTCGGTACCCACGCTCACACGCCGTTCGTCACCGCCCGCCCGGATGGGAGTGTGCATAGGGCTGTGCGCCGGCCCATCCTGCACCTGGTCCTGGAGCCATCGGAGCAAGACACGCAGAGTCGCCGCATGCCCCCCCTTGCATGCTGCGTGGACGGCAGTTCCGTCGCCGCCGCATGAGCGCGCGGGGTGAGCACCGTGAGCCAGAAGCAGCTGTGCAGTACTCTCGCGGCCGTGAGCCGCAGCGGCGATGAGGGCGCGTGAGGCGTCCTCGGAGGCGCCTTGCAGCCTCACGTCACTCGTGTCCTCGGAGACCATTGCGTCGAGCAGCACGGCGCAACAGCTGGAGTGGCCCGCCGCCGCAAACGCGACGAGCGGCGTCACGCCGTCGGCGTCGCGAGCATGCACAATGGACGCGACTGGGGCGGGACCGTTAGCCCATCTCCCTCCAGCTTGTCGCAGGTGGGACAAGATGAGGCCAAGGATCTTCTCCGCCCCGCCGTGTGCAACCGCGGCATCCGCGGGAGAAACAGCGAGTAGGTGGATGCAGTTGCGCCCGTGCGCGTCCGCACCCCCTACGCTCGCCCCCTGGTTGAGTAGGTCTGCCACCGCGGGCGCATGGGCGGAGGCGCATGCCTCCATTAGCGGCGTGCAACCCTGCAGACTCGTCGCATCTATCGGAGCCCCAGCATCGAGCAGCACCGCGATAGCCTCCACCTTCCCCGCCGAGGCGGCCGCGTGCAGTGCGGTGAGACCGCGCTCGTCCTGAGCGTCGGCCGGTGTCGTCGCAAGGCCGTCACGCAGCGCGTCCAGATCGCCCTGTCTCGCGAGCTGGAGGAGCCGCCGGACACGCATCGCGACCAAGTGCTCAGCAGGCGTTATGACCACCTCATAGCTCACAGCAATAGGGTAGAAGGAGAGCCACGAGTTGGACCAGCTCGCTTCGCACATCCCACTGGACGGTAGGGTGAGCTCCACCTGTGCGGAGGCGCACAGCGCAGGCAATACGTTGGAGGCGTCCGCACGGGCCGCACGGCCGCCATTCGCCTCACCAGCCTCGTGCTCCCCTCCCCTCCCAGCGGACTCCTTCCGCTGGAAGTTGCCTTTCCGCGCCCGCCCTGCCCCCTTGCACACGAGATTTGAGGTACGCTCTTCACCACAAGGCCTCCGTCTCCACTCACCTCGTATGCCTCTCCCTTCTCCTCGTATAGCAGCTGCCCCTCGAGCGAGAACTCGAAGGCCGCCTCGGCGTGCTCGTGTACGGTGAAGGCAATGCGCACGAGCGAGCCCTCGCCGGCCGACTCGAAGGGTAAGCGGAAACTGCCGCCGGGTGGCACGCTCACTGACTTGGCGCGATACTTGATCGACTGCTCCGACGCGGCCGAGGTCAGAGGCTCCATGGAACTCTCTCTCTCTGTCTCTGTCTCTCTCTGTCTCTGTGAGAGCGTGTGCGTGTGCGTGTGTGTGTGCCGTGTTCAAAGAAACTTTCTTTTGTCTTTTGTGGCAGAATTAATAATAACTCTAGTAGTACTCTTTTCCTGCTCTGGGCGTGGCTAGAATATTGAACGCAGGCGGCCGCGCGCGAGTCGTGAATATGTTACCCCCCAGGAGCCAACGCCCCCCAGGAGCTCCCGGGGGCCCCCAGGAGCTATCGGGGGGAAATTTTCTCCCGATCGCCAACAGCCCCACCGAGAGCTATCGGGGAACCGAGAAAATCCCCCGAGAGCTGTTGGGAGATTGCTCATGGGGGGTGCCGTAAGCGGATCCCCCAGTAGCTATCGGGGGGAAAGGAAATCCCCCGAGAGCAAACGGGGGGTTCTCTCTCTCTCTTTCTCTCTCTCTCTCTCTCTCTCTCTCTCTCTCTCTCTCTCTCTCTCTCTCTCTCTCTCTCTCTCTCTCTCCCTCTCTCTATCTCCGACGAGAAGACCTCCACTCTAGAGAATTCTTCAGAAAACTCAGGCAACAAAAATGGAACGGGAACATCAAAGAAATATACAAGACCAGCGACTGGAACAACCCCAGACACGCCGACCAATTTACGACCACGACCGACGACGGCATCCGAAGAGAATTCAGAAGGTACTATGCCTGGCTGTACTCCCCCAAGGAATCGAGGCGAGAACCCGAACTGGAAATTACTCTATCCGACAGGCCCCTCACCGATCTCGACAAACGCCGATTGGAGGGGCGCATCACTGTAGACGAGACCACCCAGGCCATTCGAGACATAGGCCCAGGCAAAAGCGCGGGCCCGGACGGGATTCCGGCGGAAGTATACAAGGCACACGAAAAACTAGTTGCACCGATCCTAACAGACCTCTACAACCAAACCTTCGACACAGGCCTAATCCCGTACACTATGAGGGAGGGAGATATCATCCTGCTTTATAAAAAAGGAGACTCACGCGACCCTAGAAACTATAGGCCCATAACACTATTACAGAGCGACTACAAGATACTAGCCAAAGTACTAACCAATAGGCTAAGCAAAGTAATTGGTAACATTATATCCGACAATCAACTAGGCTTCGTGCCTAGAAGACTGATTAGCGAAGCCACCCACCTTCTGCAACTGACAAGGGCATACCTCGACGAAACAGGAGAGCCGGGTCTCCTCCTAGCACTCGACTGGGAAAAAGCTTTCGACAGAGTCAGCTGGGAGTTCTACCACCTGGCCCTCCGCCTCCTCAATTTCGGGCCCGACTTCCAGCACCTGGCAAAAGCACTTACAAGCGAGGCGGCAAGACCCGTCCGCACAATTAAAATCAACGGGGGCCGAAGCTACCCCTTCACGATAGGGAGTGGGATGCCCCAAGGATGCCCCCTCTCGCCGCTCACCTTCCTCCTTACGACGGAAGCTCTCACCCGCGCCATAAACAGCGACCCCGACATACAAGGGGTTAACCTCAACGGGTACGAACTGAAGATTAGCCAATTCGCCGACGACACGGCGCTCATCACGAGCGACTACACAAGCCTGAAGCGGGCCCTAATGTGGGTGCGGACGCACGAACGGGCCACGGGGGGCAAAACAAACGAAGCCAAATTTCAAGGAATCCGAATGGGCTCGCAAAGGCTACGCAAGCCGCCGTGGGACATGCGTAAATACAACTGGATAGAGAACGATCAATACCTCACCATACTAGGCGTCCCGCTAGGAGCCCCGGAAGCCCTCAAGCCCTTCTGGAAGAAACTCGCAGACAAAGTAGACAACAAAGCAGCCAGATTGGCGCCGATTACGCGACACATGACCATATTCGGTAGGACCAACATAGCGAACTTTATAATTTACGGCACACCACGCTACTGGATGCAAACGTTGGCAGCCCCTACTTGGTTCCATGGGAGAATCCAAAAAGCGGCGGACAAAATTCTATGGGAGAGCCCTTACACAGGCAAAATCACGAAGTGGGTGAGGCACCCACAATACCCCGTGCACGACGCGGAATGCGCATCACGAACAATGGGGATCGGCCTCCTCCACTGGACAACGCACGTGAGAGCTCTACAAACAAAATGGATACTAAACTACCTCAACGCAAGAAAAGCTATTTGGAAGCATGCGCTCGATGCGTGGTTCTGCCGGACTGGACTCGGCCGCGGGGCAGTCCTATCCTCGATTCCTACGAAGACGCTCACCCGCAGTATCAGGGGAAACCCGGCACTGCCAGCATTCTGGAAGGACGCCTTGGTGTACTTCAGGACCCTAAACATACGCCGCACGAGACTCACAAGGGAAGGAGCACTGTCACAGCCAATATGGCACAATCCTCACGACCCACCACCGCTCAAACGCGGGGCGTGGATCAGCCTATGGGAATCCCTTCAGACGCACGTTGCACATAACATCTATAAAAACGAGGACCTCACGGAACCTTACACGCGTGAGGATTGCGCTCAATACCTGGAACACCTCCCCGAAATATTCGAGCACAAGGGGAGCAGAATAAACAAAACGGAATTCCTAGACTCGTGGGAGCGGGTGGTGCAACACGTCTCGCACCTCCTAGAAAAAGCAAAAGAGACCCCGCCCCATGACCCGGCCCCCGCCGAGCCGAGCACGGGATCGCCGAGCGCGTCAGCATTGCCGCTAGAAGTGTCTAGAGAGACCAAAGTCTCCGAGAGCGACACGTACATAACTAGAATGAATAACATATGGATTTATACAAACACCAACTATCTAGGCGAGACCACAGACACCACCGTGGTAGCAAAACCGGGCGAGGAGGATCACTACTACGCCCCAGCTAAATGGGAAAATGGACTAAAAGGCCCGAAACACCTCGAATTCCCTCTTGCGGACGAGTACACGCTTAACGAAAAGACACAACTAGACCAAATCACCGTGTCGGATATAACGCGAGAGCTCAAAGGGGACGGCCCCCGCAACAAACCTCAGCCAGCGCGAGAGGCGTGGGCCCGCAAGCTAGACCTAACGCACGATGAATGGAAGCACGTGGCGAAACTCTATACCCACCCCCTACTAAAACACACAGACAAACACCTGCATTTCAAGCACGTTACCCATAGGAGGCTGGGTACGCGAAACCGGTTCGCAGCGGCGACCACCACAAGATGTAGACTCTGCGGGAAACACAGAGAAAACTCGACGCACCTAGCTAGATGCCCGTCCACGCTTCCGATATTTCAAACCATAGAAGCCGTAGCGGGGTACACCCCGGCGAAAGACAGATCGACGACTCAAAAAATCAAAGACAGACTATTCGCATACCCGAATTCCCCGACGCCGGATAGCCTTAAAGCCCTCTACCTAATAGCATGGAGATACATCATAAGAGACTTCTACAAAGTGGAATTCGAAAATCACACCTTCCACCACGTACCGGTTATTGAAAGAGTCCTAAGCAGGTTCACGGCCCTCGTCAGAGGTCGGGAACCTCCGGACAACTTCTTGACCGCACGCACGCGCAAGGCCTCCCTGGGAAGGAAGCCGAAAATCAAATCTCCACACGACCTCAGCGCCCCTGTCTTCTTAACTAACAACAAAGGCGCCCTAGTCATGAGCACGAATCTATCTCTGGTAGCGGAAGCCCTCAACATAGCAGAGCGACTAGCCTAACCAAGCGACCCCGCGCCGCGAGCCGCCCACCATCCTAAAGTAGGCCCTAGACACACTGACCACAGCTGCCGACACCCAGCACAAGGAGCAAACACACAATAGCCGGTAGCCCGATGGCATAGGAGGAAGGCGCGAAACAGGCCATCGCGAATCGGCACACACCGTCTGCCACTGGAGACCCACGACACCCAGCCCCTAGGTAGAGCACGAGGGGACGAGCCGCAAGGCAGGTGTAGGGGGAGTGAAGGGAAACGGGCGAGGCTGCGAAGATACCGTGCAAAGTCGCGCGCGCGCCGAGAATATTAAGAAGTTTTTTTTTTCTCCCTCCCTCTCTCTCTCTCTCTCTCTCTCTCTCCCCACCCCCCTCTTCCCCCCCCCCCCCCTCCCTCCCTCTCTCGGGAAGCAGCGGTAGGGTGCGCGCGACAGCGCCGTTCGTCTCAGCCGCAACCTCAGTGGGTGGGGGAAGGAAGGGGAGGACGGCGGAAATAGATGGTGGGCGGCGGCGGCTCAGATGGCGAGAACAGGGGCGGTGCGCTGAGCAGCCAGGTGCAGGTCAGGTGGCGGCTGGAGGAGCGGCAAGCGTCGGTGAGAGCCAAAGGTGGTGGGGCTGGGAACGAAGAGGGAGGGCGGTCGGTACGGCGCGCCAGCACCGCACAGAGGTGGAGCGCCGGCTTTCATTGGAAGAGGGCGGCAGGGTCGGCGCGGCGACTGACAAGTTGGCAGAGTTGGTCGCTGGCCGCACCTGTCACCTGTGGCAGGCGGCGAAGGTGCATGCGCTAGAGCTCAGTGTGCGGGGCCGCCCGTGCGCGGCGCGCGCGAGCGCGGCGTGCGCGCGTGCGCGCAGGACTAGGCGCGCTTGAGCGCGGCGTGCGCGCGGGACAGCGGCCACCACCACCACACCACCACGCGCGCGGATCGCGACGCGTGCGTGGGCTTGGGGTTGTGAACACCGATAGCGGCTCGCCATCTCGCCATCGGCCGAGGGGAGGAGAGGGGGCAGCGGCGGCGGCGGCCTGCTACGTATGCGTAGGACGCAGGACGCGGAGGAGCGAGGAGCGGAGGCGGAGGCGTTCCGCGCGGGGGGGAAAGGCCCCCTTGCGGTATATGTGGCCCCACTGTTTTTCGCACTGTTTTTTACTGTTTTTTTTCGATTCCCAAAAACAGCTGTTTTTAATATTTTTCTAGCCCTCACCCGCTGTTTTTCACAGCTAGGACCACCTCCATCTCCGCCACCACCCTCGCCTCCTCCTCCGTCTCCGCCACCACCCTCGCCTCCTCCTCCGTCTCCGCCACCACCCTCGCCTCCTCCTCCGTCTCCGCCACCACCCTCGCCTCCTCCTCCGTCTCCGCCACGATGTGGAAATCAAAGCCGTAGCTTGGATTGTAACGAGGTGAACGAGATGTAACGAGATGGCCTGATGGCCCGACGACGAGATGAACGAGATGGCCTTGATGGCCCGACGAGATGAACGAGATGGCCTTGATGGCCCGACGAGATGAACGAGATTTTCGGGTAACGGAACTGGACGAGGAGTTTCCCCACTAAGCTTGGTCGTAATGCGGTGAAACCGTTTTTTCGAGACAAGCGGGAAACCGGGGCGGAAGGAACTGGCAAGGAAGTCGGCAGGAAGGCAGAGGAAATGTCTTGGCAAGGGCGACGGAGGCAGGATTTTAACGGTAGACGGAGTGCAGGATTTTAACGGTAGGAAGAGGCAGGATTTTTACCGTAGAAGAAGAGCGTGGAATTTTAATGGTAGAAGAAGAGTGCGGAATTTAACTGTAGAAGAAGAGCGGAGAGGAGAAGGAGCGGGGCTCGAACTGCAGAGCGCTCCGTCCGGACTCGAACTCGCGACCCAGAGCAAAAGGTTGGTGGAGGCGGTGGGTTGAACCACTATGCCACGCGAGAGTTTACGTAGCCATAGGGCCGATGGGAAGGGCTGAGAACCGCCCTATATACTCTGGGTTTTTTTTCTCTCTTCTTTTTCACTCTTCTTCTTCTTTCTTCCTCTGTTCTTTTTACTGTTTACTTTTTTTTTACTGTTATTTCTTTTTGCCTCTGAGACATCGCGAATGCGACACCCCCCGACTTAATCACGAGCGTCCTCGCGAGCCTTCTGCAAGCGGAATCCTTATGTCTCTAAATTGTGGAAATCAAAGCCGTAGCTTGGATTGTAACGAGGTGAACGAGATGTAACGAGATGGCCTGATGGCCCGACGACGAGATGAACGAGATGGCCTTGATGGCCCGACGAGATGAACGAGATGGCCTTGATGGCCCGACGAGATGAACGAGATTTTCGGGTAACGGAACTGGACGAGGAGTTTCCCCACTAAGCTTGGTCGTAATGCGGTGAAACCGTTTTTCGAGACAAGCGGGAAACCGGGGCGGAAGGAACTGGCAAGGAAGTCGGCAGGAAGGCAGAGGAAATGTCTTGGCAAGGGCGACGGAGGCAGGATTTTAACGGTAGACGGAGTGCAGGATTTTAACGGTAGGAAGAGGCAGGATTTTTACCGTAGAAGAAGAGCGTGGAATTTTAATGGTAGAAGAAGAGTGCGGAATTTAACTGTAGAAGAAGAGCGGAGAGGAGAAGGAGCGGGGCTCGAACTGCAGAGCGCTCCGTCCGGACTCGAACTCGCGACCCAGAGCAAAAGGTTGGTGGAGGCGGTGGGTTGAACCACTATGCCACGCGAGAGTTTACGTAGCCATAGGGCCGATGGGAAGGGCTGAGAACCGCCCTATATACTCTGGGTTTTTTTTCTCTCTTCTTTTTCACTCTTCTTCTTCTTTCTTCCTCTGTTCTTTTTACTGTTTACTTTTTTTTTTTACTGTTATTTCTTTTTGCCTCTGAGACATCGCGAATGCGACACACGAAGGGTCTGGGTCAGATTGTTGAATGCCCAGCCCCTGCCAGAAGGCAGGGGCTGACTGAGGTTGATTGTACGGGCCAACCCCGGGGGGTGTCCGCGATGGAGAGGGGGGGCCGCGAGGCCCCCATTGACCCCCACTTATAATTTATAAAAGTAGGTTCCACAACTATCTTTTAAAAGATAGGGTCATGGAGCGCGCGTCGCTCCTCTCCTCTCCTGCCGTCTGCCGTCACCCCCGCCGCGCCGGCCGATCGGGCCATCGGGCCTCGACCAACGCTGCGCCGCCGAAGCGCGCGAGAGCCACACCCAAGGCTAACCAGGTGAGCACGAGCCACAGCCCGTGCCACCACCAGCAAGCCCCATACCAACACGGCCACCATGGCCACCATGGCCATACAGACCAGCTCCTCCCTCCTCCCTCCAGCCACCTGTGGCCGACCCAAAAGTGGGCCTGGGGGCGTCGACAAAACGCCTCTTACTTATATCTTATAGGGAAAGCGGAAAGCCTCCGGGCTGGGCCCCTACATGCACAGTCGCGGCCTTGGCCTCGTGCGCGAGCACAAGACACAGGCCCGACCAGACAACTCAACCCTCCCCAACAGAGGCCTGCGCATCAAAAGCTTCAATGCAAGATACAAGCAAGACGCATAGACTCGCGATTCCGTTAAGGTTAAGAACCCTGGTAGTGTGTAGTGTAACGGCCCGCACTCGCCATTATCCATTATCTTCGTTGGCTACTAAATGCTCGAGAACGATTCCTTCACCGCATATCCGTCCCGCACTGGATCTCCACATCAAAGATGACAGCTGATATCTTTACCAAATGTCTAGACAAGACATCGTTCCTACGTCATCGTCGTGACCTATTGAATGAAAATGCCTAACTGTTCAACGATGTCGCTGTGGGGGAGTGTTTGAATACAAGTCGTGTTTTGTTGTAGAT
>CM030932.1:2786301-2825989 GCA_018136815.1 Isochrysis galbana
CTCAGGGTGGGGTTTACTGCTTTAGGTTTTCATGAATAAGAATAAAAGGGTGCGAATACCGAGTGCAAGGGCTTTAGCTCAATAGAACTTGTCGCCTGGAAAGACCTTTCTTTCTCTACGTAGCTCAGCGACTGGTACCACCTTACATGTGGGGAGGCAAGAAACTCTGCCGCCTCACCAGTGCCGGGGGGGGCGAAACGCTGCGGTTCCCATCGCATAGCTTTTCTTGCAAAAATCATCAAGGACAACAAGCAAAGCCAAGCAGATAACAAGGGCATACAAAGCAGAGAGAAGAGATTCGATAGGCTGCCGGGCTAGGCAAGGGGGAGACGACGAATTCAAGCACGAGCAATAGCGGAGCACCAATCGGCTGTGCTAATCTACTTCACCTCGAGCTAGAAAGCAATGTAGAAGAGGGAGAGATGGGTAGATCGTACGGCCTTTCTGGGGTGGCTGCAAAAAGAGTGCGCAGAGGTAGAGCGCGGAGGCAGAGGGCGACCCTCCTCCTCATCGTAAGACGTAAGCAAGACGCTACCAATGGCAAGGCATACGCAGAGGCCGGTCACTATCATTATCACGTCGTCCGTGAGCGTGAGAAGGTCACGTTGTGGCTAATGGATCAATCAGGGCTGAACTCACTGAAGTGGTCAGAGAGATCATCTGCCATCGGTCAGAATTGCGGGCGAATTAATAGCTGACACGGCATACAAATGGAGACCGCAGCATAGCCAGTCGATAATTCAGGGAGGGAACTCTCTGCAAAAAGTCCATGGGTTGCGGCCCTCGAGCAGAGAAGTCGGGTACACGGCGGCATGTTCACGACAAGTAGGCAATCAACTCGGGTCTCATCACAATAACGATGTCGTCCATCGTGCCATCAAGAGTGCACCTAAATAGACGACGCGTTGGCGCGAGTGTACGTTCCTCAACTTGAGCGGCGAAGCCGCGGCAGACTCTTGGAATCTCAACGCCGTATTGCGCCGCCGTTGTGCGAAGCATGCCGTGGCTGGGCTCTTCTTCAGGCACGTAGGCGGCTGGTCTAGAGCTCGAAAGCAGCTAGCTCTATGGAGTCGTCTTGGAAGTGCACCGATGAGTCCCGCCTTACTGGTGCAAGCATCACAAGAAAGAGGAGCCGGATTAAGGACAGTGGGCGGGTCGTGTCAAGAGACGTAAGGACATTAGTCCCCTTACGTGCCCACTTGCGTCCGGTCACAGCACGAGGCCAGCAGGCCAGCTGCGAGGATCTAGCAGCTGTCCTCAAGACCAGGTGTTCACATGGCCACCCTCTCGACAATCGCATGCACCATCGAATCAGTTCGGCCTCGCACGCCAGCCGCCGCCGCCACCCCCGCCTGCATTGCGGTAACCACCGCTTCCACCGCGGTAGTCACCGCCGCCACCGCGGCCGTATGAACCGCCGCTACGGGAGCCACCGCGGTCGCCACCGAAGGAGCGACCGCCGCCGCCATAGCCACCACGGTCGCCGCGGAAGCCACCGCCGCCGCCATAGCCACCGCCGCCGCGGAAGCCACCACGGCCGCGCCCGAAGGCACCGCCACTTCCACGGCCACGGCCGGTACCAAGCGCGCGGAGCTCTGGCAGCTCAACGCATAGAGCGAGTGTAAGGCGGCCTTCTTGAATCAGGCTGGGACGTCCACGAAGATCAGCTTCACCAGAGGGCTGGAAGTCGTCGAACGCGTCGACCACCGCGTCGGCCATTTCGGAGGGGAGATCGAAAAACAGCTGTCATTTGGGGGGGGGGGGGGGAGGTGAGCGACCGCGAGCGCCACCTGAGAGATCTGGATGGAAGGGGTTGGTGCTGTGGGCCAAGTAACGGTGTGCCGTTGAGATGTGAGACGGTTGAGTCTACCAGCAGCCAACCAAAAGCAAGAATGACCGCCGGCCTATCACACCGCCCTAGCACTTTTATTGGCCACGATGACGACCAACGGCGAGCGGTGGAATGGCGCTGCCGTGGCGCTTTTTTTTTGCGGCCGCTTGTGAGGTTGTGGGGTGGGCCTCAGTGGATGAGGAGGCTAGCAACGCCGCTGCCTCCCAACGGCCCTATCGAACGTGCCCTAATTCTCCAGCGTTGACACAGCGAAGGCGGCTGGCGAGCAGGCTCACCGTTGTCCCGTCTACAGCAGTGCGGATCTTCCCAATCGCATCAGCGGTGCGCTCGTTCTCGAACGTTGGAAGGATGTGGGCAACGGCGGCGATGGCGTCAGCGGTGCTGAGCGGCGTGCCGTCGGTTGAGGTGAGTTGAAGCGTCTTGACATTCTCCTCGCCAGTCAGCAGCGAGTGCTGGGCAAAGTCGGATTGTCCAGCGACGACAGCACACATGGCTGCGATGCGCTGAAGCGCGTCCTTGGACTGCGATGGGGCGGGCGTGATGGCGCATGTTGAGCGGTTGCGCAGAAGTGCTGGGTTGAGGGTGACGGACGTTCTAGCCAACAGTATGGCCGTCATGAGATGCATGAGAGTGCGTCCAAGCCTGTGGGCGCGCAATGGTGCAAATCCACCTCGAGCAGCTCTTGAGCGACCTCCATGAAGTAGGGTAGCAGCTTGGAGTCAACGGTATCGATGCGCTTGGGAACGAGTGACGCGGCGGCCGACATGACGGTCTGCACCGAGGGCGGGCCCTGCTTGCCAAACTTGATCCCGGTGCGGCGCTCGAGGTTCTGCAAGTCGCGGCGCTCTCGCTCCGAGTGCAGCAGGATGGCAACGCCAGCGCGCCCAGCACGGCCCGTGCGGCCCGAGCGGTGGACATATGATTCAGGATCTTGGGGCATCCTGCAAGCGGCAGCAGGGCAGACGGCGAGTGTGAGCTGGGGTCGAGGTGCCACACGGTGGAGGGCAGCCACCAAGTGCCGAGGCCGGCACACGCAGCGGGCCTCGCCTGTACTGAACGATCAGGTCGACGCCCTGGATGTCTATGCCTCGTGCCGCCACATCTGTGGCCACGAGCACGGAGAAATGGCCCTCACGGAACTTTTGGAGCGTGGTCTCGCGCAACTTTTGCGAGATGTCACCGTGGAGCGGCTGCGCGCCAAGCGGCGCGAGAGCGGCCGAGACGCATAGGTCATCGACCTCGCGCTTGGTGGCAGTGAAGACGATGCAGCGCGTGTCTTTGCCCTTGGCGTGGACAGAGATCAAGTCGGCAAGGGTGCGGGCGCGCGAGGCATCGGCGTCAGGCGTAAGCACTGCGATGTGCTCGACGGTCGAGGCGGCTTCCGACTTTCCGTTGCCGACCACGTCGATGAGTCGTGGCTCAGTGAGGTACTCGCGCGCGACCGACTTGACCCAGGGCGGATGAGTTGCTGAGAAAAGAACGGTTTGGCGGAGCTCGTTGTCAGTGGCTTGGAGGATGGTCTCGACGTCCTCCTTGAAGCCCATGTTGAGCATCTCATCCGCCTCGTCGAGCACAGAAAACTCCACTTGGGAGAGGTCGAGGGTGCCTTCGTTTAGGTGATCGATGATGCGTCCAGGCGTACCGACGATGATGTCGACGCCGTCGCGCAGCACGCGCTGCTGCGGTGGGTACGGAACGCCGCCATGGAAGAGGGCGCACCTGAGGCGGTGAGGCCCAGCGAGCATGTCGCACACCTCGGCGACCTGCCGCGCGAGCTCGCGCGTTGGCGTGAGCACGAGCATGCGCGGCTTGCGGCCGCGTGCCAGCCGGTCGCCCGGCTCGGTCTGAGCGGCCATCGCCTGGATGAGTGGCAGCGCGAAGGCCAGCGTCTTGCCCGTGCCCGTCCGCGAGCGTGCAAGCATATCGGAGCCACCCTTGAGTAGGTTGTAGCTCTGCGCTTGGATGGGCGTGAAATTGATGATGCCCTTTTCGGCGAGGATGGAGACAGTCTTGGGGTCGATGTCGAAGGAGGAGATGAGCGGGCGCGTTGGGTCACCCAACTCGCCAAGGGTATCCTCCGCTGCCGAAGGCGGCTTCTCTGCAGCAAGCGCCTCCTCGAGCATAGCAGTCGGGTCTAATTCAATCCGGCTAAGAGGTGCAGCGGCCTCGACAATCTCGGTGAGGGAAATCTGGAATCGGTGGCGGGGGAAGCGGGGTGCGTCGAGTCTGGCAGCACTGCAACGCGCGCTGGGGCCGACTAAGCCTGTCCACACAAACACCACCGCCGCTCCCCTCCCTCTGTTTGTGTCGTGTTTGTGTTTGTGGCAAGGGACGGATCGAACGGGGCGCAGTCAGCTGCTGCTGTCTTCCTCCGAGATTCCTAAGCACTCTCTCTCACGCCCTCTTGCCTCTCTCGCTCGCTCTCGCTCTCTCGCTCTTGCCCTAGCCACTCGGATCTCCCCTCACCGTCCTATCTCTCTCCCTCCCCCCACCCTCGTCCCCCCCTTCCCCTCCAGGGCCTCTTTCACCTGGTCGATGGGGGAGGAAAAGCCGTTGGCCGGCGCGGTGGCGAGCGGGTGTGCCGCGCGGCGCAGCATGGGGGCGGGCGGCCTGCCGCCCAGCAGCGCGGTGGCGCCGCTCAGCAGGACGAGGGCGAGCATTGCGGAGACGAGGGAGAGGGAGAAACGAGAGGGGGAGGCGAGCGTGCGGGGAGTCGGTGGTGAGAGAGACTGTGAGGGTACTTACGTAGAAGTGGATGGCGGGCGAGGTCGTCGGTGGAGCCCAAGAGGAAGCCTCAGGAAACCGTCGGTTCCTTAAAGAAGAGAAGTGGAGCGGTTAGAGAATCAGGGGCCTTCTTCGTCGAGGTCCTGGTGGGCTTCTTCCCTCCCCCTCCTCCCCGAGAAGAGAGAGGGGGGGAAGGGGGAGCGAGGCAAAAAGCTTTGGACTGTCACGAGGCAGTCCTCGAGGGAGGAGAGAGAGAGAGAGAGAGAGAGAGAGAGAGAGAGAGAGAGAGAGAGAGAGAGAGAGAGAGAGAGAGCCCAGAATCGATGAGCCAGCGCAAGAGAGACGTCAGAAATCGCGAGGATCGGCCGTCAGGACTCGAGAAGGTGCGAGGCTCTGTCAGAGGGCCTTTTTCTCCTTCTCCAGAGGTTCACTTCTTCACATCTTCAGGAAGCTTCTACCGCTTCCCCCAACGACGGTCTCGCGTGGTCTCACGGTGGTTCTCCCCCGCCAGACAGAGATCTCCCTGTGCTCGAGAAGAAGAGAGAAGGCTGGGCCTCTTTCTTCCCTAGACCCGCCCCCCCCCCCCACCCCCACCCCTCTCTCTGCGGTTCTTCTCGTCCTCTCTTTTCGGAGGAGAGCTCTGCACCAGAGAAACCGCTGCAGAGAGAAACGGGAAAAGGGGCACGGAAGCAGGCCACACACACTCGAGAGGACCCCCCCTCCCCTGTATCTTCCTCCTCGGCTGAGAGAGAGAGAGGGAGAGAGAGAGAGAGAGAGGAAAAAGGAGAGAAGAGACGAGAAGGGGGAGAAGAGGAGCTCGCCCTCGCGCGCTCGCCGCGGGCCACGCAGCCGGTGGGCGCACCGTAGAAAGTAAAGGGAAGAGGGCGCTGCTCTGTACTCAGTCTCGCCCTGGTGCCGCAGCACGGACCACCAGGGCGACAGCGTGAGCAGCGCGCGCATGGCGGCGACCTGTAGATTTCAGGAGTTAAAAAAGCATCCCAAGATTCTGGGCTAACACCTACTAAGTCTAGGTTTCCCTGCCTCTCCACCGACATCGCCCTTTCTCCCATCTCTCCAGCTCCTCCCCTTTCCCTTTCCCCCTTCATTCCTTTTTCTTCGGTTTCCGTTTCCGGGCTCCAGCCCAGGTGCACTACCTTCGGCCTGGTAGGGCCTGGTTCAGAGTTGTCGCATTCGCGAATCGACGCTCGTTACATAGGACATAGGCTTCGCTCTTCTCTTCGTCGTTCGGCATTTATCGTTATAATTCTCTGCTTTTGCTTTCTCTCGTTCTCGGTCAAAAGCTTCGCTTGGACGCATGGGATCTTGGGTTGTGGAGCGCCCTCTCTCTTACTCTCGAAGAGAAGGGACGTTTCCCCACCTTTCTTCCTCCCAGGCGCCTCGCCAATAGGTTTTTAATTCGCTATCTTCCCCGCGTTTCTCTATCTACTTCAGTGATTGCAATCAGGTTTAATTTGCGACCTCTTCGTATCTCCCCCTTAGACACATCGCACTTCTTTCGTCTTATTCGATAGGTCTCTTGGAATCCTGCGCGGCAGGATTGCCCCTCGTTTCCGTTATGGTGCGATTCCCCTTCCAGACGAGATCGCCGACAGATCGCCCGTTGATCGTGGTCCGTCGTCGTCTGAACGGAGTGTTTGGGTTTGATTTTAGTCGAGTTATGTGAGAAAGTCGTGGGGCGAGAGTCGGAGTGTTTTCCTGGGTGTCCGTGTCCGTCGTCCTGTCGTCAGTCGTCATCCGTCGCTCTCGCTCTCGTCGCTCTCGCTCTCCTCGCTCTCGCTCTCGTCGCTCTCGCTCTCGTAACACTCATACCCTACAAACTCGCCTCTCCTCGCCAGCCCCTGCCATCACAGCGTCACAGCCCTCCTCTCACTCGCCCTCGCCTCTCGCCGCTCGCTCGACGTCGCTTTCGCCGCCGTCCTCGCGTCCTCGCCCTCGCCGAAGCCCGCCTGCCCACCTTCCTCTGCTGACGGGCTTCAGCCCATCAGCGTCTCCGAAGTCGTCTAGGCGGCTTGCCTTCATTTGGTCTCCTTTCCCTCAGGGTTTCTTCCCCTCCCTGTGGGGACTCTCACCCTACCATGAGCCCCCCCGCGAGCACCCCCAAGGAGAGGCCCAGGAGCACCCCGTACGCGACCAGAACGGCGTCGCCTTGGCTCGGTATGAGGGCGCGCCCCGAGAGGGCCTCCTTCGACAAGGATTCATTGTGGTGACGTTGGTGAACATCTCGAGGAGACGAGGAGAAAAATAAGTCGTTAGAGCTAGCATTCTCCCACCGAGTTTCACTCCTGGACATGCCTCTTTGAATTTACGAGAGAAGAAAGCGCGCGCGCGCCGCCGCGCGCATTCTGTCAGATTGACCCCTCGCGCGAGCGGTGGGAGGGGGAAAGCGCGCGCACGCGCGCAGTGGGGGGAGGGAATGACGTGCGCTACCGGGCAGCCCTTCGCGGTGCGCGCGCGCGGCCTCGCCTTCACGCAGTGCCTCCACGAGGGCGCCGACACCATCGGCGACTACGTGCGCAAGCACGGGCGATGGACGGCCATTGCCGCCGCCGCCCTCGCCGCCTCCCCCCTCTCAGCCACCTCCCTCGACTCCTCCCTCTCCACCGCCATCATCCCCTCCTCCCTCGTCGCCACCACCATCTATTCCTCCCCATCCACCTCCACCGCCACCCTTCATCCCTCCCTCGTCGCCCCCACCATCGATTTATCCCTTTCCATCACTACCCTCCACTCCGACAAGCGCTTCACGCTCGCGCACAACGCCTTGACTGGTGAAGACGTCACGCTCGAGCTCTCGGACGAGGTCTGGGTCGACGGAGGATGGGCCCCCATGCCGACCGGCTACCCGCGCGCCGAGCTGCCTCGGCGGCCAAGCAGCCACCCGCGTCAAAAAATCAAGCGCCCCCCCCCCGAAAAAAATAAAAAGCACCCCAAAAACAAAAGGCGCTCCCGTGTGCGTGCGAGCCTAAATTGTAACAATGGGGAACGCCCCCGGGCGCGTCGATAGGAATGGCTTTGGAACGGGAAAGTACGAGGTGAACCTCCAGGACCCCAAGCAGGCATCTGCGAGGATGGGGTGCAAAATGACTATCTTTTCCGAGCCCCACTCCAAAGGCGTGAGCTCGACCATACACGGCCCGTCGGTAGACGACCCGCAAGCACAAGACAAGCGCCGTGAAGAAGTCGACCTGAAGGCGATCGGGTGGACGCACCCGGTGCGCTCGCTCCACGTCGAGTGCAGTGCGGACTCGGTGGAAACACCAACACAGCTGGCCCTCCGCTTCATCTTCGACAAAGTAATGCTGACCGCCTTGTTGGTCACGCTTGGGGTCGTCGCCGCGCTCGTGGCGGTGGTCGTCTTTGTCATCAGGACCGTGACCAAGCGATTATCCACAGCGAATGCAAACTCAGGAGACTCCCCCTCCCCCCCATGAGGCAAGCGCATCGCGTTTGTTTCGAACCGAACGTTGGACTGCCGGGTGGGTGGGCGCTCGGGCGAGTTGTGCGACTTTTGGGTGACCCCCGATTGGCGCGGTCAAGGCGTTGGACTTTGTTACGGGAAGCGATGCGTGTGGCTCGTGAGCTAGGGATGCGGCGACTGTGGTTGTGGACGTTGCTCGAGTCGGGGCCCGTCTCGTTGTATGATCGCGTGGGACGACACGCAATATACACAGGCTCACGCTGATGCCGGATGTGATTGTCGAAGGCTTCCTGAGGGAGGTGGTGAACGCATTCCCCAATCTCAAGTTCCTCAAGCTTGAGGAGGATTTTTTTGTACCGACGCATTGCGTATTGGGAAACGAGGGGTACCAAATGAAGGCAAACGACCTAGGAGAGAACCGGCGGCAGGAGAGAGAGAGCCCGAGCTAAACGCGCGCGCTTTTTGCGCGCGCTTTCCACCCCGCGTCAAAAAACAAGCGACCCCCACCCAAAAAAAAAATGAAGCACCCTCAGAACAGTTCCCGTGTCCCGCGGGTTATCTCTTCGAACAGTCAAGTCAAACGACCTCTTTACCGAGTCCTTGTGGTGGTATCGGGGGTCATCGCCCAATATTGTATTTCTTGTCTGAGTTGTTTGATTTCCTCGTTCGCTAAACGGATTTGTTCTCTAAACAGCATTTTTTTGTGTTCTAATTTACCAACTTCCGTATTGGTTTCAATACTATTTTGTAATATATTAGAAGTCAATCTCACATTCTGTAATAGATAAATCGCGCGATCGCATGACTTTATACCCTCTTCGCTAGCTTTTATAATCACCTTATGATTCTCGATTTGTATCGAGAGATGTGCCACCAAGCCCGCCGCCATTTGTTTGTTGTATTCACGGCCACATTTTTTTTTGTACCGACGCATTGCGTATTGGGAAACGAGGGGTACCAAATGAAGGCAAACGACCTCTCCTCAGCCGCGCCTGCCGCCGGCTTGCCACCCTCCTCACAGCTAGAGGTGAGGGAGCCTGGGTGAAAAAAAAAATCGCTGCATCATGGGTTCAGAATATTTTTTTCGCGGGACAGGGGGAAGATTTCCCCTACCTCTCCCCCGCGCAATCCGAAGTGGGAGCGGAGCGATGGCGACCGACCCGCTGGGACAGGCCGACCTTCGCCGTTCGCCGCGCTCCAGCGAGAGTGCGTCAATTAATTAATTTCTTAATAGTCTCACCGCACACGCGACCGTGCAGCCTCTACTTTCTACTCACGTAGGAAACTTTCTACACCCCCAATCCGCCGGCCCTTTCCCCCCCGCCATCAGGCGACTCCCCCCGTGCACTACTAGGGGGATAGGGGAAAAGGGCTTAGATATGGTCGGTGGCCCGCGCCCCCCCCCGGCGATCCGTTCCCCCCTTCCTCCTACGCCTACCGGGCTGGCGGCGGCCTCGGTCCCGACTTATCCTGTAAACAGGTGCGGGACTTACATATTTTCCGGTGAGCGGAGCTCTCGCTCCGCCCACCCCCTTCTCCGCGCTCTCTCTCCCCTCTCCTGCGGGCACGCGCGATGGCGCGCCTGCGACAGGCCTGCAGCTGCCCCTGGCGACCCCTGGAGGCCTCTGGAGGCCAGCTCAGGGGGCAGAGGAGGCTGGGGCTGGGCCCTGGCCTCCCCTGCCTCTCCCTCGCTGGCGCTCCTGTGCCTCAGGGGTCCCCAATCTGCACCTGTCTGCCTGTCGAACAGGGGGGGAGGGGGGGTTGGAGCGATGGGCTGGCCACGACAGGCCAGGACGCGCGAGGCAGGCAAGCCTGCCAGTGAGAGAGTGGGTCAGCAAGGCATTCTGCTCCTGGCAAGCCATCAGGCGTGCCAGGAGCATGGGTGGTTCCTCCCCCATGGCAGGGGAGGAGTGGAGAGAGGGGGGGGCTCGTGCCCCCCCATGGGGCAACCAAGTATAAACTTAGTTGAGCGAGAGTGCGTCAAGTCGCGTTCCGTCAAAAGAGGGCCAGGTGATTTTTTGTTGTCATCCATATGTGCTTGTTTTCTTTTTAGGTGGCCATACTAATATTATTATTACGAAGATGAGTACGAAGCTAATCACGCTCCCCCCCCCCCTCTCAACACCGCCACTCATCATGCACACGGCGTGCGCCTGCCGATACCCCTTTAAAACCCGTCACGAAACACGCCCCACAACAAGATTTCAGTCATACTGGGGGGAGTTGATCCATCCGAAGAGGTCCCCCCGTGAAAGTCACTTTCACCCACACACACAATATCTAATTGCGCAAGTCTGTGCGCAAGCATCTACGGAGACTAGGTAGTAGGTGATTGCTCCACGCGCCCTGATATCCATCGTAGTGAAAACTTTTCGCACACACCATAAAGGCGCACCATGCCGTGGCACTATTGGGTATTCGGCATTGTACCCATGGGTATTATGATTAGCTTTGTGCTCATCTTTGTACTAATAATACTCATTGGAGGAATTGTTCAGGCATTCCTACCTGAAAAGCTAAAACGGTGATACCTCAAACCGAATGCACATCACGCAGAGAAACAAGATGCTATGGGCACGCACGTGATGAACCCAAGCAACTAGCTCACATCACGCCGCGCACTTCAGTCCCTTGCCCAGGGCGGCTTCTCTTCGACGAGGTCTACGCCCAGCTGTCGGAAGAGGCTTGCAATGCTCTCCTGTTCAGGAAGAGATTACCATCTGAAACCTGCACTATTGTACTTTAATGAGGGGGTCCTACAAGTAGAACTTATACCGTCCACATGGGGGTAGCTGCCGAAAAAACAACCAAACCTGAGGTTGCCTCCTCTTATTTGGGGTCGTGGCTCGGATATTTTTTGGACATTTTGGATGTATATTTGGGCAAAAATTTGTGGATATCCTGGCCTACCACTACCCGGAGCGGCCAGCTCCGGGGTGCAGAGACAAAGAAAGGAGGCTGGGTCTGGGCCTTGGCCTCCCCTGCCTCTCCCTCGCTGGCTCTCCCGGGCTCCATGGGCCTCCACACTACACCTGTCTACCTTTCAACCAGGTGTTGAATCGAAGCCACACACCAGGGGGGGGAGGGAGAGGAGGGGTTGGAGCAATGGGCTGGCCACGAGTCACGACGGGCCTGGGCGAGCGAACCAGGCGAGCCTAGGCCCTGGCCTCCCTTGCTCTCCCTCGTTGGCTCTCCCGCGCTCCATGGGCCTCCACACTGCACCCGTCTGCCTTTCAACCAGGTGTTGAATCGAAGCCACACACCAGGGGGGGAGGGGGGGAGGGGATGGAGCAATGGGCTCGCCATGACGGGCAAGGGCGAGCGAACCAGGCGAGCCGCTGTGAGGGTGAGAGTGGGTCAGCAGGCCAGTGTGCTCCTGACAAGCCATAGGGCATGCCAGGAGGTTGGGTGGTTCTTCCCCCACAGCAGGGAGAAGTTGAAAGAAGGGGGGGGGGGGGCTCGTGCCCCCCCCTGGGTGAACCAACATTTGTATTAACTTAGTTTAAAGCGTGAATGAGTAGAATGGCCAACATTTGTACCCTCTCAACCACATTCTGTCATAACATGAAGATTTCAGAGATTTCAAGAAGATTGGCAGGATCTCCGCCATACTATACGTTACGTTGTACACAATCATTGTTGTCACAATCAATAGACACTAGAGCTTCGTCGGTCGTTAGTCCGTGAAAGAGAGGCGAAGAGCAACGGAAGGACGTTGGAAAGCAGGGCGCGCGGCAAAAGAAATGAAGGAGCCCGGTTTCAAATTCCTGCGTTGATGACGAGTAAGCGCACGCCACCTTGTGCCATGCTGTGCACAGTTCCTACGCACCGCATGCGCAAACATTGAGGAAGAAGACGGGCCCGAAAAACAATTGGAGCAAGAAGAGAAGAGGAAGCTGTATGGGTAAAAGTAGTCCCTTTGCAACACCAACCAAACATACAGACAAATCACATGAGAACCTCAAGCAGGATGGAAGACGGGTTGGCAGAATGAGAATCTTAGACCTGTCTCCGGTTGTGTGCGTTCAAGGGACCGTTTGAACCGCAAGATGATCTACCGGTACAGCAGAGAAGAGGCTGGCTTGGGAGGAACGGAGAATGACAAAGCTCTGGGAATGAGATCAATTGTGTTCCTCCGCCAAATTTGGACTCATACACATCCTCACGCTGACCTCGCAACGATGAAGGCCCTTTGCGCGGGGGGTCGGGCCCACTTTGGAGGTGGGCACGGCCTAGGGTCTGCCTTGCGCTTCCCTCTGTCATACGGCCCCCGGAGAGCACTAGCACCCGCGTTCTGAGCGCAAGATGAATGAGAATAGGGCACTAAGATACCGTCAGGCTCAGTATTGCAGCCAACTTTGCCGCCACGATCGAAGGACCCATGGCCCTGCCCATCGCCCGAGTATGGACCACTGATTGATGATCGCCGCTTGGACCCCTTGGACCCTTGAATGTGCGTGTTAGCTAGCATTGCACCCGTGCAGCCATTCGGTTCCGGGATTGGATCGTCATTCTCCACTTGAATCTCTTCAATCATGGCTTGAGGAAAACTGAGCGGTTCGTTGTCGCGATGCCCGGCTGCTTCGCATGTCTCAATGGAGGACGGCATCGGATACCGAGGGGGTACGCAAGTCATTGGCGAGGTGAGTAAGTTGGGAGACAGGCGTGCTTGCCTCCGAGGATGAGGACGCCCCTGTATACGGACGACACAGTTCAGCATTTCCGCAGCGACATTGAGGTGGGAGAGGCATTCGAATATCCTACGTGCAGCAGCACATGTCCGCACGTCCTCGGCCACATACCTAGCGGGAAGGGCTCTTTCCACGAGGAAAGGAAGTGGCTCATCATGCCTCTCACGTACCAGAGCTCGGTTAACGTGGCTCGCTGAATGTAGAAGGGATGCATGCGACGCCTGTGTAGACAGCGCCAGTCGCTTCAGGCGCAGTTGAAGGCCCAACACGTGGTTTGACGCCTCCGCAACAGCCGCCGTCGCGCTCGCGGCGAGCATCTGCTGCTGCCTTTCAATGAGAGAGGCCTCAAGGGCTATGTAGAGGGGTGTTTGGGCGTGGAGATGTGCTAACAGGACGAGAGCGCTCGCCGGGAGCGCAATAGTGCTGGGAGCAGATAGACGCTTGCATGCAGCGATGGAGTCGCGGCGTAGTCGTGCCATTTCGCGGATTCGCTCGTGCAGTCCACGGCGGAAGGTGCAGTCTGCAGCCGCGTACCGCTGCAGCAGCTGAGCAAGCTTGCGCAGCATTTGCTGCCTTCGCTCAGCGATCTGCACATTGATACCACATTCTTCGAGGAAGGAAAAATCATCCGCTCGACAATCTGTGCAACTCACGCTCGCAGCGCTCGCACGGCACCCCGCAGCAGGAGCAAGACGGTCCGTGAGCTGCTGCAGCCAGCTGCGCTTTCCAGGCTGGCCCCGGTAAAGCGTGGTGCGCGGCATCAAAATGATGCAGCAAGCGCACAGGGCTGGACCCAGCGAGTCTGCGTGCTCTGGCTCCGAGAGAAGGGAGGACGGGATGGAGGTGGGGAGCAGGGGAGCGAGTGAGCGAGAGGGGAGGGCTCTGAGGGCGGGCAGACAATGTGCGAGGAGCTGGGAGCGAGCCACTCCAGGAACAAAAGAAGGAAAAGGGCGGGAAAACCACCGTGAGAGCCATTTTTTACTTGGATGCAGCGGAGTATATTATTCCGATACAAGTAAGAAGGCCAATAGGTGTCGGTTTGGAGTAGGTGAGTGTAGAGATACTCCAAACCGAGGGACAAGGGGCCCAATGCAGACTCAGCGCAGGGATCACGTGTGGCGACGTGCACACCGAAGCCACATATTATGGAATTACAACTACAACTATACGAAAGGTGTCGTTCCGTCAATAGTGGGACATCAGTCGAATTGAGCGATCAAATGTCCACAGTTGTATTGTAGTTGTTTAACATTAGATCTTGTTAAAATTATAAGAGAGAGAGGCCGTCAAAGCTTCTTCGCTAATCACATCGGTGCATACCGTGCATGGGCACGGCGCGATGTGCATCGGTCCCCCCGCGGATACGCCGTGCGCGCGCATGTCAACCCGTTCCGTGTGTGTAGCCCCTGCGGCCCACAACTACGTAAACTGGCCATATAAGAGATGTTTCGTTACACAGCGCCTGTGATGACTTGCAATCACATGTGCACGCCGTGCGTGGGCACGGCGCGATGTGCACCGGCGCACCCCCCGCGGGGGCGCCGTGCGTGCGCATAGCAACTTCCAGGAAGGTGCACGCCGTGCGTTCACTCTTTTCGCGGGGGAACTCTGGGCGCGGGCGGAACAAAGTGTGATTGCCACTCATCATGCAGCATAACAACTTTTTCTGCACGCCGTTCCTTCTTGGCGAAAAGTGCGGAAGGACCTGCCCTTCCTCCTGCCCCCTTCCTCCTGCCCCCTTCCTCCTGCCCCCTTCCTCCTGCCCCTTCCTCCTGCCCTTCCTCCTGCCCTTCCTCCTGCCCTTCCTCCTGCCCTGCCCTTCCTGCTCTTCCTCCTGCCCTGCCCTTCCTGCCCTTCCTCGTGCCCCTTCCTCACCTATTGCTCGTCCATCGAAATGCTCATGCACACACCGGTCACCACGAGCGCTGCATCGCCAGGCGCTCACTCCAACCAGTTTCAACTCGAAGAGCGCTCCCAGACTTCCACCAAGCGCAAATGCACCCAGGAGGGAACCGACTCCAGTGTCGAGCCCGCGGTCAAGCGAACTCTCACGCCGTACACCCAGAGTGCACACATCGTCGCTCTCGACGTTCTGATCAAGAGCGCCATCCTACTCGACGACCCTGACCATGACATGGAACTGGTGTTCGAGGCCAAAAAGCAGGAATTGCTCCAACGTTTCCCCATGGCTCACCCCAGGGTACAGCGGTTCCTTTCGCTCATCCAGAAAGCACCCCCCCACCCTTGTCCAATCTTCAACCAACTTCAATTCATCGTCGCAGCAGTCGAATGCCAGCCAGATGTGCGCTTCCACTCAAGTAGCCTCCCGCTGCTCATGGAAGCTATTCTGATGGTCATGCTTTCCAATCTACTCGGCAACTGCCCCCCATCGTCTCGCTTGCGCCCCATGTGGCATTGGACTGGGCAATCTTCGAAAGTGAACATTTTGAGCGTCGGCCTTCTTGAACAGGAGAGCATTGCAAGCCTCTTCCGACAGCTGGGCGTAGACCTCGTCGAAGGGTGAGGGGCTGAAGTGCGCGGCGCGCGCAAAGGTAACATAGAGACGTACTTCTCGTTCGCCTTTCGCAAGCAAGCTGGACGTGTGCACACCAGCCCGCTCCTTCTTTTCTACGGGGGGGAAGTCGATGCGCATATACCGACCGTGATGAACTAGCGTGCATGCAAATGCTGCTCGCTGTGTACCAAGGATTGTGTCACGGAAATAGACCACAGTGTCTGTGCTCAGGTGTCTGGAGAAAGGGACGTCTGTAGTGTGAAAGGTGTCGTTCCGTCAATAGTGGGACATCAGTCGAATTGAGCGATCAAATGTCCACAGTTGTATTGTAGTTGTTTAACATTAGATCTTGTTAAAATTATAAGAGAGAGAGGTCGTCAAAGCTTCTTCGCTAATCACATCGGTGCACGCCGTGCATGGGCACGGCGCGATGTGCATCGGTCCCCCCGCGGATACGCCGTGCGCGCGCATGTCAACCCGTTCCGTGTGTGTAGCCCCTGCGGCCCACAACTACGTAAACTGGCCATATAAGAGATGTTTCGTTACACAGCGCCTGTGATGACTTGCAATCACATGTGCACGCCGTGCGTGGGCACGGCGCGATGTGCACCGGCGCACCCCCCGCGGGGGCGCCGTGCGTGCGCATAGCAACTTCCAGGAAGGTGCACGCCGTGCGTTCACTCTTTTCGCGGGGGAACTCTAGGCGCGGAGGACGGGCGGAACAAAGTGTGATTGCCACTCATCATGCAGCATAACAACTTTTTCTGCACGCCGTTCCTTCTTGGCGAAAAGTGCGGAAGGACCTGCCCTTCCTCCTGCCCCCTTCCTCCTGCCCCCTTCCTCCTGCCCCCTTCCTCCTGCCCTTCCTCCTGCCCCCTTCCTCCTGCCCTTCCTCCTGCCCTTCCTCCTGCCCTGCCCTTCCTGCTCTTCCTCCTGCCCTGCCCTTCCTGCCCTTCCCCGTGGCCCTTCCTCACCTATTGCTCGTCCATCGAAATGCTCATGCACACACCGGTCACCACGAGCGCTGCATCGCCAGGCGCTCACTCCAACCAGTTTCAACTCGAAGAGCGCTCCCATACTTCCACCAAGCGCAAATGCACGTGTGGCATCGAGCGCATGGGTTATCCAACCCGACCTCCTCGACATCGGTCATGGGCCACGCTGATTGAGCGCAAAATGCCCCCCAAACCTCGTCTGTCCGAAGCTCCCTTTTGCGTCAACACTCATACATCCTCATCGATTTTGTGAGCCTGCCTTCCCAAGTGGTACCCTCTGAAATCTGAGTGGATGCCTGCCCCATGCCAAAACAGTTTCGTTACACGTCATTAGCGACAATCGCTCGGATTAGAATTTGATGTACTTCAGAGTATCGCTGGTCTCTTATGCGCGTGATGATTGAACGCAATGGAGTTTGTAGATTGTTAGCCACGTTATTGACGTTCGCTCCTTGATCGATGAGAAACGCGACACATTGCGCGTGACCACCCATCGCCGCAAGATGAAGAGGAGAATAACCGAGGCGATTTCGAAGATTAATAATTTCTGTATTGACAAGAAGTTCGACACACGCAAGGTGTCCTTTCTCCGCTGCCATATGCAATGGAGTGTTTTGATATACATACCCTTTAATGTTGACATCAGCTCCGCGTTCTATGAGAAAACTTACGCAGTCCGCATGGCCTTTCTGCGCCGCAATGTGAAGAGGAGTCTCGCCCCATTTGTTTTGTGCGTTAACATCTGACACATCTGTCAGCGTGGCTACAAGTTGGATGTCACCATTCCTTGCTGCATGGTGCAGCGGCGTGTGTTGTGTACAATCTACAACAGTAGCAGTTGCTCCATGAGTTAACAAGAGTTGGACCGCTCTGTAGTCCATACGCCTAGTCGCCAAATCTAGCAACGTATCACCGCACGCCCCGTGTGGTTGATTAATACTAGTTGCATCTTGGAGCGAGTTCAAGACTATCCACAGTGACTTCAAGTTACCTACTAGAATGGCGCGTTTACCATAATCAATGAGGTCTTTATCTAATGCGTCTACTGTGAAAGTACTTAGTCGTTCAGAAAGCTTCTCTAATTGATGAAAATACCACTTGGGAAGGCAGGCTCACAAAATCGATGAGGATGTATGAGTGTTGACGCAAAAGGGAGCTTCGGACAGACGAGGTTTGGGGGGCATTTTGCGCTCAATCAGCGTGGCCCATGACCGATGTCGAGGAGGTCGGGTTGGATAACCCATGCGCTCGATGCCACACGTGCATTTGCGCTTGGTGGAAGTATGGGAGCGCTCTTCGAGTTGAAACTGGTTGGAGTGAGCGCCTGGCGATGCAGCGCTCGTGGTGACCGGTGTGTGCATGAGCATTTCGATGGACGAGCAATAGGTGAGGAAGGGCCACGGGGAAGGGCAGGAAGGGCAGGGCAGGAGGAAGAGCAGGAAGGGCAGGGCAGGAGGAAGGGCAGGAGGAAGGGCAGGAGGAAGGGGGCAGGAGGAAGGGCAGGAGGAAGGGGCAGGAGGGGGGCAGGAGGAAGGGGGCAGGAGGAAGGGCAGGTTCTTCCGCACTTTTCGCCAAGAAGGAACGGCGTGCAGAAAAAGTTGTTATGCTGCATGATGAGTGGCAATCACACTTTGTTCCGCCCGTCCTCCGCGCCCAGAGTTCCCCCGCGAAAAGAGTGAACGCACGGCGTGCACCTTCCTGGAAGTTGCTATGCGCACGCACGGCGCCCCCGCGGGGGGTGCGCCGGTGCACATCGCGCCGTGCCCACGCACGGCGTGCACATGTGATTGCAAGTCATCACAGGCGCTGTGTAACGAAACATCTCTTATATGGCCAGTTTACGTAGTTGTGGGCCGCAGGGGCTACACACACGGAACGGGTTGACATGCGCGCGCACGGCGTATCCGCGGGGGGACCGATGCACATCGCGCCGTGCCCATGCACGGCGTGCACCGATGTGATTAGCGAAGAAGCTTTGACGACCTCTCTCTCTTATAATTTTAACAAGATCTAATGTTAAACAACTACAATACAACTGTGGACATTTGATCGCTCAATTCGACTGATGTCCCACTATTGACGGAACGACACCTTTCACACTACAGACGTCCCTTTCTCCAGACACCTGAGCACAGACACTGTGGTCTATTTCCGTGACACAATCCTTGGTACCCAGCGAGCAGCATTTGCATGCACGCTAGTTCATCACGGTCGGTATATGCGCATCGACTTCCCCCCCGTAGAAAAGAAGGAGCGGGCTGGTGTGCACACGTCCAGCTTGCTTGCGAAAGGCGAACGAGAAGTACGTCTCTATGTTACCTTTGCGCGCGCCGCGCACTTCAGTCCCTCACCCTTCGACGAGGTCTACGCCCAGCTGTCGGAAGAGGCTTGCAATGCTCTCCTGTTCAAGAAGGCCGACGCTCAAAATGTTCGAGGCAGGCAGTAGGAGCCGTCTCTCTCTGGTAGGTCGATGAGAGGGGGGAGGAGGGGACCCGGGGGAGGGGGCCCCGGGGGAGCGGAGAGACCCCAAGACCTCGATTGTTTACGTTAGTGTTTTCGCAATATACGGTAATATTTTCCCCGGTCCCAGGGGTGCCCCCGCGGTTCCCGACCGCCTCTGCGTCCAGAGTCCCCCCGCGGAAAGAGTGAACGCACGGCGTGCACCTTCCTGGAAGTTGCTATGCGCACGCACGGCGCCCCGCGGGGGGGGGAAGCCGATGTGCATACGCACGGCGTGCACAATGATTGCAAGCAATCACACGTGCTGCGCAAACGAAACGTCTCGTATATGGCTACTTTACGTTAATGTGGGCCTTAGGGAAAAAAGTTTCTATGCGCACGCACGGCGCCCTCGCGAGGGGGAAGTCGATGCGCATACGCACGGCGTGCTCAATGATTGCAAGTAATCACATGTGCTGCGTAAACGAAACATCTCGTATACGGCGACTTTATTTTAAAAAAAGTTTCTATACACAGCCTTGTTTTGAATATTGTTCATAACTAAAAAGAAAACAGATTGTGGTCCTCTTTTGACGGAACGCGACTTAAACTCGCGTTCCGTCAAAAGAGGGCCAGGTGATAGTTTTGTTTTCGCTTAGAATGTTATGTTAGCATTGAGTTGGAAGGCGCGTGCGCATAGCAACTTTTCCCCCACGATACCCCACCCCACCTTTCGGAACACGCCTAACACCTGCAGCTAAATCTTCATCTTCGTCGTCTTTTTCTCATTGTCCTCGTCCTCGATCCTGTTGTCAATGTCGTTCTGCTGGCAGGCGACCAGGTCGCTTGGCTAATCCTGGGTGACGAGGTTCGTGATGCGTAAAAAAAAACCTTCTTAATAGTCTCGCCGCGCGCGCGACCCTGCACAGTATCTACGCAGCCTCGCCCGCTTCCCTTCCCCTTCCCCCCCCTTCCACCTGCCTTCCTGCCTTGCGGCTCGTCCCCTCGTGCTCTACCTAGGGGCTGGGTGCAGTGGTTTTCCAGTGGCAGACGGTGTGTACCGGTTCTCGATGGCCTGTTTCTCACCTTCCTCCTGTGCCATCGGGCTACCGGCTGTTGTGTGTTTTGCTCCTTGTGTTAGGTGTCAGGCGGTTGTGGTTCTGTGCATCCGAGGGCTGCTGTCAGATGGTGAGCGGTTCGCGGCGGGGGTCCTCTTGCTCAGGCTAGACGCTCCGCTATATTTAGGGCTTTCGCTACCAGGGATAGATTCGTGTTCATGACTAAGGCGCCTTTATCGTTGGTTGTGAAGATAGGGGCGCTGAGATCGTGTGAAGATTTAATCCTCGGCTTCCTTCCTCCTTCCTCCTTCCCTGGGAGGCCTTGTGCGTGCGTGCGGTTGAGAGTTTGTCCGGAGGTTCATGACCTCTGACGAGGACCGTGAACCTGCTCAGAACTCTTTCGATGACCGGCACGTGATGAAAAGTGTAGTTTTCGAATTCTACTTTGTAGAAGTCGCTTATTTATGATGTATCTCCATGCTACGAGGTAGAGCCGCGCCTGTTTACAAGATAAGTCGGGGGACTGAGGCACTGAGGCCGCCGCCCACCCGGAGACACAGGAGGAGGGGAGGGGAATGATCACCGGGGGGGGGGGGGGGGCGCGGGCCACCGGACCATATCTAAGCCCTTCACCCCTACACCCCTATCCCCCTGCTAGTAGTGCACGGGGGGAGTCGCCTGATGCCTGATGGCGGGGGGCGAAGGGCCGGGGGAGTAGGGGTGTAGAAAGTTTTTGCTGCGTGAAAGATAATAATAAAACAACTGAGCGTTAGTACCACTACTCCCACTAGCCCGGTACTATCACGACACCCCTCAGCGCACTTGCCCGCACGCCTTGAAGTGATGGCACAGACACATACACATATGCATCCCTTCAAATCTCCCCCCTCGCAAACCCCCGGCTCCCATTATAACTCCCCACAAGTTACAATGAGGGAAAACCCATTGAGGCGGACCGGTCGACGCCGGCCGACTCTCCGGGGAAAAACACCGGGGGGGGGGGAGGGACCTCTCGTCGTGAAGCAGAACGGCCCTTACAGCTCGCGCCGCGAGCAGTCCTCGAAGAAATAAATGACTGCGCCCCCCGATACCTGCCACAGGGACGTCTTGAGCCACTCCCTTCTTCTCGCCCCTCCTGTCGCCAGCCGCCCCCCTTCGCCCGTTTGCTAACGCAAACGGGGCCCGTTTCTTACCGCACTCCATCGGGGGGCGTCGGAGCGAAGCTCGTTTCCTCATTGGAAACGAGCCGCGGAGGCGCACCGGCGGCTAGCGCGGCGCACGGTCCATCCGGGGAGCCCGGAACGGGCTCATCGGAAGAACGGGGAGGGCAAATGACGGGCATGAGAGATGGACGGGAGAGTGGCACGGAACGCGAACCGGAGGGTCGGAGGATGTAAGAAAGGGCGCGGCGAGCAGCTACCGCTTACTTGGGACTCGTAGGGACTCGTAGACTCGAAAGGACGACTCGGAAGACTCGGGGCTTGGGGGTACTCAGGGGCTGCAGGTCACCAACAGGCGATACAGTGGCTCAAAAACCACACAAATCAACACTCTGCACTCAAACATTCACGGTGACAGGCCGGAAACATACGTTAAACGAACCCCCTCTGGTGAGCAGATTCAGGAGTGCCCACCAGAAAAAGAAGAGAGAGAGAGAGAGAGCGAGGGAACGAGGGCTCGGGGGGTCAAAACACAATTCGGACTCCGTTTTGGACTACAGAGTAAAATCCAGTGCCCTCGCGAGTCCTGCCTCGAGTCTCGCGAGGCAGCGCCGAAGGACGCTGAAGGAAGCGCTGCGGGACAGCGCTGAAGGACGCAGAAGGACACTGAAGGACGCTGCAAGACGCGCTGCGGGACATCGCTGACGGACAGGGGGGGGCGCTGAGAGACACTGGGAGACGCTGAGGGACGCTGGGGAACGCTGAGGGACGCGCTGGGGGACTTTCGCGCGGGGGGTTGAGGGAAGAGAAGACGGCGCCTCAACGCGCGGACGCGGAAGAGAGCCGCCGTCTCGGCGCGCGGAGGGGGGGGAAGCGGCGGAGGGGGGGGAAGGAAATCTGCGGAGGGGGGGGAAGACCGCCGTCTCGGCGCGCGGAGGGGGGGGGGAAGACCGCGCGGAAGGGGGGGAACGGCAGAGGGGGGGGGGAACAGCGGAAGGGAAGGGGAGGAGCGGGGGGGGGGGAAGGGGAGCGGCGGAGGGGGGGGGAAGAAACTGCCGAGGGGGTTGAGATCCCAACACTGACCCAATCCTCCCTCACATTCACGTATTTTTCCCGGCCTGGCCCGGGAAAATCAGGGAACGGAGGGAAGGGAGGGAGGAGAGCTGCGGAAAGGGGGGGGGAACCGCGGAAGGGGGGAATCGCCACACTGACCCAATCCTCCCTCACATTCACGTATTTTTTCCGGCCTGGCCCGGGAAAATCAGGGAATGGAGGGAGGGGAGGGAGAAGAGCTGCAGAGGGGGTGAGAACTGCAGAAGGGGGGAGGAAACTTCAGAGGGGAGGGGGAACTGCAGAAGGGAGGGGGAACTGCAGAAGGGAGGGGGAACTGCAGAGGGGGGCCCAGTTCTGTTACCTGCATTTCTTACCTTAAACGCGTGGACAATTACCGTAACGGTAAAAATAAAACTCAGATCTTCGAATTTCGAGACGAAAATCGGCGGACCAGGATCTGAGCCCAGGGAGAATCCGAATCTGCACGCCTGGAGCGACCAAGACGAACATAGAAGACGATATATAACGACGAAGGCACGTGCCCATGCCGAAATATTCCTGCCAGGAGGCCTGAATACAACAGGGGGGCGCAAATTCCCCCCTCTCCCTCTCTCCATTCTCCTCCGCCCCTCTCCCTGCGGCGCGTCGCCATGCGGTGCGCCACGGCCTGCTCTCAGAGGGCCTTTGGGGGCTCCCAGAGGGCCAGCAAGGGCAGCTCAGGGGGCAGTGGAGGCTGGGGCTCAGCCCCTGGCCCCCCCTGCCTCTCCCACGCTTGCCACGCTGGCCATTGGAGCCTCCCAGTGGCCTCTGTATGCCTGGCGACCAGGGGAGGGGGGGGAGTCAGCTCGAGGGCAGGCCCATGCTGGGCGTGGGAGTGCGAGTCTCGGCCCGCGCCCACTAGGGGTCTGGGCCAGAGTGTTGATTGCCCAGCCCCTGCCAAAGGGCAGGGGCTGGGGTTGATTGTACGGGCCCACCCCGGGGGGTGTCCGCGATGGAGAGAGGGGGGCGCGAGGCCCCCATTGACCCCCACTTATAAAAGTAGGTTGTTTGCTGCGTGAAAGAAAGTAGCGGGTCCTTGGCCGCGTGTGCGGTGAGAATATCAAAAGGTTAAATTTACTACAAACAACGCCCTTACTTAATAGTTGCCTACGCTCCCACTCGCTCGCTCCCTCCCCCACTTCATTCTTCATTCCTTTCGTTCTCGCGTTTTCAGGGGTCCGGCCTAGGCCTAGCTAGGGGCGGGGAGAAAAGTCTCAGGTGAGTCATCTAAGAATCTACGTATCAACCACACAATGAATCACACGTGCTCGACAAGGCGCACACCATGGCACGGAATGTGCACGCGCACCATGCATACTCACACCAGAAGTGATAATGGTGCAACGCAAAGTGAACGCATGAGCCCGATAACATTGCAAAGCAGTGGCAGTCAAGTAGCAACGATGTCAAAACGGCCACCAGGATCTGGAAACCCCATATTCACCTTACTCTTGTATCTTCCAAAAGCCGACCTGCGTTGGTTCCTTTCGAATCCATATGCCCCGGGGCACTGCCGGTATCCCTGGACGTTGTGAACGTTAGATGGCTCGGTGTGCCATCTTGCACATGTTTTGAACGTGAGGACAAGCAATAAACTCACATTGGAAATGCGATCAACGGTGCCCTACTGGTACAGGTCGCAGCCGATGTGTAGGCGATGCGTCGCCAACAGGAAATAGGATGACGAAGGATGGCGATGGCACGCTAATGGCCCTCGAGTGCTGCCGAAGCTGGGAGAGAGCGAGCGAGCCGGCTTTGCGGTTGTCCAGCTCTAGGCGCTATCATAATCTCATGGGAGCACATAGAAACGCCGCTCCCAACAGGGCCCATGTGGGAGGCAATGCAAGAAGAGCCCATGATTGACCTGTGCGCGAGGGCAGCGTGCTGACCCGAACGGATGGAGGCGTGTGGGACACACAACTCCGAGCGTCCGTGACCCAACTCCTAGCGTCCCTAAGGACCTTTCAGCCGGGTGAGGGCGCACCCGGCGACACGGACTCGCAAAGGACTGGACATGCGTCAACAACATCGATACATATCAGCAGCAGTAGTGGCGCGCGCATTGCTGCGAGATGGGAATGCTTCGCTCGGGCGCCCTCCATCTTGCCTGCGCTTTGAGCCCACGAGTCGACCACCTGCTTATCGCGGCGGTGGCGGCAAGTAGTCTACTGACTCCCCAATATCATCCATGCCTCCATACTGATGTAGCGCCGCCGCCAATTCATCTTCATCCAAAGAACAGGCCGGCAAAACGTAAGTGGGCCGGTTGGACTCCATGTAGGAACGCAATGCGGCCGAAGCGTAGTACGGCCTTGTGACGCCGTCGTTTTCGGCCTGGTCGACGAGGTAGCATAGGAAGATGGACTCTACCGCCGCGTCGAGGACGATGAACCAAGCATCGGCCACACAAAAGGAGGCTACGAAGGCGAGGATCACAGCCCCGCTGGCATTCGTGACTGCGCCAAACGCAGCATCAGGCGATGCAAGCGCTGCCGACACAGCGGCGGTGCAAAGTGCAGCAACAGATAGCTTTGCTAGAGTCAGCAACAACCGCTCGCCCGCCGTGAGAAGGGAGACCTTGCCAATGTTGCTCAGCGTGAGCTCGAACGCGTGGCGCGCGCCCTCCGTGAACCCAACGTCGTGAACGGCAACTAGCACATAAGCGTTGTGCGAGATGTATTGGAGGTAACGAGTCGACGTGTTGAGACAACAATGCAAGCAGCAGTGCGCGACACCGCGTAGCTCCGGCTTGCCGCTGGCGTCAGTCTGCGCTTGGTGCAAGCAGTGCTCGAGGAAGAAGCGAAAGAGGCGGCCCGGGATGACCAGCAATGCCCCCAGGGCCAGAGACCCGGCGGAGTAGCGCAGCGTCCGCCCGACTGACGCAACGAGCATCGCGACCCCGCCACCACCGGCGCCGCCGCCCTCCATCTGTGCCGCACCGAAGTACCAGCGCACCATTAGGCCGGCGGTGGCGCAGAATCCCAAGTGGAGGAGCACCTCCACCGTCCACAGCGTCCCAATGGTGTGGAGCCAGATGAGGGCACGCAACGTCTCGTCGTACTCGACAACTCCCTTGTGAGGTGTGCCCGCCGAGGCGATGTACATAGCGACCGCAAGCCAGTAGGCGAAGACGGCGAGCACACATAAGGAGAGAAGCGGCGGAAGCACGAGAATGAGCGCTGGCATGGCGCGCAGCGCGTCCATCGCCTCGCGTAGGATGCCGCCAGCGGTCACCAACCGGGCGTAGAGCCCGCTCCACAGCGAAATGATGACCCCAATGGCAAAGATGGAGGCGAAGAGTGCGAGCCCAACGAGCATGTTCGAGTTGGTTTCCACCTGCAGCGAGCCCTGCAACACGGGGTCGGCATCGGCGACAGCCGACGCCGAGCTCGTCTGGAACCAGAGCGCGCACGACAGCAGAAGCAGCGAGCCCACCGTCACGGCGACCGTCATGCCGGCGAGGAGGCTGTGCGAGGTGAGCTTGCGCATGATGGTGATCCACACAGGCGCAAGGAGTGCCGCACCGATGCAGCCCAACGCCTCCAGCCACGAGGCCCTGTACATGCCCTTTATGATCGAAGGGAAGGCCGACTCGTCGATCTCGGTGGAGACGAGCGCATACAGCGAGGCTGCTGATGGCACGCAGTTTCGCTCGAGGTGAGTCGTGGGATACGTCGTCGCGGGTATCGTCCGACCGTTGAGGTGGCACGAGATGAGGCTTCCGTTGTACCACCGCACATATTGTCCGGACATGTGAGGACAGTCCGACGTGCAGATCGTTGGGTGTCGCTGACCATATGGAAGACACGCAAAATAAACGTAGTGACGGTAGCGAACGTCCTCCAAGTTGTTAGGCCGATCGACACCACAGAGGTTGTTCTCCGAGTCCATGCCTGTCTCCAACCTCATCAAGTCTCCTGCAGCGAATAGAATGGGGAACGTGAGCAGGCGGCCAGCATCACCTGTCTGGCGGGCGGCATGCACGCGCCGGGCCGATCTTCCTTCCTCTCCCTCGTTCGTGTCCCCCTCAATCAATTCCCCACCCCCAACCATTACTGCTCTCTTGCTATCGGGGGCGGCGCAGTTCAGTGGTGAATGAGAGGCATGTGCACGCCGAGCTTCCAGATTTGTTGTGGAGGGCAGCGCGACACGACAGTGGTTGTCATGCCCGCGCCGAGCTGAGAGCATTTCGTTCAGTCGTGCCATACCCTGATTCAGAGCGCGATAGCGGATGCACTACCACGCCCCCCTCCCCCCCAAACACATAAACATGCATAATCCACTCCTCCCCTCTTCCCCTTCCCCACCTGGTGCGCCAACCCTTCCACGAGGTGCCGGGGTGTCCGCGCTGACATGCACCGCCAACCTTCACCGCCCCCCGTGCAGAAGTTGTGGGCGGACCTTGACTGATGGCCCGTATAGCAAGCGCGCCCATCGCCGCCCAGCACAGCACGAGTAGCGCGAGCCAACCGAGATCTCGGCACTGACGGGCCGGGTGGAAGTCCATCACGTTGAGCGAGCGGGCGGCGGGGCGCGCGAGCGGGCGCGCGAGCTCGCGCGGCCCGCCATCCATCGGTGCCGCCGACCACCCTTCACGAGCCACCGTCCCTCGAGCGCTTGCGGCGAAAGAGTGAGGGAGAGGAGAGGAAGCGGGGAGGGGGCGAGGGGGAGCGGCGCCCCCCGCGGAGCCTTCGCGCGCGCGAGGGGCTGGAGAACCAAGGGGGGGGGGGGGGGGGGGGCGGGGCAGAGGAGGAGAGAAAAGAGGGGGAGGGGGGGGGGGGGGGGGGGGGGGGCAGAGAGAGGGAAGAGAGAGAGGGTTGGTTGCGGGAGGGGGCGGGGGGGGGGGGGGGAAGGGGGGAAAAGGGGTCCGTCCACAGAAGAGTGGGGGCAACTACTTTGTTCTTACCCCACGGGAGGAAGTCTTCTCTTATTGACGGGAAAGGGCACGTGTACTTATGAGAAGGAAGAGGGGGAGGGCGGGGGGGAGGGGGGGGGCGGGGGGCGGGGGAAGGTCGGAGAGAGCGGACGACAGGCGGCACGGAGCGCTGACGAAACGCCGCGGAGCTGCGGCCGAGCTCCCCCACCGGTATGGATGTGGATTTCCTAGCTCGCGGTTTTCTTTTGCCAAGAGGCCCCCGTCCCCCGCTCCTCGCCCCTGGCCAAGCGGGCCTCGAAATTTGGGGTCAGGAGTCAGGAGTCAGGAGGAGGGCGGATCGAACTATATCCAACCCGGTGGGACGATACACGATCCCATTTTTTTTACCCTACCCCTAAGTCAAAGTCCGAGCCCGATAATCTTCAAGATCCGATCTTGGCCCAGACCCAGAGACCCGAGACCCAGACCCAGACCCAGACCAGAGTCCAGAGTCCAGACTTCAGAGCATCGCGAAATGTTAAATGTTTTGCAAAATTTGGAATTTGGGTTGGGTGGACCGACGAAAAAGTGAAATACAGCACTCCACGCGAAGGATCGTACGGCGCCTGTGCCTGTGCCTTCTCCTCAAGCTTTTTCGCAAATTGCTCCAGCTGCTCCAGCTTGCAGCTTCGCATTATGGCGCTGCTAGACTGCCGCGCGCGCCGCAACCACGGCGGCGTGCGCTTGGCCTCTACCAAAGGCCAAAGACCAAACAAAGAGGATGCGACCGGGTGAAGACACTGAAGCGTCCCTCCGGGCTCCGGGCTGCGGCCAACTCCAACTCTGCATCTTCATCAACAAAATTGGATCGGTCCACTAGCCACTAGCGCTGGGGACACAACCTGTTGCCTGCGATGACAACACGCGCTTCACGCTTCCACGCCTTGATGATGTCGTACCTATCGCACCACGAGAACCACATGCCGCGGACTCCCAAGCAAGCGCTTGCTACCCCCAATATGCCTAGGAAGTTGGCTGGCAAGGGTGAGGTGGCTCAGTGGGTAGCCGTGCACGGCTAAATGTGCATTCTTGTACAGTATGCGTACCTAGTCTAGCCTAGTCCCTAGCCCTAGCCTTATTAATATTATTATGACCTGTGAAATGGAAATGAGAAATGAAGAGTTGAACTGGAACTGTTCCAACCAAAGTCCAAAGCTAAAGCTTAAAGCTTAAAGCGTGCAAGAAATCCGCGTGTCCGCAGCTTGCAGCTTCGTCGCCATCGGCTCAGTGAAGCCGCCGATGTTCTCAGTTGCAATTATTTTTCATTTCTTGGGTCTTTGATGACCTGAGGTCGTGACCTGTGGGTCGGTCTTCGTGCAGAGGCAGAGGATAGATGGCGTTGTGCATGCGCATGCGTGGTGCGCGGTGCGCGTGCAAGAGGCACCTGGGAGAGGCGTGCATGACGCATTGACTTACTTATTTGGTGTGGGGATCCATTTACGCCTGCGTCAATCAGCAGCTGCTCGCGCTCCAGCCCATACTCCATACTCGCCTACTCCTACTCCTACTCGCCGAAGAAATGGCTCTCTGCAACGACACCTCGGCCTCCTCCTTGCTCCTTGTGTGCTTTTGCGACCTCTCTCTTCCTCTTCTCCTTCTCTGCCCTCGAAACCCCTTCATCGGTGATGTCGACACCGCGAGCCCGCCACCATGGATAAATGCGTTGAAAGATTATGTGAGGGTGAGGCCTCTCACTCTCTCAGCGTTTGTGAGAAGCTGTTGGTTGGCATCCCGCATCCCGCATCCCGTGGCCCGTGGGGAGTAATGAGTAATCATCATCATCATCATCAGAATCAGAATCAGAGGTGCCCCTCTTCCGCCACTTTACCGCGCGTTGCCTCCGGGAAATGCCCTGTGGCAAGCGCGGCCTTGACTTCAACGCTGTGCGAGCGGCAGTGCGCGGCTGCTCTGCGCACGTCTCCGACGACGCGCGACGCGCGCCCGCTGTTCTCTGTTCTGTGTTCTGCGCGCGTATCGCGGGCATGGACTATGTAGTGGCCCCTCGGCGGCTTGGGCTTGCTAGGGGGCTTCCTGGGGGGCTTCCTGGGGGCCATGATTGCCGGGGGGGAACAGGGGCACGCCCACGAAGCAGGCACGCGCACGAAGCGGCAGAGCGGCAGCCTCTAGTGGGCTACTGGGTTGGGCTTTTCATCCAGCAATGGAATACGCAATACACTTTTTTTAAAAGCATATACTAGGGTTAAACTTCTTGACAAGACCGAAGGCCTGCCTTCCCCGCCTCGGCCGGCCCGGCCATCGCGCCCAAGCGTCCCCCCCCCCCCAGTCCCCCTCCTCCCCTCCTCCCCTCCTCCCCTCCTTGCCTCGCCTCCTGCTCAGACCCCTCAGCTCCAATATCTCCTTTTCTCAACCTTCCTGGCATGGTACCCCTGCGTCTCCTCCTACTCTGCTCCCTCCCCTCCCACTCCGTTGGATGGCAGCCGCGATCCACCCCACTGTCGCCACGTGGTGAGCCCTTCCCCGGCTGCGAGGGCGGCACAACACGAGGCTGCCCCGGTTCCCACAACTGTTCCGTCCACTTTCTCACCCAGCGGATCGACCACTTCAACTGGGCGCCGCCGCTCGCCAATGCATCACACACTACCTTCCGCCAGCGCTATTTTGTGTTCGACAAATGGTGGGATCGTAAGGCGCATGCGCCCGTCTTCTTCTACTTCGGCAACGAAGACAACGTCGAGCTCTACGTCAACCACACCGGGCTCATGTGGGAGTCGGCGAGATCCTTCCAGGCGCTACTCGTCTGGGCAGAACATAGATACTACGGGCAGACAATGCCGTATGCACCGAACACGCCTGGGTGCCTGAACTTCCTCACGACCGAGCAGGCGAGCTCGCCATGCGCAACGGCTAGTACACACCGGCTGCGGGCTGGGTGGCGATGATGATCGGCGAGTGGGATATGATCTTGTTGATCTGCACCGGCCCACTCACGCTGACTCTCTCATGTTCTCTCACCTAGTTTTGCACGTGTTGGCTCGCATCCCAGGCAATGGCGGACTTTGCATACATGATTGATCATCTCCGACAGCCAGTCACTGCTGGGGGCTACGGCGCCTCCGAATCGGCTATCATCGGATTCGGTGGTTCATACGGCGGCATGATCGGGGCGTGGTTCCGCGTTCACTACCCCAACGCAGTCGATGGTGTCATCTCGGCATCCGCTCCCATTTGGTCCTTTGTTGGCCTAGACCCACCGTACGACTATGCTGCCTTTGCTGAAGGTGAGCCTATCCGCCGCGTAGCCTCCATCTCTGCTACGCCACGACTACGAAGTGCTCCGCGTCTAGCTCCTCTCACTGCTTGCTCGTGCTCCTGCCGTGATGGGCTTTCCCAGTGACGGGACGCTGAGCCCCATGCATCCACATCTGATCCGCCCTCCACATGGTCTTTTGTGCGCTCTCCTTGGGTCGACTACACCATTGCCCACCTTCCCAAGCGGCCAGCTGTTCGCCGAACTCGAGCGGGCTCCCTGTACCAAGTAGCGCCTGACGTGGCGCTTTCCTTGTTTTTGTCTCAGGCACGACCCGAGACGCATCCGCAGCAGGAGGCGCCACCGACGCGTGCAAGACGAATCTCAAGGCTGCGTGGCCGCGCATCATCGCCGCCGGCCGGACTGTGGATGGTCGCACCACACTGAGCCGCAGTTTTCGCACCTGCGAGCCCGTCCGACCCGTTGGGCCGGCCCAGGATGACCCGATGACAATCCTGCAGTACGTAGCACAACACCCAATTGCGCACAAGCAACGCACTCGACTCGTCACTCGACTCGTCAGAGCCATGCCCCGCTCCGACGCTCCAATGGCAGCCGGAGCCTATAGGACGCTGAAATGGCTTTGGTCCCCTCCCTTCTGCGCATTGGCTGTGCGGCGACGCTGCACGCTGCACGCTGCACACCTCAGTCGAGCACTGCCAACGGCTTGATTCTCACCTCCACGTGCCGTGCCACAAACAGGTGGGCAGAGGGTGCTTGGGATACCATGGCGATGGGCAACTTTCCGTACGCCTCGTCCTACCTGCTCCACGGCCTCTCCTTGCTCCCGCCGTGGCCGGTGCGCACCGCCTGCTCACATCTGGCTGGCATCAAAGCCGCAAGTGTATCCGACGATACACTCTTTGACGCCGTGCGCGCTGCTGTCGCCGTCTTCTACAACAACACGGGCGACAAAGCATGCTTCAACATCAATGACTATCCGGTGGAGACAATGGCCAATCGACACAAGATGATCTCGCCCATGCGCCGCCCGATCGCGCTCGCATCCATGGATGCTAAGCGTCTTGGTGTTGGCGATCGCACTACGTCATGCCGTGGCGACTGGGGGTACCAGTGGTGCACCGAGATGGTGCAGCCCTTCACCCGTGGCACTGAACGCGACATGTACTTTTGCCCAAATGGGACCTTCTACCCTGCAAGGAACTGCTCGTCGTGGGACGTTCGCAGCCAAGGGTGCGAACGCAGCTGGGGTGTGACGCCGCGCCCAGAGTGGGCGTCCGTGGCGCTCGGCGGCAAGCGGATCACCGGCACGTCTAACATTGTCTTCTCAAACGGGCTACTTGATCCATGGCACGGGGGCGGCGTCCTCACCAACTTGTCGGATAGCCTGCTCGCCATTCTGCTACCGTCGGGCGCGCATCACATCGATCTTATGTTCTCCGACCCAGAGGACAAATACTACCCAGACATCGGTTGGGCGCGAGACTTTGAGCGCGCACAGATAGCGCGGTGGGTCGCTGAGCATGCGCTGAGACGCGAGACCCGTCGGGAGGCGAAGGAGTGAGAGAGCGCGTGCCGCATACCACCAAGCCAGGCCATAACGCAAACGGGCCTTAGTCCTTAGAGTTTTGTCGGGCTTTGGATTCGAATCGTGGTACTACGCGGGCTTGATTCTGTGGCCTCAATTTAATTTAACTTCTTAATAGTCTCACCGCACACGCGGCCGTGGACCCACTACTTTCTACTCACGTAGCAAAACTTTCTACACCCCCTCTCTCCTGGCCCTTTCCCCCCCGCCATCAGGCGACTCCCCCCGTGCACTACTAGGGGGATAGGGGAAAAGGGCTTAGATATGGTCGGTGGCCCGCGCCCCCCCCCGGTGATCCGTTCTCCCCTTCTCCTCCTATGCCTACCGGGCTGGCGGCGTCCTCAGTCCCGACTTCTCCTGTAAACAGGTGCGGGACTTACATATTTTTCGGTGGGCGGAGCTCTCGCTCCGCCCACCCCCTTCTCCGCGCTCCCTCTCCTCTCTCCTGCGGCACGCGCGATGGCGTGCCTGCGCCAGGCCTGCAGCTGCTTGCTGGCGACCCCTGGAGGCTCCTGGAGGCCAGCTCTGGGGGCAGAGGAGGCTGGGGCTAGGCCCTGGCCTCCCCTGCCTCTCCCTCGCTGGCGTTCCTGAGCCTCTGGGGCCCCCAGTCTGCACCTGTCTGCCTGTCGAACAGGGGGGGAGGGGGAGTTGGAGCGATGGGCTGGCCACGAGGGGCCAGGACGAGCGATCCAGGCGTGCCTGTCAGTGGGAGAATGGGTCAGCAGGGCAGTGGGCTCCTGGCAAGCCATCAGGCGTGCCAGGAGCATGGGTGGTTCCTCCCCCATGGCAGGGGAGGAGTGGAGAGAGGGGGGGGCTCGTGCCCCCCCATGGGCGAACTAAGTATAAACTTAGTTGATTCTGTGGCCTCAAGAACTAAGTTTATAGTTGGTTGCGATGGAGCGCGCCGGCGCGGCTCCCCTCGCTCTTTCGGGCCCCCCGCCGAGGGCGGCCCCCAACCCCAATGGACCAGTTGCTGGCCAAGCGACCGCGTCCGCCCTCCGAGGCCGAGCAGGTGCGTGCGACTCCGGTCGCGCCACACGGCCCGTGGCCCCGGCCACACCACACACAGCAGCCATGCTGCCCCCCCCCCCCATGGGGGGGCAACAGACTGCAGACCCCAGACCCCAGACAGACAACAGACAACAACAGACAACAACAGACAACAATAGACAGACAACAGACAAAGACAACACCCCACTAGGCATGCCTTATGGCAGAGGCCTCTCTCGCCCTAGCGACGGCCGCGCTGCCCTGGCAGCGCGGTCCGAGGTCGGGTGGCCCTCTGGCCCTCATGGGCACACATCTCTGATCTCTGCTGATATCAATCCTCCAGCAACACGCGTACCACACCCTGCTCTTGTTGCGGGTAGTGGGAGTCCGTCCCTACGCTCGGGAGAGCCTGTTCCTGTTAACTGTTGACTCCGCCCGCCCGCCGGGGTCTCCGAAGATCCGTTTCGGCCGAAGACCCGCCCCAGCGGTCCCCCCCTTCGGTATCCCGGGTCGCCGCTCTGCGCCTGCGGGGGGGGGATCCCTCGCGTTTCCTTGTGCTACCCTGCTACCCCTGGGCACCCCCTCCTTGTTTCTTATCCACCCCGCCCCGTTTATTTCCTTGAGTGTTCCCGCGTTCCTCTCCCCCGTAATTATCCTTTTCCCGCCTCCGACTTCCGTCCCAATGTCCGATGCCTGTGATATTCACCCCGTGACCCTCGATTGTGCTGCGTCCCACAACTGTTGAGCCCCTGGGCGCCACCGCGCCACCGCGGCTTGGGCGAGGCAGAGCGCCATCGCCGATCGCATCGCCACCATATATATCGCAAGATAAGATTCTCACTACATTCACCTAATAGCAACAAAGTAAGAGCGCGCGGGGAAATTTCTGTGCCGCAAGAATGCCCCGCGCGGACTCGAAATCGAAACTGCCGCGAGGGGGGCTAAGAGAGAAGAGAGAAGCAGAGACCTCAGTATAAACATACAGAGGTTAGAGCATCCACGATGCATGAGATGGATGTATCCATGGTACTCCTGGCAAGCCATCAGACATGCCAGGAGGATGGGTGATTCCTTCCCCACGGCAGGGGAGGAGTGGAGAGAGAGGGGGGGGGATCGTGCCCCCCCATGGCCCCCATGTGTGAACCAAGTATAAACTTAGTTGGCCGCTGAGTCGAAGAAAAGATTTTCAATGAATTTATCGAGTCTATTCAATAGATAGTCTATTCATTGTGGTGTCACACCCTTGAACGGCGTCGTCGAGCGCGCTAGTGTTGCAGCAGAAGTTGGAGTAGTCTCTGGGCTCTCGGCGGGGGTACCACGTACCACACATCGGAAATTGTAGTACAATATTGTAGTCTGGAAAAAGGTCTTGTTGGCTAGCATCCCTAGCCACATACACCGGACGAGCCATGCACCAACCGCGCACACCCCCATCGCGGGGTAGGGGCCGTTGCCGATGAGGCACGGTCCCTCAGCACTAGGATTAAACTAGGACAACAAGAAAACCCTGACAACTACATTACGAAGAACCACAACACTTCGGCTCCCAATTCTAAATATTGCCTTCTTCACACAACGAAGGCCGGCAATGGCGAGCCGAGAACTCGACAACGAGGGCTATCAATACCTGCGTGGAGCCGTGGAAGAGTCCCTGTGCAGGGCGCTGCTGGCCCACGCAGAGGAAGCTCTGGAGAAGGCGCTCAAGCTAGACCTGTTCGCATCGAAGGGGTTATTCGGCGAGATCCGCGGGCCACTCTTCCGGAGGGACCTGAAGCTCCGCATTGAGGCACCGGTCGCAGCCTTGCTCTCTGCCATCGTGGCGGGACAGGCCGACGTTCTTGACGCAGCGGTCGGCTGGGACGCAATGCTCTGCGAATGCTCCGTCCTGAGTTCTGACCCTGGAGCTGATGCCCAGCCTGTTCATTGCGACACCTCCTTCCAGGGCGCCAACCAGCCAGGTTGCGAGATTGCCCGGCTTGTGACGATCTTCGTCGCGCTCCAGGACGTGTCCTTGGAGATGGGGCCTACCGTGCTATATCCACGTACACACACACAAGACATTCACCACCAGCTGTGGTTACTGCCCAAGTCGGACTGCCCACCGCTATTGCGTGACCACCCACAGGAGAGTGCCGTCATGAGCATTGGGGACGCGCTGATAATGGATAGCCGACTTTGGCATCGGGGTGGTGCTAATCGTTCTGACAGACGCAGAAGCCTTCTGGTGCTTTCCTTCGTATCCGCCACCGGCGAGCGCCCCAAAGGGTCGACTTATTCGCTGCTGCCAGGTATCCCTGCACTATCCATACACAACATTCTAAACAGCGAGGCATTGGCAGTGCAGAGGCCGGCCAACTCATCTCAGAGCTCTATATTCACCGGATGCACCGATATCATGGCTCGACTACCGTTACAGGCTGCACTTATATTATTGGACCTTGCTCGTCGAGGGCTTCCGGATGATCTCGTTGCACAGCAATGTGTTGACCAACTCGGTGCCGCTGTATCGCAATGCTGCGAGAATGAGGAGGCCGAGTCCGGTCCTTTTGTCGCCGTGAGCCAGACCCTCCTGGATTATCTGGCGGCGTTTCGCTTGATTGGCCCCCATCTTCGTACTTCGTCGCGCTGGGGGCAGATGCAAGCCGCGATCGATCACGCCGTGCACCGCGCCAACAGCATCACATTGTGAGGCATGGGGATGGTTTGGCATGGGCACTCTACCACGTCATGCCTTGTGGGAGTGCTCGTGATGAGTATGCGCGAACGAACGAGTGAGAGCATGATGAATGTGTAAAAAGGGAACATGACGATGCAAGTGCGAAGTACGCGGCGTTTTGCCGCCTCGTGCCTCGTGACATTTTTCTGAGAGCATCCGTTTTTGGAAGGAAGGCGGGCCGGGTCAACTGCTCGCTTCTCTCTGCAACACAGTTCATACACACTTACTTACTTCACACGGAGGAGGCGCCTTGTGCACTTATGCACTCTCCCCCGGGCTCCTATTCCCGTCAAAAAAAGTCTTGAAGATGCCCGCTATGCTACATGCTACTACGTGCATTCCCCTCCCTAGGTCTCTCCCATGGACATCGCCCTTGCCCCAGCCTCACTCCCCTTCCCGCTCCCCCCCTCGTCCCTCGTTCCTTCTTCTTTTTTCTTCGTCGGTTTCGGGGGGTCGGCCCACGTGCACTACTTTGGGCCTAGCGCTGGGGAAGGGGTGGGCCGGGCCTATTGTTGCATTCATGTTTGGCGGCACACAGGCCCGGTCCGCTGCGTTGCGGGGGCTTCGCCAAGCGGCTTTCCCCATGGATCCTATATCCTATTCCCCTGCAAGGGGGGCCGTCTATCATAATAGTCTATCAACCTCATGCTCATCATTCATGTTTTGCCGTTTGCCTTTCCCTTTGGCATGAGCTGAGCGGCACCCATCACTCCTCAAGCACCCGCCACCCAGACACCGCCGCGTGCCACGCGCCGCACGGGCCTGCCCTAGCTCGAGCCTTAAGCTGAACGAACCACGGTTGTGGGTGTGGTGGTGGTGGAGTATTAAATTAAATATTGAACCTTTTAACATTCTTACCGCTACACCTGGAGAAAAACATGCAACAACCGGTAGCCCGATGGCGCAAGAAGAAGTAGCGAGGAAAGCCATCGGGTATCGGTACACACCGCCTGCCACCGGAAACCTACTGCACCCAGCCCCTAGGTAGAGCACGAGGGGACGAGCCGCAAGGCAGGTGGAGGGGGGATAAGGGAAGCGGGCGTGGCTGCATAGAAGCTGTGCAGGGTCGCGCGCGCGGCGAGACTATTAAGAAGTTTGTTTTTCTTACCGCACACACGAGACACGAGGCCGTGGACTCACTACTTCTCGCCCCGCGCGCGGCCTTGACTCACTAGCTTGCAGCCTCGCCCGCCCCCTTTCCGCCCCCTTTCCGCCCCCTTTCCTGCCTTGCGGCGCGTCCCTCGTGCTCTACTTAGTTAGGGGCCTCGGATTACGGGGTTTTCTGTTTTCGGGGGGAGGCGGCGTGAGCCAGCCCGCCAGTGTCGCATTCGCGATGTCTCAGAGGCAAAAAAGAAATAACAGTAAAAAGAGAAACAGTAAACAGTAAAAAGAAACAGAGGAAGAAAGAAGAAGAAAAGTGAAAAAGAAGAGACAAAAACCCAGAGTATATAGGGCGGTTCTCAGCCCTTCCCATCGGCCCTATGGCTACGTAAACTCTCGCGTGGCATAGTGGTTCAACCCACCGCCTCCACCAACCTTTTGCTCTGGGTCGCGAGTTCGAGTCCGGACGGAGCGCTCTGCAGTTCGAGCCCCGCTCCTTCTCCTCTCCGCCCTTCTTCTACCGTTAAAATTCCACGCTCTTCTTCTACGGTAAAAATCCTGCCTCTTCCTACTGTTAAAATATCCTGCCTTCCTACCGTTAAAATTCTGCACTCCGTCTACCGTTAAAATCCTGCCTCCGTCGCCTTGCCAAGACATTTCCTCTGCCTTCCTGCCGGCTTCCTTGCCAGTTCCTTCCGCCCCGGTTTCCCGCTTGTCTCTAAATCGGTTTCACCGCATTACGACCAAGCTTAGTGGGGAAACTCCTCGTCCAGTTCCGTTACCCGAAAAATCTCGTTCATCTCGTCGGGCCCCAGGGCCATCTCGTTCATCTCGTCGGGCCATCAAGGCCATCTCGTTCATCTCGTCGTCGGGCCATCAGGCCATCTCGTTACATCTCGCTCATCTCGTTACAATCCAAGCTGCGGCGTTGATTTCCACAATTTAGAGACATAAGGATTCCGCTTGCAGAAGGCTCGCGAGGACGCTCGTGATTAAGTCGGGGGGTGTCGCATTCGCGATGTCTCAGAGGCAAAAAATTCCGGGCCCGCCATCCAGTCCAGTTATTTGGCTCCGGGTACGCCGACTTCCGAAGAGATGAGAGCGGCCCTGGCGGAAGATCCGTTCGTAGAGCCACTCCTAGGTTCAGGAGAGACGGTCAATCACGAGCCATCAGGCCAAGGGTCGCCTCCGCCGGCCGTCGCCTCGGGCCCCATTGCCGACGATGATTCGTGTTCCAGTCCTGTCGCTCCCGCTCCCGCTCCCGCTCAGCAATCCGAGATGTTTCGCCGTTTCGTCGTTCACGATGGGCTCGTCTACTATCGCACCGTCCTTGACTCCACCGACTCGGACTCGCTAGTGCTCTACATTCCGCCCTTGTTGCGGTCTCGCTACCTCTTTGCCTACCACGATCGCTCCGGTCACCTTGGAGTTTCTCGTATGTCCGGTCTTCTTCGTACTCGGGTATACTGGCCTGGCATGTCTTCCGACGTTGCATCCTACGTCCGGGAATGCCACGAGTGCACCCTCGCCAAGCCGCTACCTAGGGCTCTAGCGTCGCCCTCCGGTCTCTCCGTGGGTACCTACCCCTTTGATGTGGTCTACTGCGACGTGCTCTCGCTAGCTCCCACTCACAACTTCGTGCCTGGAGTCTCGGGTTACGACAAGCTGGTCGTCTTCATCGACTCGCTCACTCGATGGATTGAGGCTGAGCCGTCGAATGGGGATCCCTCGTCGGAAGTAGCCTTGGACATGTTCATCCGCTTGATTGTGACGCGTTATGGAGTCCCTAGGCAGCTTCGAACCGACGCCGGTTCGAATCTATGTTCGGTTCTTGTTTCGCGTATTCTGGAGCTCACCGGGACTGATTTGTCGAGTACAGAGCCGTACCGACATGAAGGTGTAGGCTTCGTCGAACGCGCTCAGCAAACGCTCATCCGTTTGATGCGCGCCTCGAATGAGGGTGGCAGCCATTGGGTCGACCATTTGCCGTTCCTACTCCTCTCGTTGAGGGCTTCTTCCGGTCGTGTTACCTCCCGGTCTCCAGCGTCTTTGATCTTTGGGCGTGAGCTGCGTCTGCCCGCTCAACTCTCTGATCCGAAGACCGTTTCGCCAACTGCTCTCGAGGCGGCGTCCGCCGACGTTCGCTCGTACGCATCCAGGCTCAATGCGAGCCTCCGCCTCTCTTGGTCCAGCGCTCTCGAGGCTACCCTAGCCGCTCAGGCTGAGTCGGTCCGTGACGCTACGATCAAGTCTCAAAGACCAGCTCGTTTCGAACCTGGGGATCGCGTCTGCCTGCGATTACCAGGCCATGCCAACAAGTTGCAATTCATCTACTCGGGTCCCTACCGCGTCGTAGAGGCTCTGTCCGACACTAGGTACCGACTCCGTGATCTGGAGAACCGGTTAGTCAAGGAGGAGGTGCATATCTCGAACCTCCGGCCGTATCATACTTTCGTTGATGAAGAGCCGCTGGCTGACGACGAGTACATCGTTGAAAAGTTGCTCGATCGTCGTAGCCATGGCGATTCTATCGAGTACCTCGTGAAGTGGCGTGGCTATTCTCTTCGAGAAGCCACCTGGGAGCCTCGTTCCGAGTTGCTCCGTCGTTGTTCTGATTTGCTTGATGAGTATGATCGCTCCGTCGAAGAGACTTGTCCAGAAGATGTTGAGTCCCCGGAAGCAACTTCTTCGTCGGCCAGGGATACTCCTCTTCCCCCCGTTCTCGATGCGCCGTCTTCGCGCACTCGCTCCAGGCTCCACTCCCGTTGATCCCATGTCTTGGGTAAGGGACCCGTCCTTCTAGGCTAGCCCCACGCCTCGGCTAGGGCTCCGAGTTCAAGAGCGAATCATGGAGGTGCTGAACGCGTGCTGCCTGCGCTCTACACCCGGCGCAACACCCGAGCAAAGCTCCTGTAAAAGGGAGAAGTGGGTGGGGCAGTGCGTACGAAAGAGGCCGCCGCGTTAAGCCGCCGATTTCGTGCTCGCTTTGGATCCAAAGGGTGTTCTTGTCTCCAAGTTTCGCTCGCTATGTTCCGTTGCTTCTTGTTCCGATTCTGACCTCTGGTCAGCTCAGGTTTCAGTTTCCAGGTCTCTGTTTCCAGGTTCACCGCTCGACATCGGGAGACGTCTCGTGATTAAGTCGGGGGGTGTCGCATTCGCGATGTCTCAGAGGCAAAAAGAAATA
>CM030932.1:2826089-2866224 GCA_018136815.1 Isochrysis galbana
ACAGTAAAAAGAGAAACAGTAAAACAGTAAAAAGAAACAGAGGAAGAAAGAAGAAGAAAAGTGAAAAAGAAGAGACAAAAACCCAGAGTATATAGGGCGGTTCTCAGCCCTTCCCATCGGCCCTATGGCTACGTAAACTTTCGCGTGGCATAGTGGTTCAACCCACCGCCTCCACCAACCTTTTGCTCTGGGTCGCGAGTTCGAGTCCGGACGGAGCGCTCTGCAGTTCGAGCCCCGCTCCTTCTCCTCTCCGCTCTTCTTCTACAGTTAAATTCCACGCCCTTCTTCTACCGTTAAAATTCCACGCTCTTCTTCTACGGTAAAAATCCTGCCTCTTCCTACTGTTAAAATATCCTGCCTTCCTACCGTTAAAATTCTGCACTCCGTCTACCGTTAAAAATCCTGCCTCCGTCGCCCTTGCCAAGACATTTCCTCTGCCTTCCTGCCGACTTCCTTGCCAGTTCCTTCCGCCCCGGTTTCCCGCTTGTCTCCAAGACGGTTTCACCGCATTACGACCAAGCTTAGTGGGGAAACTCCTCGTCCAGTTCCGTTACCCGAAAATCTCGTTCATCTCGTCGGGCCCCAGGGCCATCTCGTTCATCTCGTCGGGCCATCAAGGCCATCTCGTTCATCTCGTCGTCGGGCCATCAGGCCATCTCGTTACATCTCGCTCATCTCGTTACGGCTTTGATTTCCACAGCCAGCCCCCGATGATCCGATGATCTAGTTGCTCTCCTTCCTCCTGCGCCATCGGGCGACTGGTTGTTAGTGTCCCGTAGTGGGTTCTCGTTATTAAAAGATGGGTATTGTTTGTTGGGTTGCGTGTGAGCGTAGTGTGTTCCGAGTCAGGGCCCTCTCCGCTTGTACTTTAGGCTAGCTTTAGCTTTGATGTTAGGAGTACTCCTCAAGGTGCGGTGTGAATGAACGGGCGTTGCAGTGAAACCCCCGAGATAAGAAAGAGAGAGAGAGAAGAGGAGAAGAGGGGCTCTTCCCCAATCACCGCCTCATCGACCAACTCTGTTTCCCGCATCGCGGCGGCACGGCGTGGGAGAAGGCACAGAGAGAGGGAGGGAGCCGTGTGCGGTGCGAAAGTCTCAGCGCTAGCTCTTTCGACACCTCGTCGGGCTTCACCGCCTCACCACTCATCGCAGTCCGCTTCACGTCTCCTCTTACCCTGCCAAATTGACCGCCTTGCCCTCCTTCCCTCCCTCTCTCCCTCCCTCCCTCTCTCCTTCCATCCCTCCTCTTGCGGGGACGGGGCTCCAGCCGAAGCGTGCGTCTTTGAGTGTGCACCACTGGGCGCTCGCGTGCGCGACCAGCAGGGTTCGCGCAAATGGCTCCGCTAGGTTGGGTGTCTCCTTTCGCTGTGATCGCTGCAGTCGCGCATCTATGTGCTGCACATGTCTTCTTGATTGACGAGCCGGCGGGAGGCTCAAGCATCGGCACAATTCGGATCGACTGGCGAGAAGGGCAGCCTCACCTGCCGGATGTACCGGTCCCAGAGTCTTCGGAGCCAAGGACAGCCGATAGTGTTGGTCTGGCAGCATATAGAGTGGATGCTGAGCTAGAGCTTCACTGGGGTACCAATGATGCATTCGAAGCGTACTCGCGCGCATGGCACATTGGTGGGTTTCAAGCATCTCCCCTTGACGGTTGGTTTGGGCACAGCAATGCTCCACGTCTCAAACGGCCAGAGCACGTTCTGCCAGTAGGAAGCGTCTATACACACAGGTTGACGGGGGCCAGAGGTGTCATCGTTGGTTGGGATCTTCGGCTAGAAGCGCCCCGCGAGTGGGCCGATACTCATGAGGGCAATTTGGACTATCGCACCCGCCTGGCAAGGCTGCACGAGCCTCACTACAGCGTACTCGAGGAGATGAAGAGGGAGGATGGCAGTTTCACCTTCATGCAACGATACGTAGTCGCGATGTGCTTGCCCATGTTAGCTCCTCCAAGCTGCCTTCAAGTCGAGAATCCAGCCAAGACTCTAAGCCACCCACAACTCAAGCGCTACTTCTCCGCATTCAATTCGATCGGCGGTTATGTTCCGAATGACGACCTTGCGCATATCTATCCGCAGGGCTAGGGTTGGAAGGGCATTAAACGGTGGCTCGTAAGCTTCGCCAACATGACACATGATGTCACGTGGCTATTGATATTGAATGATGGAAAATGAAAAATGCTACTACTAATAATAATAATAATGAAGAATGTGTGTTATGCGCCGGGGCTTGCGTGCACCTGGTTGGGTGGGTCGTCTGCGCGCGGGCGCTTCGGCGACAGAGGTGTGTCCATGGGCTGATCGCCCACGCTGGCCCGGTACTAACACGACAGCCCTCAGCGCACCTGCCCGTACACCTTGGCGCGTGTTGTTGCCACAGATACATACACCTATGCACCCCTCCACATCTCCCCCCTCGCAAGCCCCCGGCTCCCATTCTTACTCCCCACAAGTTAAAATGAGGGAAAACCCATTGAGGCGCACCGACCTACGTCGGGCGACTCTCCGGGAAAAAGCACCGGGGGGGGGGGGGAGGAACCTCTCGTCAACAAAGAGGAACGGCCCTTCCAGCTCGCGCCGTGAGCAGTTCTCGAGAAATAAACGACTGCAAGTCGAGTAGCCTGTGCCACCTTCAGGATACTCTCCTCGATCTTGAGCCACTCCCTTCTCTCTCCCGCCTGTCGCCGGCCGCCCCCTACCCGTTTGCTAACGCAAACGGGGGCCCTGTTTCTAACCGCACTCCATCGGGGGGGGGTGCAAATCCCCCCCTCTCCCTCTCTCTATTCTCCTCCACCTCTCTCCCTGCGGCGCGTCGCCATGCGGCGCGCCATGGCCTGCTCTCAGAGGTCCTTTGTGGGCTCCCAGAGGGCCAGCAAGGGCAGCTCAGGGGGCAGTGGAGGCTGGGGCTCAGCCCCTGGCCCCCCCTGCCTCTCCCACGCTCGCCTCACTGGCCATGGGAGCCGCCCAGAGGCCCCTGTATGCCTGGCGACCAGGGATCCAGGGATGGGGGGGGAGTCAGCTCGAGGGCAGGCCCAGCATGGGCCTGGGAGCGCGGCTCGCGACCCGCGCCCACTAGGGGTCTGTGCTGATTTGATGAGTGCCCTGCCCCTGCCCCTGCCAGAGGGCAGGGGCTGGGGTTGAATGTACGGGCCCACCCCGGGGGTGTCCGCGATGGAGAGTGGGGGGCGCGAGGCCCCCATTGTCCCCCACTTATAAAAGTAGGTTGATCTCTGTCGTTGTAACGATAGTAGTAATAATAAAACATCTGAGCGTTAATAAATCATGTGAGGGCCCTGCCCGGGGGCTTCGCTCATGGATCATGTGGAGAACGAGAGAGAGAGAAGAGGGGAGCGGCGCGCGCTCTATGACCCTATCGTTTAAACGATAGTTGAGTAAGTCAAGTTCAAGCATAAGTATATGTTACCCCCCAGGAGCCAACGCCCCCCAGGAGCTCCCGGGGGCCCCCAGGAGCTATCGGGGGGAAATTTTCTCCCGATCGCCAACAGCCCCACACTGAACACGTTGACTCCGCACCCTCGACAAGTTGACTGCACACACGCAGCATGTCGACTTCCCGCTCAACAAGTTGACTGTACCCTCAACAATCAACAAGTTGACTTCAGACACTGAAGAAGTTAACTCCACACACTGAACGAGCTGACTCCGCACACTGAGCAAGTTGACTCTACCCGCAACAAGTTCACTGCACGCACTCAACTAGTTGACTCCACGCAGAACAAGTTGACCCCACCCTAAACAAGTTGACTCCACACTCAACAAGTTGACTCCACACTGAACAAGTGGACTCCACGCTGAACCAAGTGACTCTACCCTCAACGAGTTGACTCCACACACTGAATACGTTGACTCCACGCACTGAACACGTTGACTCCACACCCTCGACAAGTTGACTGCACACACGCAACATGTTGACTCCCCGCTCAACAAGTTGACTCTGCCCTCAACAAGTTGACTTCAGACACTGAAGAAGTTAACTCCACACACTGAACGAGCTGACTCCGCACACTGAGCTCTAGCGCGTGCACCTTCGCCGCCTGCCACAGGTGACAGGTGCGGCCAGCGACCAACTCTGCCAACTTGTCAGTCGCCGCGCCGACCCTGCCGCCCTCTTCCAATGAAAGCCGGCGCTCCACCTCTGTGCGGTGCTGGCGCGCCGTACCGACCGCCCTCCCTCTTCGTTCCCAGCCCCACCACCTTTGGCTCTCACCGACGCTTGCCGCTCCTCCAGCCGCCACCTGACCTGCACCTGGCTGCTCAGCGCACCGCCCCTGTTCTCGCCATCTGAGCCGCCGCCGCCCACCATCTATTTCCGCCGTCCTCCCCTTCCTTCCCCCACCCACTGAGGTTGCGGCTGAGACGAACGGCGCTGTCGCGCGCACCCTACCGCTGCTTCCCGAGAGAGGGAGGGAGGGGGGGGGGGGGAGAGGGGGGGGGGGAGAGAGAGAGAGAGAGAGGGAGGGAGGGAGGGAGAGAGAGAGAGAGAGAGAGAGAGAGAGAGAGAGAGAGAGAGAGAGAGAGAGAGAGAGAGAGAGAGAGAGAGAGAGAGAGAGAGAGAGAGAGAGAGAGAGGCAGAGAGAGAGAGAGAGAGAGAGAGAGAGAGAGAGAGAGAGAGAGAGAGAGAGAGAGAGAGAGAGAGAGAGAGAGAGAGAGAGAGAGAGAGAGAGAGAGAGAGAGAAGAGAGAGAGAGAGAGAGAGAGAGAGAGAGAGAGAGAGAGAGAGAGAGAGAGAGAGAGAGAGAGAGAGAGAGAGAGAGAGAACCCCCCGTTTGCTCTCGGGGGATTTCCTTTCCCCCCGATAGCTACTGGGGGATCCGCTTACGGCACCCCCCATGAGCAATCTCCCAACAGCTCTCGGGGGATTTTCTCGGTCCCCCGATAGCTCTCGGTGGGGCTGTTGGCGATCGGGAGAAAATTTCCCCCCGATAGCTCCTGGGGGCCCCCGGGAGCTCCTGGGGGGCGTTGGCTCCTGGGGGGTAACATATACAACATACAACATATCACATATCACATAGGTCTATCCCCCAAACCCCATACCCCTAGGGCTGCCCGGACTGTGACTAGTACATATGGACTGTGAATACCGCGAAAGGGAAAGACAGGGAAGTGCGTGAACGCCGGGGCGTGTGGCGCGTGTCTGCAGTCGGCTCGCCGCGTGGAAGAGGGGGTGAAAGGGGGAGGAGGGGGGGGGAAGGGGGGGGGGGGGGGGGGAAGGGGGGGGGGGGGGGGAAGGGGGGGGGGGGGGAGGGACGCCCGGCTCCCCCGGCGGGCCGGCGCGGCGCGAGATGGTGCGGCGTGGCGCGGCGCGCAGGGAGGTGCGCCAGGCCAAGCGCGCGATCGCCCGCGCCGAGAGCGGGAGGAAGAAGGGAAAGCGCGTGGCGGCTGGCGCGGCCAAGCCGTTGGGCGCAATCGCTAAAGCGGCCAAAGGCGGCCGCGGCAGGCCAGGGGTGAGCACACGCACTACCCCGCTGCCGGGAAAACGGCAAGTTCACGAGTCTGACTCGGAAGATCAAGCCGACGACGAAGATGAGCCACGCTTCACGGCAGCTGAGAAAAAGGTGAGAGCTGCTACAGTTGCCATCTGCTGGGCCGGGTCCCATGCCACGCTGCGAGGCGTCCACTTTGTCCTGCCCTTGAAACCGCAGATACGTGCGCTCCAGAAAAAACTCCGGCACATTAAGGCGCTAAAGGCGTCTCTCGCGCGAGGAGTCGAGCTGGATGCCCAGCAGCAGGCCAAGTTGCGCACCGAGAAAACGATTGAGCACCAGATAGAGAAGATCAACCAAGAGCTTGCCGAGGAAACAGAGCGCAGCCTGGACGAGGGGAGAGAGGAAGAGGAGGGTGGTATGGTCGTGGTGTCCAATGGTCCGAAGATACTGCCGGGCATGAATGGCTCGGTTAGAGTTGAGCAGGCCCACGATCGGTCGAACATAGTGAGTGGTCCCTCAAATCAACAAGAAGCTGAAGAGAACGATGAGCCCGACATTGACACCTCCGGGCTGACTCCTTTGGAGCTGAAGCGGCATATCAAGAAAATGAAGCAGAAGGAGCGTGTGCGTGCTCGACAGGCAGCCCTTGCGGCGAAGGAGGAGCGGGAGGCTGAGCGTAAAAGAGCACGGATTGCAGCATCGTCGGTTACCCCTGGCATCAAGCCCAGCGGCAAGTTGGGTGGGAAATGAGCCAGCATTACGAGGTGGAGCAACACCGCCTCGCTACGCATGAAACTCGTCAAAACAATTTGTCAAGGCTTTTGACGCCTTGCCAGTTTTTTCTTGAGTGTGTGGATCTTCCATCCAGACTTGGGACCAAAAAAATACTTGAATATTCTCGCCACGCGCACGGCCCTGCACAAGCATCTCCCAGCCACGCCCGCTCCCTTTCTCACTCACTCCACCTGGTACCTTCTCTCATAGTAGGAGCGTAGGGGTCATGGGGAGGCGCCTCGCGCCCTCCACCGTATGCAGTAGCACTAACGCCCCTCCGGGGGGGCCTGCCAGTCACCCCCATGCCCTCCCTTTTGGCATGGGCTGACCTTGGGCAAAGCCGCAAGGCTGGGCCCCCACACAGCGGCGCACACATACGCGCCGCCACCCAAACATGATACAAAAGGCCCGTCCCCCCCCTCCCCCAACGCTAGGCCCAAGGTGGTGCTACATGGGCCGACCCCCCTAAACCGAACAAACAGGAACGAGGGGGGGAGCGGGAAGGGGAGTGAGGGTGGGTGAAGGCGATGTCAGGTGTCAGGTGTGGACCCCAGCGGAAGGGGTAGCGGATAGCAACGTAGTAATCTTCAAGAATATTTTTTTTGGCATGGGCTGAGGGCTGAGCATTGAACATCACTGACCAAACCCTCCCAGCTCCCAGGGCGCGCATCGCAACTCGCGCTCCCAAGCCCGCACCGGTCTGCCATCGCACTGACTCCCCCACCATCTCTGACACCGGCACATCAATCAGGGTTGCCACTAGGGACAATGCGAACCAGACTTAACCTAAACCTAAACAACCAAAAGGAGGCCAGGCAGACACACACGACAAAAAACAAAAAAAGATCAAAAGGCCTGCCCGAACCCCTCACTCCGAACCAGGTCTCAGGTAGCGCACCGAGACCGGACCCCGGAAACCGAAGAAAAAGGAAAGAAGGGGGGCAGGGGAAGAGGTGGGGGGAGGGAAGATAAGGGCGATGTAGATAGTAGATAAGCGAAGGGGAGTCCCATAACTAGTGTGTAGCCCAGAATCTTCAGATGTTTTTTTTAGCATCTCTGAGCCACAGACGGACAAGGTCGCCAGGACGGCCCTCGAGGGAGCCCGGGAGCCCCAGGGGGACGCCTAGTATGGTCAAGTATGGCCGTTGTCTAGCTCGCCGGCTTGTATTTCCGCATATCCCACGGCGGTTTGTGCAGCCTTGCTGTGACCCCGTTCGAATGCCTTTGAATTTGAATTAGGGGCGTGGCTATGTTAGAAGCCCAAGCCACGTGCGAGGCGAGAATTAAAAGTTATTGCGTCTGCCACCACACACCACAGCCACTAGACTGAGGCGAACACCACGTACATAGCCACATCGACGCCCACAGCACTTCAGCCAACACTTCCCCGCCAGCCAGGGCGCCATAGACAAAGCCATCGATTCACAGCGCATGCGCGTGCGCTGTGCAATTACAACACTTGCGTCTCCATTCCCCAAGAGTGCATCGCCGCGCCCTGCGCCGCCAAGCCGAGAGGCAAGCCATCCCCAGCATCCGCCTAGTTCCACAGAGGCGCACAAGGAGGAAGGCAAAGCGGCGCGCTCGAATATCACTCGCTGTCCGCGCTAGCGGTACGCTGGCACAAGGGCGCAAATGTGCAAATCATGTGCCTTACGAGCGTACAACAAACGTGCAGCCGCGACCCTACCCGGGAACACTGAAGATCGCGCGCGCACACCAAGTCGTGGCGGGCTATGGTAGCCATGGCGCGGAGATCTGGCTAGCTGCCTCTCCGGCCTCGCGAGGTGGCCGATGCACTGTTCACTTGATCAATGAAGGCTCGTAGTCGGCGGGCGCCTGGTAGCCCATGAGGTTGAAGATTGTGGCGGTTACATTGGCAAGGCCGGCGTCGGGAAGGTCCTCGCGGAATTCCACATCAGCTGCAAGGCCGGGCCCGCCAATGGCAACAGGCACAGGCGCGAGGGTGTGGCTGGTTAGCGGGAGCGGCTTCCCGTCCTTGCCCATGACGGGCGCGTTGGTCTTCTTCTGACGCTGCACCATATCGTCGGCATTGCCGTGGTCAGCGGTGACGATGAAGACGCCTCCAAGCTCTTCAACGCATGCAAGCAAGCGGCCGAGGCACTCGTCACATGTCTCGCATGCTGAAACGGTCGCGTTCATGTCGCCTGTATGACCAACCATGTCCGGATTGGCGAAGTTGACGCGCACAACGTCGTAGCGACCGCTCTTGAGAGCTTCAATGCCCGCCATCGTGATCTCCGCGGCCTTCATCTGTTGATGCACGGAGGGCGGGAGAGTGGTCGGGGCCCCAGAAGCAAGGCGGGCGCACATGGTGCTCAAGGGGTAAGGGGTGGAAGCTGGGCGAGGCGAGGCGCGGCCGGACGGCACACCGCCGGCTTTTCGTTGAAAATGCACTTGTCCGAGGGGATCTCGACGTACGTCTCGAGATTCTCGTCGAAGTAGCCGGAGCGGTTGCCGTTCCAAAAGAAGGTGACATGGCCGAACTTTTGCGTCTCGGAGCACGCGAACGTCTTGAGGCCGTTCTTAGCCGCATACTCGCCCGAGGTGCGCATGATGGCAGGCGGCGGCACAAGGAAGTTGGTGGGCAGCTTAAGATCGCCATCATATTGCATGAGGCCGACGAACTTGAGGTCCTTAGGCACGCGCACGCGATCAAACTTGTCGAACTCCGGGCCAGTCTCGAAGGCCTTTGAGATCTCGACAACGCGGTCGGAGCGGAAGTTGAAGATGACAACGGCGTCGCCGTCCTCCACCTTACCGACCGGCGCGCCAGCCTGGTCGACGACGACAAAGGCTCCAAGATTCTGGTCGGAGGCACCTGACTCAGCCTTCATCTTGGCAACGATCTCTGACGCGACGGTGCCCTTCTCAGGGGCCTCGCCAAGCACATGCGCCTTCCAGCCGCGCTCAACCATGTCCCACTCGGCCTCGTACCGGTCCATGGTGACCTTCATCCGGCCACCGCCCGACGCGATACGTGCGTCACAGCCTTTAGCGGAGAGCTCGGAAAGCTCCTTCTCAAGCGCCTGGATGAAGCCGACGCCCGTGTTGTCGGGCACGTCCCGCCCATCGGTAAGGACATGGCAGCGGATGCGCTTGGCGCCATCGGCAGCTGCCCTCTGCACCATCGCTGAGAGCTGGTTGGCGCGCGAGTGGACACCACCGTCGGAAAGCAGGCCGATGAAGTGAAGCGTGTTCGAGGGGAAGGCGGACGAGATGTACTTCCAGCCCGCGTCGTTGAAGATCTGGCCATTCTCAATGTTGCGGTCGACCAGCTTGGCTCCCTGTGCGTAGATCTTGCCTGCGCCAAGCGCGTTGTGCCCCACCTCCGAGTTGCCCATGTCGTCCCACGAGGGGAGTCCGACGGCGGGTCCATGCGCATGGATCGAGCGGAACCGCTTGGGGTTCGTGCGCAGCGCGTCGAAGTGAGGAGTCTTGGCGACGTGGACGGCATTCCACTCGTCCTTCACCTTGTTCTCTCCAAATCCATCAAGGATGCAGACGAGGGTGGGCTTGCCCTTGGGGAGAGAGGGGTGGGGCGCGAGCGTCCAGCTGTCGGCCATTGTGACGAGCTGCTGTGGGCGAGGAGGGGAGGGGTAAGAGGGGAGGGAGAGAGGGGAGAGGGGGAGGTGGTGTCGCGCCTGCGAGAAGATCCGTCGCCGCGTGACTTCGTGCGCAGGGAGGGAGGAGAGAGAGAGAGAGAGAGATTTGGAAGAGGGGGGGGGATAGTAAAGAGGTAAAGGGAAGGAGGGGAGCGGGAAGCCAAGGGGTTTAGAGAGGGGGGGGGAGGGGGGAGGGGGGGGGGGAACGGGCGGGCGGGAGGTGGGGGGGGGGGAGACGGGCGGTGAGAATAGAAGAGAAGGGGAGGGGGGAGAGAGAGAGGGGGCGCGGGGGGAGAGAGCGTAGAGAGTGAACGCGAGCGAGATAACCCAAAGAAAGGCGTTGGTTATTTATCTTTCCGCTGGTGTCCCATCTTGATCTCGGCGATCTCTCTTGGACACCTCGCTGCCCCACACACACACATCCTCTTCGCTTCTTCATCTATTCCATCTGGTTCTCAACTTTCAAGTATTTTGGGAGGAGGTGAGAGGAAGCAGGAGCGGGAGGAAGCGAGAAGAGAGCGAGAGGAGAGAGAGGAGAGAGAGGAGAGCGAGAAGAGAGAGAGAGAAGGGAGAGGAGAGAGAGAAGAGAGCAGCAGAGAGTGAGAAACAGCAGCAGAGGAGGGGGGGGGGGGGGGGGGGGCAGGCAGGCAAGGCGAGGAGGTCGTCCGTGTCGGCCGGGCCGACGGTGATGGGGCGGTGTGCGGCCGGGCGGCGCTTCAGCTCGAGACCATGTTGTACTGCTCTAGAGGTTGCCGCTTCATGGGCATGCCCCATTCCCATGGGTGAACATCAACATCGGCCTATTGACAACCAGCTTCCAGAGGGGGCTGCCACTAGATGAAAAAACTTCTTGATAGTCTCGCCGCGCCCGCGACTCTGCACGTTAGCTATGCAGCCACGCCCGCTACTCTGGCCCCCCCTCCACCTGCCTTGCGGCCCGTCCCCTCGTGCGCTACCTAGGAGCTGGGTGTGTGGGGTTTCCTGCAGCAGACGGTGTGTTCCGATCTCCCCGATAGGTTTTCCTCTACTTCCTCCTGCGCCATCGGGCTATCGGTTTTTTGCGTTGTCCGTTGTCTTTTTGCATCAGGGGGACATTAAGTGGCTGTGTCTCAGTGAGTCCGAGGCCTGAGGTCGGGTAGGTGGGGGCTGCCACTGGATAGAAGCTGCCCTTAGCCCTTAGGCATGCTGTGCGCCGACATCCGACATGCTGTTTTTCTGATATTGGTCCTCTGGTCAATCCCAAACCCATACACTAATAGATAGACAAAATAAATGGATAAAAAAAACACATCTGAAGAATCTGGGCTACACACCTACTGCGGACTAGTTTTCCCTTTACTATTACCAACGCCATCATCTTCCCTCTCCCCAGCTCTTTCCCTGCCCCCCTTCGTTCCTTTTTCTTCGGTTTCCGGGGTCCGGCCCTGGTACACTACCTAGGGCCTGGTTCAGAGCGTGGGGGCCGGGCAGGCCTTTTGAAACGTCGCTCTTGGAGGTCGCGCCTATTCAGGTTCGCGTCGGTTGTATAGGTTTCTTATGTCTTGCATGGTTTTTGGGTGTTCCCTTTCCCTTTGGTCGTCTCTTACCGGGGCTATTCGCCCTCTCTAAATTTTTAGCAAATTTTTATGGATCGCGAAGCGGCAAAGGAATGGGACTAGCGCTCACTCATGACAGGACTCCCTGCCGGCAAGCGCAAGCACCCTTCCCCCCTTGTGCCACCCAGCTCTTCACTAGCCTTCTACCTGCGCTAGCCGGAGCGCCCCTCCCTCCACACTCAGACAGCCCCCCACGCAAGGATCCCGTATTGGTCTCGCAGGCAAGGGGGCCTAATGGGAGGGTGAGGAGCAACTCCTCAAAGAGGAGCTGTGGGGAAGGAGATGTCTGTGTGGCGGCGCTATACCCTTGCGCTAGGCATGGGCAGCGACGCCGCCTCAAGACATGTCCTCCCTCTTGTCTTGAGTCGAAATTTTTGGTGCTTGAAACAGAGGACGAGGGGGTTTGTGCTTCTTGGGTTGGTTGTAGATGGAAGAGGGAGTGGGAGAGGGAGTGAAGTGTTGAAAGAGGGCCCAAGGCAGGGCACTGAGTTGTAGGTACTTGTGGCCCACAAGAGTGGGGCGAAGACGAGAAGTGTATCAACGTATCAACATGTGTCTTGAGTTGAAATTTTTGGTGCTTGAAACACAAGGCAAGGGGGTTCGTGTTGTTTGGGTTGGTTGTAGTGTGAAGGGGGAGTGGGAGAGGGAGTCAAGTGTTGAAAGAGGGCCCAAGGCAGGGCACTGAGTTGTAGGTACTTGTGGCCCACAAGAGTGGGGTGAAGATGAGAAGTGTGTCAACATGTTGGAAAACAGAGGCATTGAGTGCTCTCTGTGGAAGATTGATTGTTGTGAAGTGCCCTCCCATGTTGGGTGCACTGATGGTAGAGGTTTCCACCATGGGGAGGGCAGCTGAGCTGCCCTCCCACATGAGGTGCTCTTGGGGTGGGAGGATTTCCCACTGTTGGAGGGGGTCTCAAAGACCCCCTGCATGATGCGCAGAGCCATGGTGGCAACCTGTTCGGTGCCAGTGCTCGCCACCCCGCGCGCTCGCGCGGGTGTGGTTTGGATGGGCTGGATGGGCTTTGAGAGGGCTTTCTGACGAGCCGCCTCGGGCGGCGTGGGGCGTCCCAGGTGGGGCGCAGTGGCGAGGGTCGCCTGAGGCTCGGGAGCGGTCGCGGCACGCTCCATAGTTCAAACTATAACAATAGTTTCATGCTATTCGCCCTCTCTACACTGCTCACCGGTTTCTTCGATAACGTGTGCTATCCTTAACTTGGCCGCTAGCTCTGCCAGCTCCTCGCTAGGTTTAAGCCCACCCTTGTTGTTCATGTTGTAAACGGGTCGCAGGTCGCTTATGTCTATCCTCTTTTTGGGTTGTCTTCCCATACCCGCCTGGGCGTCCTTGATAACCTGAGTACATGCGAGCGAGAGGGGGGCATGCTTAGCGCATGCGCTTGTTTGTACACGCGAGTGCTGGGCGGGGGGCGCGGGAAGGGGGCGCATGCTTACCTTGGACCTTGGTCTCAGGGTCCATGAACCCTGCATCGAGGAGCTCGGCCTCCAGACCATACTCGCCGTGAAAGTGGTTACGAACAACCTCCTCCGTGTAGCTTCTTCCCCCTTCGATATTCTTCTGCCCTTGAGCTGCCCTCCTCGATGTCGATACCGTGAGCACGCCACCACGGGAAGATGCGTTGGAAGAACGTAAAAAAAAAAAGATCTGAAGGTTCAGGGCTACACACCTATCGCCGGACAGCGCCTACTATTGCTACTGTACATCAGCCATCGCCCTTATCTCCCTTTTCCCCGCCCCCTTGCCTTCCCCCCCTCGTTCCTTTGTCTTTGGTGTCGGGGGTACGGCCCTGGTACACTACCTAGGGCCCGGTTTTGGGTGTGGGGTCCGGGCAGGCCTTTTGGATTTGCGTTGGTAGGATAGAGTAGGTGTCTCTTAACGTGGTTGCCCCAAGGTTGATGTACCGGCGTGTTAGGCGCCTCTATCTCCTGTGCTTCGCTGTTTCCGTCTCGACTAGGTGCTCTATCCCTAGCTTACCAGCTAGGGATACGAGCTCCACGCTGGGGGTCAGTTTGTTTTTTTCACCTAGTTCGTAGAGCGGCCGGATGTCGGCCAAGTCTATCCTCTTTTTGGGTTGTCTCCCCATGCCCGCCCGGGCGGTTCGCGCGGAGTCTGTTGAGTTGGCGAATAGTAGCGCCCTGCTCAGTTTCGTGAATCTTTCCGCGTTCTTGGTTGCCTTGCAGGAACACGAAACCTTGGTTTTCGAGTGCCCTCGCCAAAGTAGATATGGTGATGGCGTCTTTCATTTCGAACTTATAGTTACGCACCACAAGGTGCGCGGACACGTCTTTGAATGCGCTTGCGAGCGATTTGGATGATGCCTGGGGGAGCTCTTTTGCCTTGTCGTTGTAGGTTTGGAATTTGACGACCATCGGATATTTCACTCCGTTTAGCGCGAAGACACCTTGGTCTTTGAACTTGGCCTGGTATTGTTGCGCGCAATCCGCCGTGACCAGGATTTCCCATGGTCCCGACGAGCTCTTGGCGAGAAATTCCGGTTCGAGGTCCACGCCCTCGAGCTTGTTGAGGTGCGCTATTATAGCGCTTAAGGCCTCCTCGTCTTTGATTTTGATGCCCCGGTCCGTGGAGGTGAAGGTCATTATGATTTGAGAAAAATCCGATTGGTATTCTTCGTCATCTTCTTGTTCGTCCCCTTCTTGGGGGGTTGCCTGTGTGGGTTCGAGGAGTAGGGGGTTTTTGGTTAGCCTCCTGGTCGCGTGGCTGTGTGTCTTGCGCGTCGGCCGTCCAGGTTTGGGGCTCCCGAGAGCCTCTTTTCCTTTGCGTCTCGACGAGGCTCCTCGCCTCTGTAGTGATGTTGTTTTTGAAAACTTTGATAGGGCTTGTGGCTTTGAGAGTGAGGTTGCTACCCTTGGCCGCTTGCGCATTTTGCGTGTCGTGTCTCGGCCGCGCGTGTCACGCGTGGCCGCGTTGGGGTGGGTGTATGATGCTCTCAATGTTGTGTTTGGATCCTGCGCTTGCGCAGGAGAGCCTGGCTGCTGGGACATGCAGCTGTTGCTGCATGTCACCAGCAGGGGTTTGATGGTGGTCTGGCTGACCGGCCGGGTCTGCGCCTCGTGCTTGCGCACGAGGTCAGTGCCATGGCAGTGTAGGGGCCCAGCCCGGAGGCTTTCCCTATGGGAGACTGCGCTTTGCGGCTCTGGGTGTGCATGGGCTCTGTTGTGCTGGTCTTGTTGTGCTGGCATGTTGTGTGTTGTAGTGGTGTGTGCTGTCTGTGTGGCTCTGTGTCACGGGTGGTTTTGCGTGGTGTGCACCCTAGAACTTATATTGGGATGAGGAGGGGGAGAGGGCCGCGTGAGTCGAGCCGTGATCTCCCCCCTTCTCTCCTTGTTCGCTTGTGTGAGTCTCCCACGCAATCCCCCCGTGTGTGCGTTTGATTTGTGAGCGACACTGTTAGTGTGCCCTGTGCGTTCAGTGGCCCCCTTTGGTATCTTTTAACTTGTGATGAAGTAACAGGATGCGCGGCGCGCCGCGCCGCGCTACTCATCCTCAAGCCACAGGGGGCCGCGCTGCGGCCTCAATGTGATATGGAGCTGCTGCACGGGCGGAGGGGGTAGGGCTGGGCTTGGCGGCCCTGCCCGCGTCCGCTCGCCGCGTCTGCGTGCGCTCGTTGAGCGACGGCAGCCGGAAACCCTCCCCTCCTCGCTCAGCCGCATGGCTGCAGCGATGGAGCAAGGTGTGGGGGGCGCATGTGGAGAGGCCTATGGCATCTCCCATGGCCCCATTGGGCCACTCCCTCTTGGGTCTGCCCCCTTCACTGGCCTCGTGGCCAATTCTCCGCGCTCGCGCGCGCTCGCTGAGCCGCTGCGGTCGGAACCCCTCCCCTCCTCACCAGATCGTATGTCTGGTCCGATGGAGTGTGGTGTGGGGGGGCCATGTGGGGCCACTCATGGCCTCTCCCATGGCCCCATTGGGCCACTCCCTCTTGGGTCTGCCCCCTTCACTGGCCTCGTGGCCAATTCTCCGCGCTCGCGCGCGCTCGCTGAGCCGCTGCGGTCGGAACCCCTCCCCTCCTCACCAGATCGTATGTCTGGTCCGATGGAGTGTGGTGTGGGGGGGCCATGTGGGGCCACTCATGGTGGCCCACATGACTCCATTGGGTCACTCCCATTTGGATCTGACCCCACCGCCTTTTTCCTCGCAGCTCGCGATTGTGCTTCGCGTTCGGTGCGACTATCTGGGCGACTGGTCATGCGAGTCGGCTCATCTCTTCTCTCCCTCACCTCCCATGTTGGATGGGGAGGTTGTGCCATGGGGCCTCTCTTGTATGGCTTTCGGGAGGGGGTGGTGATGTGTTGGGATGAGTGCGCTACTCTCCCTCTCTCCCCCTCCTCCCATCTCTCTCATCTCTCTCCTCCCATCTCATCTCTCTCGCGACGTGTTGCATGCGCTCGATCTGGCTCTCTGGCTCTCTGGTCTCTGGCCCTCTGGCTCCTTTTAGCTCTGTGGCTCTCTCTTATAGCCCTCTTTGCTCTTGGCCGACATGCTCGACGCGAACACTCGTCTGCGTGGGAGTGTGGGAGTGGATTTGGGTTGTTTGTTTGTTTGTAAGCGTCATACGTCATACCCCGTACTCCGCTTAGGAGGGGGTGTCACGGGTGGTTTTGCGTGGTGTGCACCCTAGAACTTATATTGGGATGAGGAGGGGGAGAGGGCCGCGTGAGTCGAGCCGTGATCTCCCCCCTTCTCTCCTTGTTCGCTTGTGTGAGTCTCCCACGCAATCCCCCCGTGTGTGCGTTTGATTTGTGAGCGATACTGTTAGTGTGCCCTGTGCGTTCAGTGGCCCCCTTTGGTATCTTTTAACTTGTGATGAAGTAACAGGATGCGCGGCGCGCCGCGCCGCGCTACTCATCCTCAAGCCACAGGGGGCCGCGCTGCGGCCTCAATGTGATACTCTGGGGCTTCGGCTCGGGTCGTGGTTCGCGGGTACCTGGGCTGGCATGGCCCTGGCTGGGGGGCGCTGCGGCTGCGTGGCGTCGGCCATCACTTGGTCGGCCGGCGCGGTGAGGTGGGCGGAGAAGGAGGAGGGGAGCGTGGCGCGCTCCATGACCCTATCGTTTTAACGATAGTTGCGTTGGAAGAACGTATGGGAGAGGTCGAGGTCGGAGTTCACGTGGTTGAGCTCGGGTGTGTTGAGGAGGACTGTACCCTTGCCGAACTTCTTCGCCCGGTTGAACCCGTGCCGCTCCGCGAGCATCTCGCACACTTTGACGGATATATGGATATATCTGGTGCCTGTTTTGGGGCTCATGCATGTCAGCGCGCGCTAGGATCCATGCAGCGAGCTTGCGCCGCTCTACATTTGTCGTGAGAATCTGTGAGTGTGAGTCGCGCGTTCGTTGCTCGTCCCCCTGCGCTTTCTGCAGCTCTCCTGTGACCTTATGCCGCGTTGCCAGCGGGAACATTCCTGTGGCCATTGCTGCTTTGGCTCCGACGTTGTTCGCTCGGCAGTACGCTGCAGCCTTCCGGACGTCTTCGAGCGCGGCTGCGCGGTTTCTGGCGCGGAGATCGCGGGCCTGGATCGTATAGTGCCCAGGGGCCGGCTTAGGCTTCCTCTGGGGCTTGGGGATGGCTCTGGGAGCCATGGGAAGGGGGGGGGCCGCTCTGCGAAGCGCAAGCCTCTACTAGTATTAACTCTTTACTGCCGGGAGCGCAGCATGCAAATGGATGCTTCGATGTTTGGTTTTTTGAGGTGAGAGAAGAGAGGAAGACATGTTCAACGATATAAGCGACGCTTTCCGCAAAGAAAGAGATGATCAAATTTTTCCCGATCCCCCCCCCCTCCCCTCCCCCCCCCTCCCCCCCCCCTCTCCCTCCCAGTCCCACTCCGTTGCGCCGCGCCGCCCTCCCCTCAACCTCTCACACCTCTTTCTAACGTGCACACGTGGATTATTTGGTAAACTGAAGCATCCAAATGGCTGCTTCGCCCCGGGCCTATTTTCTCCATAATTCCATACTACAATCTCGACCTATTGTGTTGAAAATGGGTGGGAAATGTGGGGAAGGATGTCCCTGAGGCTCCCCCAGCACCTCATGGGCACCCCTCAAGGCGTTGGCGAGCAGGGACGAAATATGTCGTTTGAAGCATCCATTTGCATGCTCCGGCAGTAAACAGTTAACAAGTTCTCGTTAGAACTTGGAGTACTCTACTCCATCCAGAGTAGAGTAGAGTAGAGTAGAGAGGATCGAAGTACCAAGTCTCGATAGATGCGATGCCGTGGCTCTCGCCCGCGCCCCCCCCCCCCCCCCGCGCCCCCTCTCCGCGCAGTGGCGAGGAAAACACCTCTCTCTCTTCTCCTCCCTCCCCCCCTCCGCACCCTCTCCACCTCCCTCGATGCACCGTGCTTTTCTCCCTCGAGGCTAGTATTATCTATATTGCCCGAGGTCCTCCCCCTTCCGAGCGAGCGACCCCCTCTTCGCGTCTCTTATTATGTGTGTTGCATGGTTTGTGCACGTCCACCCTCCGGGTCAAAAGCCAACGCCGGGAATGAATAAAGAGAGGGAGAAGAGAGGAAGACAGGAGGAGAAGGAGGGTGAGCGCGTAGCGAACACATAGAAGAGGTGAAGAGAGCAGCTCACGCACCGGTGGCGGAGCGCTCCTGGACCCACAAAGAAGAGAGATTGGAAATGAAATATTGTAATGAAGGGGTTGCCGCTTGGTAGCCCTTCTCTCTCTCTCTCTCTCTCTCTCTCTCTCTCTCTCTCTCCCCCGCCCCACCACCACCTTCTCTCCCCCCCTTGCGGCTGTTGTGCAGCGAGGAGGGAAAGGGTTGAAGAGGTCCCGCCTGCCCGTCAACCAGCTCTCAAGCAACGGGTGGAGAGAGAGTACCAGGATGTGCTTAGCTGAGAGCGCCCTCCCCGCCACGCTGCGCCCACGCTCGCGCGGCTTGCCGTGGGCCATGGGCTTCCTTGTGAGCGCCAACTTTGCTCTCTTCTGGGCGCTGCCGATCCTCCTGCAGGGCCAGCTCTTCCATCTCGCTCTAAAGCGGGTACTAACGCCTCTCTTCCACTGGCTCGATTCAATGGGAGCACTCCGACGATTCGCCGCCGCGCACATCTACTCCAAGCCTCAGTATGCTGACTTCTTTGCCACATCGCTCCTCACAGCCCTGAATATTCTCACGGCATTTGGCGCGCTGCTGTACCTACAGCTGACACACGGCACCATCTCGTGGCGCGCACACGCTATGTACAATCTGGCGTGGGTCGGTTTCGGTGGGCGGATGATGGGCGCTGCCTACACCCTTGCGCACAAGGAGGGGCACAACCCGCTGATCTACCAGCGGTGGTGGCGCAAGTGGATCGGCAACGTCTTCGAGAACTGGCTGGGCGTGCTTTATGGCAACGTGCCGTACAATTTCCAGACCTCACACAATCACATCCACCACGCCCTGGACGCTGGCAAGGGAGACTCCTTCTACTGCTGGGATCTCGACCGTTCCTCGCTCAGCGACTTTGTCCTCTACACGGAACGCGCCCTATGGCACATGGTTGGCACGTCATCGCTACGCTACTTTAAGCTCCGCGGGATGGGACGGGAGTACGCGTTGCTGCGGAGGGGTATGGTGATGTTCTGGGTGGTGACGCCTCTTCTGCTCGGCCTGATCACACGTAGCCCTTGGTTCCTCTTCGTCGCATGGTTGCAGCCTCTGCTGGCCATGACCACCTTCCTCGCGCTCATAAACTGGGGTTTCCACTCCTTCATTGAGTTCGATGAGAAGGGCCGGATCAGCCCATTGATCAGCGCGCTGACAATCGTGGACGGGGAGGACGATACTTTTGGAGAGGACGACCACATCTCCCATCACCTGGTACCGCAGAAGTGGCACACGCAGGTGAGATCCTGGCGCGAGGACACACACATGGAGGACATCAAGAAAGTGCGCGGATCTGTCTTCCAAAAGGTGAGTATCCCCGAGCTGGCCGCCCTCATCACCCTCGGCAAGTTCGAGCGCATTGCGCAAAAACACTTCGTCGACTACTCGGGCAAGCTCTCCCAGGCTGAAATCGCTGCCATGCTACGCCGTCGCGCTCAGACCAAGGAGATGAGCCATGATGAGTACGTCGAGTGGCAGCGGCGCACCGATGCGGAACTGTTAGCCTCCCTCAAGAAAAGTCAGTAATCATGGGGAGTCGGTGAGCGAGCAGCACGTCGAGCCCAGCAGCACGTCGAGCCCAGCGAAGGCGCGGCCTGTCCTGCTTGCCACCAATCCAGCAATGTTTGTCGTCTGGGATTGGGCGGGGCATGGGTACGTCAATCTTCCGTTGCGCGGCTTGTGTCATGTGTATTTGAGAGAGGGAGTCTGTAAAAAAAATTAAAGTCAGAGCTCGATTCGTCAAAACCTACGATCTGAAATGAGAAAAACAACATTCTTGAAGGCGTCCGCTACCCCACACCCCACGCTACAGTACAAAAGAAACGGGCCACCTAGCGGCACAGGACGAAGACGGGAACATTCCACTGTCCATTGGGGGCCGGTGCACCCCGCACCACGCCCAACCCAGCCCCCCCGCAACCTGGGCCCCTAAGTAGAGCACGAGGGGAGTTGCCGCAAGGCGGGAAGCGAGGGAGATTAATTTTAAACAAATTTTTATGGGTCGCGGCGGCAGGGACTGGGCAATCATATCATTCTGGCCCAGACCCCTAGCGTGGGCGCGGGCCGCGACTCGCACTCCCACGCCCAGCATGGGCCTGCCCTCGAGCTGACTCCCTGTTGCGGGCAAAGGGGGCCTTGTACACTTCCCTTTCGTATGCCCCGGTTAGGTTTTCCCGCGTCCCGATTCTCTCCTCCTTGCACCGTGCCCCGATCGCCCCGTTCCCCCTCTCCTCTCTCCTCCCCGGCCCCCCGCGAAAGCCCTCTCCCCCCCCTTCCCTCCCGTCTTTCCCTCGAGTGGTTCCTTGAGTTTCCGGTTTCCGGCCCCCTTTCCGTCTATTATTTTCCCGCGCCCCCCCCCCCCCCCCCCCCCGCGCGACGTTCTCTCTTGCTTGGTGTCTCGTATAGCCGCTCTGCGCTCTGCGCCCCCCTCGCGTCATGTGCGTCGTCGTGTCGTCGTGCACGTAAGATGTGCGGTTTGACACGCGCGCTACCGTCTTTTCGGACGAGGATTCCGAAAAGGCCGGAAGACCCCCCGATCGACTAGCTTTCGCCGAGGATTTCCGCTCACGGGGTCAAAAATGTCGACCGTCGACCCCCCCCCAACATTAGTACTTAAGGCTACTTAAAAAGCCTTGTGCTTACCTGTTTGCTGTTTGACCGCCCTATGTCTACGACAGCCTGCTGCCCTCCATGGGGTGGACCAGCATGGCTGCTGTGCCGGGTGTGGCCGAGGCCACGGGCCGTGCGGTGCGACTGGGGTCGCACTCGCCACTCGCCTGCTCGGCCTCCACGGGCGGACACGGTCGCTTCGCCAGCGACCAGCGACTGCTCCATATCCATGGGTACTGGGGGGCGCCCTCGGCGGGGGGCCCGAAGGGCAGAGGAGGGGCTCGGCGGCGCGCTCCATGGCGACCAACTATACAGTTAGTGGACAAAGGACGACAGTAAGAGCGACAATAATTAAATAATTTCTTAACCGTCTCACCGCACACGCGGCCGTGGGCCCTCTACTTTCTACCAAAACTTTCTACACCCCCACTCCCACTCCGCCGGCCCTTTCACCCCCGCCATCAGGCGACTCCCCCCGTGCACTACTACGCATAGGGAGATAGGGGTAAAGGGCTTAGATATGGTCCGGTGGCCCGCGCCCCCCCCCCGGTGGTCCGTTCCCCCCTTCCTCCTGCGCCTACCGGGCTGGCGGCGTCCTTAGCCTTAGTCCCGACTTCTCTTGTAAACAGGTGCGAGACTTACCAATTTTTCCGTGGGCGGAGCTCTCGCTCCGCCCACCCCCTTCTCCGCTCTCTCTCTCCTCTCTCCTGCGGCACGCGCGATGGCGCGCCTGCGGCAGGCTTGCAGCTGCCTCTGGCGACCCTTGGAGGCTCTTGGAGGCCAGCTCAGGGGGCAGAGGAGGCTGGGGCTGGGCCCTGGCCTCCCCTGCCTCTTCCTCACTTGCGCTCCTGAGCCCCAGGGGCCCCCACGCTGCACCTGTCTGCCTGTCGACCAGGGGGGGGGGGGGGTTCGAGCGATGGGCTGGGGCTGGCCACGAGGGGCCAGGACGAGCGAACTAGGCGTGTCTGTCAGTAGGAGAGTGGGTCAGCAGGGCAGTGGGCTCCTGGCAATCCATTAGGCATGCCAGGAGGATAGGTGGTTCCTCCCCCGCGGCAGGGGAGGAGTGGAGAGAGGGGGGGGCTCGTGCCGCCCCCATGGGCGAACCAAGGTAGTATAATCTTTGTTGAGTAAGAGCGACAATAACCCAACCGGCCGCCCAGCGGCATAAGAGGAAGGAGAGAACTGTAGATCGTCGGGGACCGGAACATGGAACACGTCGCCCGCCCCTAGCACGAACCCCAATTCCTGGACCCCAAAGTAGAAAGTAGAGCACAAGGGGAGTAGCCGCAAGGCAGGAGGAGGGAGCGAGGGAGCGGGCTTGGCTGCGAACTACCTAACCCATGACCGCGAATATAAAGAAGATTTTGCTTTTTTCTCTCTTTCAACTTTCGGCGGCAGAACGAATGGTGACGCTGTGAGGGACTACGATACATCCACATACATGAGCGCATTCAATCCTTGCCAAAGAGGTTGCCTAGGATACTCTTCGCTTTGTCCTTCGGCGATTGATATGCTGGAAGAATTTTCTCCTCGACTGTCCCGTCTGGCAACGGCACATCTACATACCTGAAGGCGGGCAGGCGAGGGGTGGGGGAAGGGTGGGGGACATGCAAGGCGTGATCAAATGAGAGAACGAGAGGATGTGATTCTTCGCCAATCTCCGACCGACACTTGGATGGAGAACCGAGCAACGGGAGATACGCACTTCACGGAGGCTGAGTTGACGCAGTGACGTTCCATCGTTGGAGTGAATCCTTCGCCCTCGAAAACATGGCCCAGATGACCACCACAACCAGCACACCTGAAGTGAAATCAAAAGGGAGCATCCTAAGCAACGAACATGGGGCCAGCAGCCACTCCAGTTCTTCTCGTGAATGCACAACCGGCGCGCGATGGCACCCTACCACTCGTTGCACGGTCACAGCTTTGATGCTCCTTGCCTTCACCGAAGGCAAGCCAACACTCCTGCGGTGCTCACATGATCTCGACACGGCTCATGCCAAGCGAGTTGTCAGTCTTGGTGACAACTGAGCCCTGGACGATCTTGTCGAAAGCAGGCCTGCAGGACCGGAACACGCGCAACGTGAGCCTAGGCGCATGAGCCGTGTGTGCAGAAGCTTCGCGTTTGCCTTGCGTCCGGGCCCGCACCATCCACATCCTGAATCGAACTTGGACTGCGCTGAGTAAAGTGCTGTGCCACATCCGGCGCACACGAAGTGGCCTTCCTTCGGATAGTACCTGCGGCCGGGCAGCGGGCATGAGCGACGGCGAGTGGTATGGGCGAGTTGGCGTATTTTTGTGGTCGGATGGCGCTCACTTGTTGTACTTGCCGGAGCCTGGGTACTCGGTTCCCTTTTGCCGGAGGATGTTGTACTCTTCATCTGAGAGCTGGCTCCGCCAGTCAGCCTCACTCTTTTGCACCTTGTACACGACGCCCTGGTCGTTTAGCTCGGCAAGTCCCATCGCTAGGGGTGCGGCGCGTAGCCCGCGCATCCCCAACGCCGAGACGCCACGTATCGCGAGCGGTGCGCGAGGAGAGAAGGCGGAGAGAGAGAGGAGCGCGATCGAGAGCATGGCGCTGAGCGAGCGGGAAGATTCCTTCCCCTTCATTCTCTACTACTCTAGAGAAGCCTCTCTCCTTAAAATTATAAGTGGGGTGAGGGCTGAGGGCAAACGCTCGCGGGAGGATACTACTTACTACTTACTACTTACTACTTACCAATGCACTCCGTCCGAGGACCGTCCGAGTCAAGTATTTACACTTTTATTTCTTGCCTGCCCCTGGTGATCCTCCTTTTTCAAGTGCTGGCGGGCTTGCTCGTCCACTCGCCAGTGTACCATAAGCCATAAGCCGCCCACAATCACGACAAATAGAAATAGCAAATAGGCAAATAGAGCTTGAGCTTGATCTCGGCTATTGATGAATGATTCTGAATGGTGAATGGTGAATGGTATTATTATGGTTATGGTATTGTTGAAGCACCTCACGAATTCAATAATAATAGATAGATAGATAACAAAATATCTGAGCATTAGTACCACTACCACTACTCCCAACTAAGTTTATACTTAGTTCGCATGGGGGAGGCGCCTCGTGCCTCGTGCTCGTGCCCTCCCCCTCGGGCTCCAATTCCCCTCCGGGAGGCCTGTCGGTCACCCTCAGACTTTATTTAGCCTCCGCCTCCACTGCCACTGCCCTACGTCAAAGAACTACCATGGGGAAAGCCGCAAGGCTGGGCCCCCACACCGCAGTGTACAAAGTACAAACACGCGCTGCCATCCAACCACGACTCAATAGGCCTGCCCCCCCCTCCCCCTCCCCCAACGCTAGGCCCGAAGTAGAGTAGATGTGCCGACCCCGAACCCCGAAACCAAACAAAAAGGAACGAGGGGCGAGGGGGGGAGCCGGAAGGACCGATAACCGGAAAGATAACCACCGCTCCACCGAACCTCGACAACTCCCCGCCGGCTAGGTGGGGAGAAGGATACAAGTCCAACAAGAGACTCGAATACCCGCTAGCTGATGAACACACTTTGGACGGCAAGACACCGCTCGACGCCACCGAGGTAACACACCTCACCAGAGCCCTTCAACAAGCAAGCTGCAAACGCAAGCGCCTCACGGGACCTACCAAATGGGAGGAGAAACTCCAAATACCAACAAGCACATGGACACACCTAGCTAAGCTATACACGTCCCCAATGGTGACAGCGCGCGACACGCACCTACACTTCAAACACATAACACATAGACGGGTGGGCACGTACAAACAATCGATTCCCTGACAGAGCAAACACATGCCGTATATGCGGAACGGCGAACGAATCCTCGACGCACCTGGGGGAATGCACCGGGATAACCAGGGTATTGGACGCACTAAACAAAATCGCGAGGTTCTCGCCCAAAGCCGAAAGAAACAGAGAAGACATCATCATAGACAATCTATTCATTTTCCCAAAAGGGGACGCCCCAAAAGCGTTATACATTCTATACCTGCTAGCATGGAGATATATCATAACAGACTTCTATAGGATTCACTATGAGAATATAAAATACTCAGAAGAATCAATACTCATAAGAATAATAGAGAGATACACTACCCTGTGTAAAGCACTATTATTCGCATATGAAACCGACTCAGCGCGAACGGCCCAAGCGGGCATGGGAAGACAACCCAAGAAAAGGATAGATGTAGGCGACCTAAGACCCATATTTCACATAAGCGACAGAGGTGGGCTCAAACCCAGCGAGGAGCTAGCCGAGCTAGCCACCAAGCTGGGGATCGCGCACGCTGTACAGGGGACCGAAGAACGAGGCAGAGGGAACGAATAAAACACCGATACAACCAGTAAAGAAGGGCGCCGCCAGCAGCAATGCGTGCTAGACGAGACCCAACCACCAATCACGGCCGAGAGGAAGTGACACAAGAGAGAAAAAAAGACCAAAAGGCCTGCCCGGACCCCACACTCCAAACCAGACCTCAGGTAGTGCACCGAGGTCGGACCCTGGAAACCGAAGAAAAAGGAAAGAAGGGGGGCAGGGGAGGAGGTGGAGGGAGGGAAGATAAGGGCGATGGAAATAGAGGTGGCGAGTCCTGTAGACGGTAGGTGTGTAGCCCAGAATCTTCAGATGTTTTTTTTCTGGATGTGACCTTCAAGAACTTTTTTTCAAGATTGTTTTTTTTTTCGAGACGGGTCTCAAAAATTCACTACCGGATACCAATGCATCCAATATGTTTGTCATACGAGGGGAACCAAAATTCGACTTCGAGTGTAGTATGTTGACTCTAGCTGGTCGATTGTCGGCGCATCAGCACCATATTTCACAGGACTCAGGCTGGGGCCATTATAGTAGAGGTCCCTAACACGCAACTCCTGATATGAAAACGAAATAGACTGATCGAAAGGAAGGCAGTGCATACGCTCAGCCAGAAAGTAGCGGTCTCCTGCATGATGAATAGAGCTTGATCTTTGCTCCCCATGGCACCCACGGAAGGTCAATGAGAAGTGCTCGCGAGCGTACTTTCATCATGCAGAAGCAAAGATACAAATCCTCGTCTCCATGGGAACCTCATGCGATATTAGCTCAATCAGCTTTCGCAGTGACCTCACGTTGATCGCGGAAGTTTCATGGTGATGTAACCTTGGCTCAGTCCCGGCGCAAGGCACGGCTTTCCGTTCACAAGCAGCGTTTCGTCAAAGATGCAGTCAGCGACAGCAGCGGCCTCCTGCTTCGCTTTGGGCAGTTCGATTGAGAGGATGGGGCGCCCTGAAGTAGTGTCCTCGTCGATCAACCAGACTACCTCACTGCCAATGACCGGCTGCGCAAAGCGGCCAAACATGATGGGCGGTTGACCACCATTGTTGTCGTCGATGACTTCCTCGCCCCCCCAAACGCCATCTTCGTACAGCACCTCCGTGCTAGTGTCAACACGAACAATGAGCCAGCCTTCCACAACTTCCACGACCACGTCACGAGCTTTGATTCCATCGGCGATGAAGAGGTCCAAGAGAATGTCCGTTGGTGTCTGACGCCAACGGCCCCACTCATGCTCGCCTTCAGCTGGTGACTTCTGCGTACTCGACGCGGTAGGAGAGTTAGGACTGGGTGGAGCGCTAGAAGCCATGCTGTCGGTAACATCAATGACTCGCGGATCTCCAGCGCTGGTCTTCGTGCTATCGATGTCTTCCAAGTCGACACTGTCTCGAATCTGATCTTCCATCCCCTCGACCTCGACCATTTCCCCGGCCTCACGCAGCTCTTGGATCTTCTCGAGCATTGCCTGACACTCCTCAATCCCGACGTCCTCGTCCGCGAGCATCGAGAGAATCCTCTCCTCATCGGCGCCTGTCTCGATCATCCGCTGGAGCTGAGAGAGCCGCGCCTCCGCCCGGCCGGCCTCAGAGGCGAGTACAGGCCCTGGTCGCCGCGCTGGCACGCCCAGCCTCAGCCCTGGAGGCGCGGTGAGCATCGCGCCGAGGACAGCCATCACACCCATCGCTACTGCCATTGCACTTGCGTGAGGGAGCGATAGGTGGGGAGAGCGAGAAGAGAGGAAAAGTGTTTGGCCCCATACCAAGGGGGCCCAGTGAAAGATAGCTACTACGTGGGCGCCCAATTCCTCGCGCCGGCGCAATCCCATCGCCGTGTGTCCTTCGCCCTCTGGGGGGGCTGTGGAAGCTGGGAAATGGCTCGAGGAGAGGCTAGAGGCTCGAGGCCTACTGGGAGACAGCCTCCCAGCTGCGCAGATCCGCACTCGCCGCGCGACGGCCCGCCTGGTGGAGCTGGAGCGTCTGGCGGCGACGACGTCGATGATGTCGCCAGCGTCCTTCGCACCCCTGGCGGGGCGGGCGCGGCGCCCGCGCAGCGCGAGCGGCGCTATGCGGGGCCGTCCATATCATATGCAGGCCCCCAGCGCGCCACGGCGGCGGAGGGCGTCAGGGAGAGGGCCTGTAAGGCCGTTGTGTGCTGGTACCACCCCGACACCGATCGCTCGGTGTTATGCTCCAAGGCCCAATGGGCCGCGGAGTTTGGGGTGGACCGGCGGCGCATGGACCACTGGGAGAAGAGGCTCGGCGCCGAGGATCTCGAGCGCATACGGCGTGGCGTCATTCCCCTGCCGGCCAGAGCTCCGGGGCCACAGGGAGAGGAGTGCTCGTACGCTCGTGCGCCCGAGCAAGCGGCCGACCGTGCAGCAGCCCTCGGCTCCAAGCATGGATACGACTTGAGCATTGTGGATGGGATCAGGGCTGCCTTGCGGTTGCAACTGGGCCTGCATGCATGTAAAAAAAAAAACATCTGAAGATTCTGGGCTACACACCTACTAACCTAGGGTACTTCCCCATCCCTGATACCACCGCCCTTAATTTCCCTTTCCTCCACCTCCTCCCCTTCTCCCCTTCATTCCTTTGTCTTCGGTATCCGGGGTTCGGCTCGGGTGCGCTACCACGAGCCTGGTTCAGAGCGCGGGTTCCGGGCAGGCCTGTTATTGGTTAGTTGTCGTTGTGTGTCTGTTGGGTCGCGGGCGTGCTCGTCTCTTTCTCGCCCTTGCTGGCCGCTATCGCGTTTCGGTGGATTTATGTCCCGTCGAGGTGTATCTCGTCTCAGTCTTGTTCTGGTTCGGGTCTCTCGGCAGTTATATATGCCACCCCCAACGTGGTGGTCAGGGCTTGTAACTCTAGACTTGGTTCTAGCTTACCTCTTGCACCTAGTGTGAATATAGGGTATACATCGTTCATGTCGATCCTTTTCTTCGGCTGTCTGCCCATGCCTGCTTGGGCGGTCCTAGCCGAGTCTGTTGTACTCGCAAAAAGTAGTGCCTTGCTTAGCGTCGTGTACCTATCTATCGTTCTTATCAACACTGATTCCTCCGAGAATTCAATGCCATCGTAGTGTATCCTGTAAAAGTCTGTCAAAATATATCTCCACGCTAGAGTGTAGAGTATGGTGAGCGATCGCGGTGTTTCCCCCCCGGGGTGCATGAAAAGGTTATCTATGATTACCTCTTCCCTGCTTCTACCACTTCGGGGAGTGTACCTTGCCAGTTTGTCGAGCGTTTCGAAAATCTTGACTACCCTCGGGCATTCTCCCAAGTGGGTGGAAGATTCGTTAGACGCTTTGCACATGCGGCAGGTTTTGTCCCTATCCGCGAACCGGTTGTATGTGCCTATCCTTCTGTGGGTTAGGTGCTTGAAGTGGAGGTGTGTATCTCTCGCCGTCATCATCGGGGATGTATATATTGTGGCTAGGTGCTCCCACGTGTTGTCGGGTGTCGGTAGCCGCCGTTTCCAATTCTCGGGCCCCGTTAGGCGTCTACGCTTTCCGTCCGTCTTCTGCATTGCTCGTGTAAGTTGTTCCACTCCCATTTTGTCCAGAGGGGTGTCTCCGTCTAGGGTATACTCGTCCGCTAGGGGGTATTCCAATCTCTTGTTTGATTTAAAGCCATCCCCCCATTTTGCCGGTGGGGAGGGATCTAGCTGTTCGGGGGCTTTGTCGAGTCTTGCGCCGATTATGGGCGTACCTAGGTACGAGAGCTCCGCTTCATACCATTCGCCTTTGAGCTCGGCGAAGTAGCTGCCGTCTTGGGCTATGTGTAGTTTCGGGGTATGCTCTTCCGAGCCGCGATGTTCGCTGGTTTCCCGCCTCGTCGCCGAGGTCCCTGCATCCGTTGGGGCCGCCCGTGACGTCAACATCGTCTCGGCGTGATCTACAATGGCGCTCCATGATGCCAAGAATTTGTCTCTCGGGATATATTCTCCCTGGAAGTGAATGTAAGTGTCATTGTTTCTAAGATATTGTTCACAATCCTCGCTACGGTAGGGCGATGTTGCGCCGAAGTCTGTAAATACGTTATGTATGGTGTTGCAATCCAGCTTGTTCCATAGCTTCGCCCACGAGGGGTTCATTTTGGGCCCGGGGTGCGTCGGGCTGCCCCATATGGGTTGCGATAGTAAGCCTTCTCTACTCGTCTCTAGGGATGTTAGCTTGAGTGTGCGAATATTATTCAGCGCTCTCTTCCAGAACTCCGGGAGTTTGCTTGGGCCCGTTATCCCCTCGGTTAGCTTGCTCGTGTGTATCGTCGAGAGCACTGCTGCCCTCCCTATGTTTGTGCGGCAGAACCATGCGTCGAGCACTTGCTTCCATTGCGCCTGGCGGGCGTCCAGGTAGTTTAGGATCCATTTGGATTGTAGCGCTTTGACGTGGTTGTCCCAGTCCAGGAGGCCCAGCATATGTCCCCTGTACCCGGGTTAATAGTATTATGTACGATAACTGTCTGTAGAGACTCCCATTTCGACCTATGTGAATAGTGAATCGCCGGAGGTTTGTGGAAAAGGTCGTGCCATATCGGGGAGCCCTGAGTTCCTTCCCGTGTGAATTCTTCCCTAAGGAATTTAATCCGTCTAAAATTCTCAAGCGCATGCTTCCAAAAGGCCGGGAGCGTGTTATTACCGCGAATGCTAGCCGTGAGGCTCTTCGAGTCGACCTTCGAAAAGACTGCCGATCGCCCTAAGGGGGTGCGGCTGAACCATTGATCTAGGACTGTTTTCCATTCCGCCATGGACGGGTTGAGGTACCGGATTATCCATATCGCTTGAAGCGCTCGCGTGTGTTCGGCCATGGGGAGTAGTCCAACCCCCAATAGGGGCCCGTCTTCGCTCGTCCCTACCCTGGGGTACGTCGGAAAAGTTATCCATTTTCTGCCCTCTTGCGAGGAGCCTAACTCGTCCGCTTGTAGTCGGGGGGACCTATCCCATAGTATGGTTTGAACGTCCGAGTCTATGGCCTCCATGAACCACGCCGGAGGGGTGGACGTGGACAGCCAATATCTCGGCGCCCCGTATATTATGAAGTTCACTAGTAGCGTCCTTCCATGAATAGAGAGACTCGTCAATCCTTTCCATGCTGCGACCTTCTTCTTAAGCTTTGCGTAAAGCTTCTCCCAAAAGGAGTCATTGTCTAGTCCTTCCCAGAATGGGACTCCTAGTATGGTAGCATATTCGCCCTCGCCGAGTGTTTTAAGATACGCTAGCGTCTCTGGGACCCGCGCCCCCGTTAGTGATCCCATTCGTATTAGTATGCTCTTGCTTTTGTTCACCCTAGCCCCGGTGGCGGCTCCGTAGCTTTCTAAAATGTGCATCGCCCTCTCCAATGACTTGTAGGAGTTCGCCAAAATTTGCGTGTCGTCCGCGAACTGCGAAAGCCTTAACTCTCTAGGTCCTATCGTGATTCCCTTCATCTCAGGGTCGGCGTTGACTAAGTAAGCGCGTCAGGCCTTCGGCCACTAGGAGAAAAGCTGCCGACAAAGTCATCCAAGGAGCGCTCCTCAAGCCGACGATCGACACAGAAGTTGTGCAGGCGTATGGCGGCACCTATGATGGAAGAGAGGTCGTAGAAGTTGAACTGTCGCATTCATCCTAGATGATGCGATTTCTAGGCTCTTATTTCCAGGTCCTTCGTCGTGCGGCCACACGGCGAAGCTCAGGTACATCTAGGTTGGTAGGGTTCGTCCCTAGCGATCTAGAATTCGAGTTCTTGTTTCGTTCCTTCTAGCCTGTTTGTCAGGTCTAGATTCCAGGTTTCCTCCTTTCGGGTAATCTTGACCCAAAGGAGCCAGGTCGCCTGCCACTCGCTGCGCGCTTGTCTCAGGCTCTCGAGTTACCTTGTGAAGGCTTGTTTAGCTTCTTGCAAGGCTTGTTGTTTCTTGTTGGGTTCCGGTTCTTTCTTGGGACCTGCTGACTTTCGTTGTTGTCCAGGCCTGTTCTTCGTAGGTTCTGCTTGGCCTGGTTAGGGTTTCGTTGAATCCCCGCGTTCGGCGTTTGGCGTTGGCGTTCGGAAATTTCCTCTCACATTCCCTAGGTCCGCTACCCTTGGCTTGTAGGTCCTTGCTTCTTTCTTCTCGGTCAAGGTTTTGGCGAGCGAGTCGGTTGCTCTAGCCGCTCGAGATTTGAGGTTTAATTTGCCATCTCCCCTTGGAGATCGGTGTAGGTTCGCTTCCTAGGTGAGGGAATCTTTCCCCTTGATGCAAGCTACATGCAAGCCTTGGCCCCTTTGGTGTTTCTTCCCCTTGGTTGCTACTCAGGGTTGTTCGTTAGAAGCGTCTAGAAGGTTCACGCTCAACGGCAAGATTTATTCGGTCGTGAAGACATCTCGTTGCGATCTGTATCCAAAGTGATCGCCGTGGTCGCGCGACATGACGCTCCCCTTCGGACTCTCCGCTACGTGGGAAGTTACAACGGAGACACGCTCCGGCCGTCGCTGCGGAGTCTCTCTCTCTCTCGCTCTCTCTCTCCGTCTCTCGCGACGTGTTTGAGTTATCGGTGATTTGGGGTCGCGGTTGCTTGATAATTTGCTTTGTTTGGGTGAATGATTCCGGTGTGTTCGTGGGTCGGTGTATCCTGTTGTTCTCAGCTCCGTTGTCCGTCGTTGTTCGCTGCGTCGCTGCACTCAAGCAGCTTAGGCTCCCTCCCTGAGGGAAGAGTTCTTTGTAGGTCTAACAATCTCTTACAACCCAACACACTAGGGCCGCTAGGAGCGCCTCGCCGCCCCACAGTCCTTCGTTCGCCGTTCGTTCCCTGTCCATACACCCGAATGGGGTTGCCCGACCCAGTCCAGAATTTCATTCACCCGACTCCCGGTGGGGAGGAGGGACAAAGCGCCGCGCTAGCCGCCGGTGCCGCTCGCGACGGAGTGGCTCAGAGCCCTCCGGTAGCGCTCGACCCGACAAGCACGAAATCTAAGCTCGCGTCCTCGGCCGCAGAGGAGGAACCTCTCAGGGAACCTTCTCTGCCCGCTGCAGCTTCTGTTCCCGTTGGATGTCCGAGTGATCCCACGGCCTCTGAGGCTGCACCAGTGGCACCCATCACTCCGGCTGCTATCTCCACGACTGGCTCCGATCAGCTCGTGGCGGATGGCGAGTCTTGGTCCGCTGCCCTCGGCACCCACCGGGTGCAATCACAGCGGGCCATGGTGGAGCATGACCCTCTCCCGCATGAAGCCAACTTCAGCGTCGCTGAGTTGGCCCATGAGGTGGAGGAGGGTCCCCTCCCTCTGATTCAATTTGACCCGCCTCCTCACCTTCGAGATGATGAGTCTGAGGTGGGTGAAGCTGAGGTGATCAGCTTCCGAAGCCCCGCCTACCGGGACTATGCCCCGCCGTCATCAAAAGGGGTCCTTGATCAAGAGATCACCCCGATCGAGACGGCCGCGGCGCGTCAGGATGCGGAAATGGCAAGGCTTCAGGCGGAGACCAACACCCTAAAAGGGGCTGTGGAGCGCCTACACTCATCCCTTGCCGCGGCAGAGGCGAGGGAGGGGCTTCTCCGGGATCAAGTTGAAGCAGGGTTCAAAGCCCTGACTCAGCTACTCCAAGCCCGCCAAGAGCCCGCTTCAAGTCCGTCGATGGATCGGACCGAGGCGGCTGCGGATTCTGCTAGGCCGGTTCAGAGGGAACCACCCATGGGCGAGCCTCCTGCTCTAGACCCAAAGGGCCACAGCTCTCCGGCTTCTAGGGTTCCACGGTCGGCGTACCCGACCTCTAAATCGGAATCCCGCCGCCAGGACCAAAGCCCTTACCGGGGCCCGACCCCGATGGTGCCACTTCGCCACCCTCGTGACCCCTGCCTCGCGGTGGGGATGGATGAGCGAGAGGCAGTTGTAAGCGAGTGGAAAAATCTCCTCGCCCTGCCTTCACGCGATCTGGCCGCCCTTTACCGCGACTCCGACGAGCACGAGCTCATCCACACCATTTTGAAGAGCAACCTCTCCCTGGCGGGCAACGTTTGGCATTGCCGAATTTTCATGGAGGAGGACCACTTGCTCAAATGGGTGCGTAGCCGCTTCTCAGCCGAGCAAACCCTTCAGCATCAGGTCAGGATGGGCAAAGAGCTTTCGGAGCTCCGCTTCCCAAAGGCCCTCGCCTCCGATAACGTTCAAACCGCGGCGACAGCCTGGAACGAATTTCGGCTAACTCTCATCAAGCCGTTGGAGCGGGCACTAGCGCTCGGCTGCGATCATCGCGAAATATTTACCTCCCTCCTCGCGGCAGCCGGAGCCAATTCCAGCGGCAATTCTCGCATCTTCGCCTTCCTCCTCGATCTAGTGGAGGACCGCGCCCTCGCTCTCAATCCTGTCCTCGCTGCTGACGTCCTTCTTCGCAAATGCGACGGGACCTTCGCAAACGGGGCCGATGGTTTCGCGAAAGACTCGGCGTCGATGGAGTGGGACCGCATGAGGGAGCGCGAGGCTGGCGCTGATCTATGTGAGCTCAGCAAGAATTTGGTTCGCGCCTACATCCGCAAGCTTGGCGATTCCGCGGTTGACTCCACCAACGTGTGGGATCATCCAAACATGGCCCATGAGATCAACCAGAGGTTCGAAGAAATCATCCGGAACGATAAGGTTGATCCTCAGCGCGGCGTCGATAATGCTATTAAATTTGCGGAGGTGCTCGCGGAGACTCGTTTCCGCGTAGAGAACCACGAGCTAGGTCGGTCGGCGCTCTCGTGCGTCAACCTCTGCCAACGGTACCTCAGCCCTTACGAGCAGGCTCGGGTGAAGCGTCATCAATCCCGGCCCTCGACGAAGCAAACCGTGGCTAGCGTACGCACTAAAGCCTCAGGCGAGGCAAAGAACGAGACTTCCTCGTCCCAGAAGACCGCTTCGACCACGGACATGGTTGCCGCCGTGCAGGCGGCCGTCCAAGCTACCGTGGCGGAAGCTCTTCGCGGACAGGGACATTCGCCTGCTTCGAAGCCTGATTATCGGGCTGCTGCACCGCCGGCAAGTTACCACTCCAACTCACCGTTGCCGGCTATACTGACCGATCCACCGGGTCGAAAGGGAGGCTCGTCTCGGCCGCCCAGCCGTCGCTGCGATCCGCCGGCGAACGGCCAAGGGCTACCGCCCGATTTGGGCGTATCCCGGTGGACGCCCGAGCTTTGGAATCGGGCCCGAGCCCGCTTCTGGGCCGTAGCAGGCTATGCCAAGCACCCAAGGGTCTCGGCGGCGCTAGCAAAGTGCCGACCGGCCGATAATTCAATGGAAACTCCACGAACGGACGATATCAATAGGGGAATCTCCGAATGGACGAACGAAAACGGCTGTGCCTTCTGCGCTTTCCGACCTCACGCTCCTCCTGGCACTCCAGCCAGCGAAGCCTGGAAATATGGCACGGGAGACGGTGCTCACAACCCCGTCATCTGTCAGCCATATATTCGCTTTCTGTGTGAGGCTGGCTGCGGAGAGTGTGGATCGGACGAGCACATTCATAAGCTTCTTCGCTCGATGGTCCGGGTTAAGCCTCAGTAGGGGTCCGGCGGGGTCCCCGTCCTTCAAACCCTGGCGGAGAACATCGCGGGCGGTGGGCCCGAACGCCACCACCACCATCCCGATCCGATCCCTACGCCGCTTGGGGAGAAGAGCTGTCAACGCGGCGATTCTCCCCCTGTCTCTAGCTCTATTCAGTCCTCGACGGTGGGAGCCGCCTCGCCGGCTGAAGCCCCCGCCGAACGGCTATCTCGGAAGCCGGAGTCGACACTTGACCCGGGCTCCTGGAAACAGGTTTGCCCCGGAGATCGTCGCGACCCGACTCTCCGAAATTCGTGTACGTCTACAAGTTCTTCTATTACTTCGCACGCTATTAGGATGTTAGGGGCTGATTCTCGCACGCTGCCCCTCTTGGAGTCTGTTTCTACGGATACTATGCTGTCATCGGTTCCTTCTAACTCTCCTAGGTCTTTCGACGCATCTTCATCCCTGGATTCACCCCCCGACGGCCCTGCCCAAGGGGGTGGGCTAGGTAGATTCGACGCGTCTTCGGTCTCTTCGTTTCGTAAACGAACAGTTGTGAAGCCCTCGAGGGCTGTCGACTCGGTATCATCTTCTGCTCTAGGTTCTATGGATAGGTCCGACGTGGCCGCTGCCGCGTACGAAAACGTTGTTGCTGCTTTACCTGTTTCTGCTCTTTCCCGGCGGGACCCCTCTGGAGACCTCTCTCCCAAGGGCCATAGCCGGAGCCGCTCTGCGGACGAATCGTCGTTGTCTACCGTAGGTTCTCGTGCTGTTGAGGCGGAGACTAGTGTCTCCTCTTCACCTCTCTCCCCGGTTCGTTATATTTCTCCGTCATCGTGTTCATTCTCTCGTCTCGAAGTTGCACCTGTTCTCGTTTCTGACCTGGTTCCCGACCCGGAAGGGTCGGCTTCCGGGGTCGATGAAGTTGAAGGTTCCAAGGGAGCTGCGGCTTTCCGCGCTCACGCCGTGGTCACCCCAGACTCGGGAGACGCAGGGGCCGTCGATTACGATCTCTCGTCGCGCCCCACACGGACGCCGGCGTCTCCTCTTTCTCTCGGCTCTCCGGAGGATCCCTGTTCCAGGGATCGCCCGCCGGAGCCAACCCCCTTCAGGTCTAGCCCACCGAAACTTCAGGGCGACGACCCCCTCCCCCTGAATTCTACTGCCGAGGCCATCCACCGGATCGCCGTGGTTGGTTGTTCCTCGGCCGCCAAGTCTACTGAAGCTGCCCGCGCCCCTACGCGCGAGCTCCAAATGTTAGCCGCCTCCCGTGCCCGGGCTAGCGGTTCCTCCGTCATCTTGCCCCGCCATCTCGCCGAAGCTGCTCTAGCCTTGCGGCGGCCGCACGCGAGCACTCATTCATCACCCTCTGCCGTACTGCCGACGCATTTTGACGAGCTTTGCGCTGAGTTAGCGGCGATCCACGACGCCGTGACGTTCGACGCGGCCGAGGGGATTCCTCCACCCCGCGTTCTAGTCGTCGGTGAAGCTAGCGGGGTCGTGTCTTCGATGTTCCTACTCGCCGGAGCGCACGTCGCGACGTGCGATCTACGACCGTCGGAGATCGACTACATTCCCCACTTCTGCGGAGATGCTCTTCACATTCAAAACCTCGGTTGGGACCTCGTGGTCGCGCATCCGCCGTGCACGTATTTGTCGGCGGTGAGTTGCCAGTGGCTCGATCGGGAGCCGGGACGACGCCAGGCTCTCGAATCCGCCGCTAGAGTCTTCCTCGCCATGGCAAGCGCCAACGCGCCTTTCGTTGCCGTCGAAAATCCTCGAATGCACGCGGAAGCCTCCGCCTTAGTCGGGGGGTTGCGACCGCGGCAGTTTGTGCAGCCGTGGCAGCACGGCACGGGCCATCAAAAAGCAACTGGCCTGTACCTGACGGCTTCACTCCCGCCCCTGCAGCCTTCGAAGATTGTCGAGGGACGTCTATCCGCGATGGCGGATCTATCGCCGTCGCCCCACCGTGGCGCCCTTCGCAGCCGCACCTGTGTGGGCATTGCCGGTGCAATGGCGGCCCAGTGGATGCCGGTCTTGCGCCGTTATGCGCGCGAAGCCAAGGCGTCGCGTTCGCTCGACTTCACGGTGGACTGGGCAATTTCCCAAGCCGCTGCCAGCTTGAGAGAACGCCCTTCGCTTTGCTCGACCGGCTTCGAACTGGCTGAGCCGAGGACGGCTCTGGCTCGCTTCATGGAGGGGGGAGGCGAGGCAGCTTCTAGCTCTCACCTCACGCCTCCCAGCGGTACGCTAGTGTCCGATTCGGTAGTCGTGATCTCAGACGCGGGCCCCGTTGCCGATGCGTCTCGCCTGCTCCATCGGAAGGACTCGGAAACCAACGCATCGCAAGACGGGACCGTGGCGGAAGTGGACTGCTTCACGCCGTGGGAGTGGCCCATAAGGGACCGCTCTACAACGCCAGGCCCTCCAAACACGGTGAAGAAGCGCCGCAGCAAGTGGCAGGTCTTCGATCGTGATGTAATTTCGGGGGTCCATCGGTGGCAGGATGTCACGCCTTCCATCGCCCAAGAAATCGCTGAGCAAGCGGCAGCTGCGGAGCCGTCGGAACCTTCCATCTTGTCTCGACTGGGCTCCCAAGGCATCAATGCACTATCTCCGAGCGCCTCCTTCACGGCTGGCGACGAGGGAGTGGCCGAACTGACCAATTCGTTCGTAGCCGAAAGGCCACTCGAAACCTGGGATGTCGGGCCCGACTCGGGAGAAGATGACACGCCCGAGATGCCAGAACACCGGAGCATGCAGACCCTCGAGACCAAGCCCTCCGACGCCGCCGAAGGAGAGGGTACTCCACGGGCACTGTGTGGCGATGGGGGTGCCGCTAGGGGCCTCAGTGCGGCTGGTTTTTCCGAGTTGTCGAAGCTTCCGAAGACAGCCTTGCAAAAGTCCCTGGAGAAGGAATGGTCACGCCAAATGGATCAACCTCGGCATCCGACGGACCGTCGAGGGCTAGGCTATGATGGCGTGCCTAACCCCTCTAATTCAGCAAAGGCATCCCCATACTCTTCAATACCATTCGTGCCGCAGACGGTAGCCGCCGCTATCGAGCGAGTGCCCCACGTCGATGAATCTTCTCCGTCCAGGCCAGCCTCTAATCCAACCACCCCGTCACCCGGAGCCGGAACCTCGCTTCCAGTAGAATCTATCGCGGACACGCCGCCGCCGCTCTACCCTCGTCACTGCCTCTATGTCCGCGATCTCGTGGTCTGCCGTGCCGATGGCGACCGCGCAGCTCAAGGGTTCGTTCTCCCGGACGTTGCCCTCACGGTGAACAGCACCCTGGCTGACACTGGAGCGGGCCCGTCAGTAATCACCACTGCTCTTCTCGATCGACTACCTGAAGACGCTTGCGTCGAACGCGTATCGGACGCTACCGTCCCCAACCTACATGGGCCGGACGGCCTTCCTCTCATCACTAGGGGCCGGGCTAGCCTCGTCTTCTCCTTGTCCGGTCGCCTCTTCCGTCATTCGTTCGCGGTCATCGAAGGAAACCCGATGCTGCTGCTCGGGAACGATTTTTTGGCCGCCCACTCCGCTACCATTTCTCTCGACGCCGCGAGCTCGGAGGGAAGCCTCCGCCTCCGTCCTGCCTCTGGCGATTCAGAAGACTCTTCAAGAGTCCTTTCCGAATGCGTAGTCAGAGTTTCCACGGCGCCACCCCCAGTCGCGGACTCCGGCTTCGTCGGAGCTATCTCGATGTCACCCGGTCAGCCGCTGACTGTCGACTTTCTGGAGAGGTCGACGGCAACACGAGAGATCCCGGCCGGATCGGAGGGTGAGGCTGCTGCTGATGCTAGGCAGCCACTCTATACACCTCTCTTTGAGTCTGCCGACGAGTTTGCGGCCAAAGCTCCGGCGTCTACCTCGTCCGAATATCTTCTCTACACGGAGCAAGCGGTGACGATTCCTGCCTTCCACCGCGCAACCATCTGGGTCAGGGTTCCGCTGGCTCTCCGAGATCATTCGGACTGCGCGATGCTGGTCGACCGCCTACCAAACCGCGAGGCTCTCGATTCGTCCCCTCTCGTAATGCCCACGGTGGTCACGCCCACGGACGATCATCGCATCGCGGTGACGATCGTCCACACCGGGGTCAATGCGCTGACCCTGCCGTCTCTGCATCCGATAGCTTCGCTCCAGGTGCGCTTCAAGTTGCACCGGGGCTGGACTCCGACTGGAAGCGAGGGGGATGGTGACCCTGTCACCGCGCTGAGCGAGGAGCAACGAGCCCTACTCGACTCAGCCACCATCGATCCAGACCGGCTTCTTTCCGACGATCAACGAGAAGAAGTACGCCAACTCTTGGCCCGGCGCATCAAAGCTTTCGCGTTGCACCCGGGGGCTCCAAACCATACGCACGTTCTCGAGGTGGAGTTGCCACTCAACCCCGGCGCTGTTCCTCACCGGCATGCTCCGTCTAGAGTGGGCCGCGCAGGCGAGCTCATCATAGAAGAGGAGGTAGCCAAGATGGAAGCCGCCGGCATTATTCGCAAGTCAAATTCGGCTTGGGCTTCCCGAGTAGTCCTGGTCAGCAAGAAAGATGGCTCCGTTCGATTCTGCGTGGACTACCGCGACACTAACGCCAAGCTACGCGTCGAGGATAGCCCTCTACCCCTCATTGTAGAGGCTATTGATAGGCTAGCGTCCGGCCAAGGGCCGCTCAGTTCTCTCTTTTTATGTACTCTCGATTTAGCCTCTGGTTTTTGGGGCATCCCGATCAAAGAATCGCACAAACATATCACCGCTTTCACCACCCACCGCGGCAAATACGAGTTCAACTTTCTACCGTTCGGCATCCAATCAGGTCCCTCCTACATGTGCCGCTTGATGGACATCGTTCTCGGTGCGCTAGCGTGGGAGATCTGCATGCCTTACCTCGATGATGTGGGCATCTGGTCAACGGGCGTGGGTCCTTCCGAAGAGGCCAGGGCACAAGCTTCGTTCGAGCAAATGCTTCACCGGCTAGACCTAGTTCTCGAGCGGCTAGAGTGGGCCGGCCTGACCTGCAAGATGTCCAAGTGTGTCTTCTTTGCCACCTCTACGGAGTACCTCGGTCACGTTGTCTCGAGGGAAGGTCTCAAGATGGACCCGAAGAAGGTCGCAGCTGTCGCCGACATCGACCCGTCATCCATCAACTCCTTGGAAGCGGTTCGATCTTTCCTCGGCCTTTGCTCCTACTACCGTCGATTCATTCGCCAATTCGCCGCTAAGGCTGCTCCTCTCACTGCCCTCACGCGGAAGGGCTGTGACGTGGCAAAGGAGTCTCAGTCCGAGGAGTGTCGCCGAGCTATCCAAGAGCTCAAGACAGCGATCACTTCGGAGCCCGTCTTGACTCCACCCAGGGATGATCGGCCCTTCATCGTCAAGACCGATGGGGCTAGCAAGTTGGGCATCGCCGGCATCCTCTCGCAGCTAGGAGACGATAACCGTGAACGAGTCGTTGGGTACTACGCTCGCAGTCTCACCTCGGCCGAACGCCATTGGACGGTGACCGAGATTGAACTCTTGGCCGCCCTGGAATCCATCCGAAATTGGCGACCCTACCTTTGGGGGCGTCGGTTCAAGTTAGTCGTCGACCACTCCGCGCTGCGATGGCTGCATACCATGAAGGATCAAGTAGCCGGTGGGCCAGCCTCTCGGCTGACTCGT
>CM030932.1:2866324-2901623 GCA_018136815.1 Isochrysis galbana
ATCCTAGATGATGCGATTTCCAGGCTCTTATTTCCAGGTCCTTCGCCGTGCGGCCACACGGTGAAGCTCAGGTACATCTAGGTTGGTAGGGTTCGTCCCTAGCGATCTAGAATTCGAGTTCTCGTTTCGTTCCTTCTAGCCTGTTTGTCAGGTCTAGATTCCAGGTTTCCTCCTTTCGGGTAATCTTGACCCAAAGGAGCCAGGTCGCCTGTCACTCGCTGCGCGCTTGTCTCAGGCTCTCGAGTTACCTTGTGAAGGCTTGTTTAGCTTCTTGCAAGGCTTGTTGTTTCTTGTTGGGTTCCGGTTCTTTCTTGGGACCTGCTGACTTTCGTTGTTGTCCAGGCCTGTTCTTCGTAGGTTCTGCTTGGCCTGGTTAGGGTTTCGTTGAATCCCGCGTTCGGCGTTTGGCGTTGGCGTTCGGAAATTTCCTCTCACATTCCCTAGGTCCGCTACCCTTGGCTTGTAGGTCCTTGCTTCTTTCTTCTCGGTCAAGGTTTTGGCGAGCGAGTCGGTTGCTCTAGCCGCTCGAGATTTGAGGTTTAATTTGCCATCTCCCCTTGGAGATCGGTGTAGGTTCGCTTCCTAGGTGAGGGAATCTTTCCCCTTGATGCAAGTTACATGCAAGCCTTGGCCCCTTTGGTGTTTCTTCCCCTTGGTTGCTACTCAGGGTTGTTCGTTAGAAGCGTCTAGAAGGTTCACGCTCAACGGCAAGATTTATTCGTCGTGAAGACATCTCGTTGCGATCTGTATCCAAAGTGATCGCCGTGGTCGCGCGACAGACGCTCCCCTTCGGACTCTCCGCTACGTGGGAAGTTACAACGGAGACACGCTCCGGCCGTCGCTGCGGAGTCTCTCTCTCTCTCGCTCTCTCTCTCCGTCTCTCGCGACGTGTTTGAGTTATCGGTGATTTGGGGTCGCGGTTGCTTGATAATTTGCTTTGTTTGGGTGAATGATTCCGGTGTGTTCGTGAGTCGGTGTATCCTGTTGTTCTCAGCTCTTGTCCGTCGTTGTTCGCTGCGTCGCTGCACTCAAGCAGCTTAGGCTCCCTCCCTGAGGGAAGAGTTCTTTGTAGGTCTAACAATCTCTTACAACCCAACACACTAGGGCCGCTAGAGCGCCTCGCCGCCCCACAGTCCTTCGTTCGCCGTTCGTTCCCTGTCCATACACCCGAATGGGGTTGCCCGACCCAGTCCAGAATTTCATTCACCCGACTCCCGGTGGGGAGGAGGGACAAAGCGCCGCGCTAGCCGCCGGTGCCGCTCGCGACGGAGTGGCTCAGAGCCCTCCGGTAGCGCTCGACCCGACAAGCACGAAATCTAAGCTCGCGTCCTCGGCGCAGAGGAGGAACCTCTCAGGGAACCTTCTCTGCCCGCTGCAGCTTCTGTTCCCGTTGGATGTCCGAGTGATCCCACGGCCTCTGAGGCTGCACCAGTGGCACCCATCACTCCGGCTGCTATCTCCACGACTGGCTCCGATCAGCTCGTGGCGGATGGCGAGTCTTGGTCCGCTGCCCTCGGCACCCACCGGGTGCAATCACAGCGGGCCATGGTGGAGCATGACCCTCTCCCGCATGAAGCCAACTTCAGCGTCGCTGAGTTGGCCCATGAGGTGGAGGAGGGTCCCTCCCTCTGATTCAATTTGACCCGCCTCCTCACCTTCGAGATGATGAGTCTGAGGTGGGTGAAGCTGAGGTGATCAGCTTCCGAAGCCCGCCTACCGGGACTATGCCCCGCCGTCATCAAAAGGGGTCCTTGATCAAGAGATCACCCCGATCGAGACGGCCGCGGCGCGTCAGGATGCGGAAATGGCAAGGCTTCAGGCGGAGACCAACACCCTAAAAGGGGCTGTGGAGCGCTACACTCATCCCTTGCCGCGGCAGAGGCGAGGGAGGGCTTCTCCGGGATCAAGTTGAAGCAGGGTTCAAAGCCCTGACTCAGCTACTCCAAGCCCGCCAAGAGCCCGCTTCAAGTCCGTCGATGGATCGGACCGAGGCGGCTGCGGATTCTGCTAGGCCGGTTCAGAGGGAACCACCCATGGGCGAGCCTCCTGCTCTAGACCCAAAGGGCCACAGCTCTCCGGCTTCTAGGGTTCCACGGTCGGCGTACCCGACCTCTAAATCGGAATCCCGCCGCCAGGACCAAAGCCCTTACCGGGGCCCGACCCCGATGGTGCCACTTCGCCACCCTCGTGACCCCTGCCTCGCGTGGGATGGATGAGCGAGAGGCAGTTGTAAGCGAGTGGAAAAATCTCCTCGCCCTGCCTTCACGCGATCTGCCGCCCTTTACCGCGACTCCGACGAGCACGAGCTCATCCACACCATTTTGAAGAGCAACCTCTCCTGGCGGGCAACGTTTGGCATTGCCGAATTTTCATGGAGGAGGACCACTTGCTCAAATGGGTGCGTAGCCGCTTCTCAGCCGAGCAAACCCTTCAGCATCAGGTCAGGATGGGCAAAGAGCTTTCGGAGCTCCGCTTCCCAAAGGCCCTCGCCTCCGATAACGTTCAAACCGCGGCGACAGCCTGGAACGAATTTCGGCTAACTCTCATCAAGCCGTTGGAGCGGGCACTAGCGCTCGGCTGCGATCATCGCGAAATATTTACCTCCTCCTCGCGGCAGCCGGAGCCAATTCCAGCGGCAATTCTCGCATCTTCGCCTTCCTCCTCGATCTAGTGGAGGACCGCGCCCTCGCTCTCAATCCTGTCCTCGCTGCTGACGTCCTTCTTCGCAAATGCGACGGGACCTTCGCAAACGGGGCCGATGGTTTCGCGAAAGACTCGGCGTCGATGGAGTGGGACCGCATGAGGGAGCGCGAGGCTGGCGCTGATCTATGTGAGCTCAGCAAGAATTTGGTTCGCGCCTACATCCGCAAGCTTGGCGATTCCGCGGTTGACTCCACCAACGTGTGGGATCATCCAAACATGGCCCATGAGATCAACCAGAGGTTCGAAGAAATCATCCGGAACGATAAGGTTGATCCTCAGCGCGGCGTCGATAATGCTATTAAATTTGCGGAGGTGCTCGCGGAGACTCGTTTCCGCGTAGAGAACCACGAGCTAGGTCGGTCGGCGCTCTCGTGCGTCAACCTCTGCCAACGGTACCTCAGCCCTTACGAGCAGGCTCGGGTGAAGCGTCATCAATCCCGGCCCTCGACGAAGCAAACCGTGGCTAGCGTACGCACTAAAGCCTCAGGCGAGGCAAAGAACGAGACTTCCTCGTCCCAGAAGACCGCTTCGACCACGGACATGGTTGCCGCCGTGCAGGCGGCCGTCCAAGCTACCGTGGCGGAAGCTCTTCGCGGACAGGGACATTCGCCTGCTTCGAAGCCTGATTATCGGGCTGCTGCACCGCCGGCAAGTTACCACTCCAACTCACCGTTGCCGGCTATACTGACCGATCCACCGGGTCGAAAGGGAGGCTCGTCTCGGCCGCCCAGCCGTCGCTGCGATCCGCCGGCGAACGGCCAAGGGCTACCGCCCGATTTGGGCGTATCCCGGTGGACGCCCGAGCTTTGGAATCGGGCCCGAGCCCGCTTCTGGGCCGTAGCAGGCTATGCCAAGCACCCAAGGGTCTCGGCGGCGCTAGCAAAGTGCCGACCGGCCGATAATTCAATGGAAACTCCACGAACGGACGATATCAATAGGGGAATCTCCGAATGGACGAACGAAAACGGCTGTGCCTTCTGCGCTTTCCGACCTCACGCTCCTCCTGGCACTCCAGCCAGCGAAGCCTGGAAATATGGCACGGGAGACGGTGCTCACAACCCCGTCATCTGTCAGCCATATATTCGCTTTCTGTGTGAGGCTGGCTGCGGAGAGTGTGGATCGGACGAGCACATTCATAAGCTTCTTCGCTCGATGGTCCGGGTTAAGCCTCAGTAGGGGTCCGGCGGGGTCCCCGTCCTTCAAACCCTGGCGGAGAACATCGCGGGCGGTGGGCCCGAACGCCACCACCACCATCCCGATCCGATCCCTACGCCGCTTGGGGAGAAGAGCTGTCAACGCGGCGATTCTCCCCCTGTCTCTAGCTCTATTCAGTCCTCGACGGTGGGAGCCGCCTCGCCGGCTGAAGCCCCCGCCGAACGGCTATCTCGGAAGCCGGAGTCGACACTTGACCCGGGCTCCTGGAAACAGGTTTGCCCCGGAGATCGTCGCGACCCGACTCTCCGAAATTCGTGTACGTCTACAAGTTCTTCTATTACTTCGCACGCTATTAGGATGTTAGGGGCTGATTCTCGCACGCTGCCCCTCTTGGAGTCTGTTTCTACGGATACTATGCTGTCATCGGTTCCTTCTAACTCTCCTAGGTCTTTCGACGCATCTTCATCCCTGGATTCACCCCCCGACGGCCCTGCCCAAGGGGGTGGGCTAGGTAGATTCGACGCGTCTTCGGTCTCTTCGTTTCGTAAACGAACAGTTGTGAAGCCCTCGAGGGCTGTCGACTCGGTATCATCTTCTGCTCTAGGTTCTATGGATAGGTCCGACGTGGCCGCTGCCGCGTACGAAAACGTTGTTGCTGCTTTACCTGTTTCTGCTCTTTCCCGGCGGGACCCCTCTGGAGACCTCTCTCCCAAGGGCCATAGCCGGAGCCGCTCTGCGGACGAATCGTCGTTGTCTACCGTAGGTTCTCGTGCTGTTGAGGCGGAGACTAGTGTCTCCTCTTCACCTCTCTCCCCGGTTCGTTATATTTCTCCGTCATCGTGTTCATTCTCTCGTCTCGAAGTTGCACCTGTTCTCGTTTCTGACCTGGTTCCCGACCCGGAAGGGTCGGCTTCCGGGGTCGATGAAGTTGAAGGTTCCAAGGGAGCTGCGGCTTTCCGCGCTCACGCCGTGGTCACCCCAGACTCGGGAGACGCAGGGGCCGTCGATTACGATCTCTCGTCGCGCCCCACACGGACGCCGGCGTCTCCTCTTTCTCTCGGCTCTCCGGAGGATCCCTGTTCCAGGGATCGCCCGCCGGAGCCAACCCCCTTCAGGTCTAGCCCACCGAAACTTCAGGGCGACGACCCCTCCCCCTGAATTCTACTGCCGAGGCCATCCACCGGATCGCCGTGGTTGGTTGTTCCTCGGCCGCCAAGTCTACTGAAGCTGCCCGCGCCCCTACGCGCGAGCTCCAAATGTTAGCCGCCTCCCGTGCCCGGGCTAGCGGTTCCTCCGTCATCTTGCCCCGCCATCTCGCCGAAGCTGCTCTAGCCTTGCGGCGGCCGCACGCGAGCACTCATTCATCACCCTCTGCCGTACTGCCGACGCATTTTGACGAGCTTTGCGCTGAGTTAGCGGCGATCCACGACGCCGTGACGTTCGACGCGGCCGAGGGGATTCCTCCACCCCGCGTTCTAGTCGTCGGTGAAGCTAGCGGGGTCGTGTCTTCGATGTTCCTACTCGCCGGAGCGCACGTCGCGACGTGCGATCTACGACCGTCGGAGATCGACTACATTCCCCACTTCTGCGGAGATGCTCTTCACATTCAAAACCTCGGTTGGGACCTCGTGGTCGCGCATCCGCCGTGCACGTATTTGTCGGCGGTGAGTTGCCAGTGGCTCGATCGGGAGCCGGGACGACGCCAGGCTCTCGAATCCGCCGCTAGAGTCTTCCTCGCCATGGCAAGCGCCAACGCGCCTTTCGTTGCCGTCGAAAATCCTCGAATGCACGCGGAAGCCTCCGCCTTAGTCGGGGGGTTGCGACCGCGGCAGTTTGTGCAGCCGTGGCAGCACGGCACGGGCCATCAAAAAGCAACTGGCCTGTACCTGACGGCTTCACTCCCGCCCCTGCAGCCTTCGAAGATTGTCGAGGGACGTCTATCCGCGATGGCGGATCTATCGCCGTCGCCCCACCGTGGCGCCCTTCGCAGCCGCACCTGTGTGGGCATTGCCGGTGCAATGGCGGCCCAGTGGATGCCGGTCTTGCGCCGTTATGCGCGCGAAGCCAAGGCGTCGCGTTCGCTCGACTTCACGGTGGACTGGGCAATTTCCCAAGCCGCTGCCAGCTTGAGAGAACGCCCTTCGCTTTGCTCGACCGGCTTCGAACTGGCTGAGCCGAGGACGGCTCTGGCTCGCTTCATGGAGGGGGGAGGCGAGGCAGCTTCTAGCTCTCACCTCACGCCTCCCAGCGGTACGCTAGTGTCCGATTCGGTAGTCGTGATCTCAGACGCGGGCCCCGTTGCCGATGCGTCTCGCCTGCTCCATCGGAAGGACTCGGAAACCAACGCATCGCAAGACGGGACCGTGGCGGAAGTGGACTGCTTCACGCCGTGGGAGTGGCCCATAAGGGACCGCTCTACAACGCCAGGCCCTCCAAACACGGTGAAGAAGCGCCGCAGCAAGTGGCAGGTCTTCGATCGTGATGTAATTTCGGGGGTCCATCGGTGGCAGGATGTCACGCCTTCCATCGCCCAAGAAATCGCTGAGCAAGCGGCAGCTGCGGAGCCGTCGGAACCTTCCATCTTGTCTCGACTGGGCTCCCAAGGCATCAATGCACTATCTCCGAGCGCCTCCTTCACGGCTGGCGACGAGGGAGTGGCCGAACTGACCAATTCGTTCGTAGCCGAAAGGCCACTCGAAACCTGGGATGTCGGGCCCGACTCGGGAGAAGATGACACGCCCGAGATGCCAGAACACCGGAGCATGCAGACCCTCGAGACCAAGCCCTCCGACGCCGCCGAAGGAGAGGGTACTCCACGGGCACTGTGTGGCGATGGGGGTGCCGCTAGGGGCCTCAGTGCGGCTGGTTTTTCCGAGTTGTCGAAGCTTCCGAAGACAGCCTTGCAAAAGTCCCTGGAGAAGGAATGGTCACGCCAAATGGATCAACCTCGGCATCCGACGGACCGTCGAGGGCTAGGCTATGATGGCGTGCCTAACCCCTCTAATTCAGCAAAGGCATCCCCATACTCTTCAATACCATTCGTGCCGCAGACGGTAGCCGCCGCTATCGAGCGAGTGCCCCACGTCGATGAATCTTCTCCGTCCAGGCCAGCCTCTAATCCAACCACCCCGTCACCCGGAGCCGGAACCTCGCTTCCAGTAGAATCTATCGCGGACACGCCGCCGCCGCTCTACCCTCGTCACTGCCTCTATGTCCGCGATCTCGTGGTCTGCCGTGCCGATGGCGACCGCGCAGCTCAAGGGTTCGTTCTCCCGGACGTTGCCCTCACGGTGAACAGCACCCTGGCTGACACTGGAGCGGGCCCGTCAGTAATCACCACTGCTCTTCTCGATCGACTACCTGAAGACGCTTGCGTCGAACGCGTATCGGACGCTACCGTCCCCAACCTACATGGGCCGGACGGCCTTCCTCTCATCACTAGGGGCCGGGCTAGCCTCGTCTTCTCCTTGTCCGGTCGCCTCTTCCGTCATTCGTTCGCGGTCATCGAAGGAAACCCGATGCTGCTGCTCGGGAACGATTTTTTGGCCGCCCACTCCGCTACCATTTCTCTCGACGCCGCGAGCTCGGAGGGAAGCCTCCGCCTCCGTCCTGCCTCTGGCGATTCAGAAGACTCTTCAAGAGTCCTTTCCGAATGCGTAGTCAGAGTTTCCACGGCGCCACCCCCAGTCGCGGACTCCGGCTTCGTCGGAGCTATCTCGATGTCACCCGGTCAGCCGCTGACTGTCGACTTTCTGGAGAGGTCGACGGCAACACGAGAGATCCCGGCCGGATCGGAGGGTGAGGCTGCTGCTGATGCTAGGCAGCCACTCTATACACCTCTCTTTGAGTCTGCCGACGAGTTTGCGGCCAAAGCTCCGGCGTCTACCTCGTCCGAATATCTTCTCTACACGGAGCAAGCGGTGACGATTCCTGCCTTCCACCGCGCAACCATCTGGGTCAGGGTTCCGCTGGCTCTCCGAGATCATTCGGACTGCGCGATGCTGGTCGACCGCCTACCAAACCGCGAGGCTCTCGATTCGTCCCCTCTCGTAATGCCCACGGTGGTCACGCCCACGGACGATCATCGCATCGCGGTGACGATCGTCCACACCGGGGTCAATGCGCTGACCCTGCCGTCTCTGCATCCGATAGCTTCGCTCCAGGTGCGCTTCAAGTTGCACCGGGGCTGGACTCCGACTGGAAGCGAGGGGGATGGTGACCCTGTCACCGCGCTGAGCGAGGAGCAACGAGCCCTACTCGACTCAGCCACCATCGATCCAGACCGGCTTCTTTCCGACGATCAACGAGAAGAAGTACGCCAACTCTTGGCCCGGCGCATCAAAGCTTTCGCGTTGCACCCGGGGGCTCCAAACCATACGCACGTTCTCGAGGTGGAGTTGCCACTCAACCCCGGCGCTGTTCCTCACCGGCATGCTCCGTCTAGAGTGGGCCGCGCAGGCGAGCTCATCATAGAAGAGGAGGTAGCCAAGATGGAAGCCGCCGGCATTATTCGCAAGTCAAATTCGGCTTGGGCTTCCCGAGTAGTCCTGGTCAGCAAGAAAGATGGCTCCGTTCGATTCTGCGTGGACTACCGCGACACTAACGCCAAGCTACGCGTCGAGGATAGCCCTCTACCCCTCATTGTAGAGGCTATTGATAGGCTAGCGTCCGGCCAAGGGCCGCTCAGTTCTCTCTTTTTATGTACTCTCGATTTAGCCTCTGGTTTTTGGGGCATCCCGATCAAAGAATCGCACAAACATATCACCGCTTTCACCACCCACCGCGGCAAATACGAGTTCAACTTTCTACCGTTCGGCATCCAATCAGGTCCCTCCTACATGTGCCGCTTGATGGACATCGTTCTCGGTGCGCTAGCGTGGGAGATCTGCATGCCTTACCTCGATGATGTGGGCATCTGGTCAACGGGCGTGGGTCCTTCCGAAGAGGCCAGGGCACAAGCTTCGTTCGAGCAAATGCTTCACCGGCTAGACCTAGTTCTCGAGCGGCTAGAGTGGGCCGGCCTGACCTGCAAGATGTCCAAGTGTGTCTTCTTTGCCACCTCTACGGAGTACCTCGGTCACGTTGTCTCGAGGGAAGGTCTCAAGATGGACCCGAAGAAGGTCGCAGCTGTCGCCGACATCGACCCGTCATCCATCAACTCCTTGGAAGCGGTTCGATCTTTCCTCGGCCTTTGCTCCTACTACCGTCGATTCATTCGCCAATTCGCCGCTAAGGCTGCTCCTCTCACTGCCCTCACGCGGAAGGGCTGTGACGTGGCAAAGGAGTCTCAGTCCGAGGAGTGTCGCCGAGCTATCCAAGAGCTCAAGACAGCGATCACTTCGGAGCCCGTCTTGACTCCACCCAGGGATGATCGGCCCTTCATCGTCAAGACCGATGGGGCTAGCAAGTTGGGCATCGCCGGCATCCTCTCGCAGCTAGGAGACGATAACCGTGAACGAGTCGTTGGGTACTACGCTCGCAGTCTCACCTCGGCCGAACGCCATTGGACGGTGACCGAGATTGAACTCTTGGCCGCCCTGGAATCCATCCGAAATTGGCGACCCTACCTTTGGGGGCGTCGGTTCAAGTTAGTCGTCGACCACTCCGCGCTGCGATGGCTGCATACCATGAAGGATCAAGTAGCCGGTGGGCCAGCCTCTCGGCTGACTCGGTGGGCTCTCAAGTTGGCTGAGTACCGGTTCGACGTCGAACATAAACCAGGAGCTGTTCATGAAGATGCTGACGGGCTGTCCCGGCTAGCATCCCTGGAGCCGGAACACGAAGACGAACCACTCGCCGGCCTAGCGTCACTGGCGGCGCGTGAGCCTGGCTCAGAGTCTCTAGCCGAGCAGGAACGGTCCCATCCGGTGGCTGCCATCACGCGCTCCGTAGCTACGGCGCGAGGGCTTCAAGCTTTGGATCGATCTCGTCGTCGAGCCTCCGATTCCGGGCCCGCCATCCAGTCCAGTTATTTGGCTCCGGGTACGCCGACTTCCGAAGAGATGAGAGCGGCCCTGGCGGAAGATCCGTTCGTAGAGCCACTCCTAGGTTCAGGAGAGACGGTCAATCACGAGCCATCAGGCCAAGGGTCGCCTCCGCCGGCCGTCGCCTCGGGCCCCATTGCCGACGATGATTCGTGTTCCAGTCCTGTCGCTCCCGCTCCCGCTCCCGCTCAGCAATCCAAGATGCTTCGCCGTTTCGTCGTTCACGATGGGCTCGTCTACTATCGCACCGTCCTTGACTCCACCGACTCGGACTCGCTAGTGCTCTACGTTCCGCCCTTGTTGCGGTCTCGCTACCTTTTTGCCTACCACGATCGCTCCGGTCACCTTGGAGTTTCTCGTATGTCCGGTCTTCTTCGTACTCGGGTATACTGGCCTGGCATGTCTTCCGACGTTGCATCCTACGTCCGGGAATGCCACGAGTGCACCCTCGCCAAGCCGCTACCTAGGGCTCTAGCGTCGCCCTCCGGTCTCTCCGTGGGCACCTACCCCTTTGATGTGGTCTACTGCGACGTGCTCGCACTGGCTCCCACTCACAACTTCGTGCCTGGAGTCTCGGGTTACGACAAGCTGGTCGTCTTCATCGACTCGCTCACTCGATGGATTGAGGCTGAGCCTTCGAATGGGGATCCTTCGTCGGAGGTGGCCTTGGACATGTTCATCCGCTTGATTGTGACGCGTTATGGAGTCCCTAGGCAGCTTCGGACCGACGCCGGTTCGAATCTATGTTCGGTTCTTGTTTCGCGTATTCTGGAGCTCACCGGGACTGATTTGTCGAGTACAGAGCCGTATCGACATGAGGGTGTAGGCTTCGTCGAACGCGCTCAGCAAACGCTCATTCGTTTGATGCGCGCCTCGAACGAGGGTGGCAGCCATTGGGTCGACCATTTGCCGTTCCTACTCCTCTCGTTGAGGGCTTCTTCCGGTCGTGTTACCTCCCGGTCTCCAGCGTCTTTGATCTTTGGGCGTGAGCTGCGTCTGCCCGCTCAACTCTCTGATCCGAAGACCGTTTCGCCAACTGCTCTCGAGGCGGCGTCCGCCGACGTTCGCTCGTACGCATCCAGGCTCAATGCGAGCCTCCGCCTCTCATGGTCCAGCGCTCTCGAGGCTACCCTAGCCGCTCAGGCTGAGTCGGCCCGTGACGCTACCATCAAGTCTCAAAGACCAGCGCGTTTCGAACCTGGGGATCGCGTCTGCATGCGATTACCAGGCCATGCCAACAAGTTGCAATTCATCTACTCGGGTCCCTACCGCGTCGTAGAGGCTCTGTCCGACACTAGGTACCGACTCCGTGATCTGGAGAACCGGTTAGTCAAGGAGGAGGTGCATATCTCGAACCTCCGGCCGTATCATACTTTCGTTGATGAAGAGCCGCTGGCTGACGACGAGTACATCGTTGAAAAGTTGCTCGATCGTCGTAGCCATGGCGATTCTATCGAGTACCTCGTGAAGTGGCGTGGCTATGCTCTTCGAGAAGCCACCTGGGAGCCTCGTTCCGAGTTGCTCCGTCGTTGTTCTGATTTGCTTGATGATTATGATCGCTCCGTCGAAGAGACTTGTCCAGAAGATGTTGAGTCCCCGGAAGCAACTTCTTCGTCGGCCAGGGATACTCCTCTTCCTCCCGTTCTCGATGCGCCGTCTTCGCGCACTCGATCCAGGCTCCATCCTCGTTGATCCCATGTCTTGGGTAAGGGACCCGTCCCTCTAGGCTAGCCCCACGCCTCGGCTAGGGCTCCGAGTTCAAGTTTCCGTCCGAGCGAATCATGGAGGTGCTGAACGCGTGCTGCCTGCGCTCTACACCCGGCGCAACACCCGAGCAAAGCTCCTGTAAAAGGGAGAAGTGGGTGGGGCAGTGCGTACGAAAGAGGCCGCCGCGTTAAGCCGCCGATTTCGTGCTCGCTTTGGATCCAAAGGGTGTTCTTGTCTCCACGTTTCGCTCGCTATGTTTCGTTGCTTCTTGTTCCGATTCTGACCTCTGGTCAGCTCAGGTTCCAGGTTCCAGGTCTCTGTTTCCAGGTTCACCGCTCGACATCGGGAGACGTCTCGATCTTAGTCGGGGGGTGTCGCATTCATCCTAGATGATGCGATTTCTAGGCTCTTATTTCCAGGTCCTTCGTCGTGCGGCCACACGGCGAAGCTCAGGTACATCTAGGTTGGTAGGGTTCGTCCCTAGCGATCTAGAATTCGAGTTCTTGTTTCGTTCCTTCTAGCCTGTTTGTCAGGTCTAGATTCCAGGTTTCCTCCTTTCGGGTAATCTTGACCCAAAGGAGCCAGGTCGCCTGCCACTCGCTGCGCGCTTGTCTCAGGCTCTCGAGTTACCTTGTGAAGGCTTGTTTAGCTTCTTGCAAGGCTTGTTGTTTCTTGTTGGGTTCCGGTTCTTTCTTGGGACCTGCTGACTTTCGTTGTTGTCCAGGCCTGTTCTTCGTAGGTTCTGCTTGGCCTGGTTAGGGTTTCGTTGAATCCCCGCGTTCGGCGTTTGGCGTTGGCGTTCGGAAATTTCCTCTCACATTCCCTAGGTCCGCTACCCTTGGCTTGTAGGTCCTTGCTTCTTTCTTCTCGGTCAAGGTTTTGGCGAGCGAGTCGGTTGCTCTAGCCGCTCGAGATTTGAGGTTTAATTTGCCATCTCCCCTTGGAGATCGGTGTAGGTTCGCTTCCTAGGTGAGGGAATCTTTCCCCTTGATGCAAGCTACATGCAAGCCTTGGCCCCTTTGGTGTTTCTTCCCCTTGGTTGCTACTCAGGGTTGTTCGTTAGAAGCGTCTAGAAGGTTCACGCTCAACGGCAAGATTTATTCGGTCGTGAAGACATCTCGTTGCGATCTGTATCCAAAGTGATCGCCGTGGTCGCGCGACATGACGCTCCCCTTCGGACTCTCCGCTACGTGGGAAGTTACAACGGAGACACGCTCCGGCCGTCGCTGCGGAGTCTCTCTCTCTCTCGCTCTCTCTCTCCGTCTCTCGCGACGTGTTTGAGTTATCGGTGATTTGGGGTCGCGGTTGCTTGATAATTTGCTTTGTTTGGGTGAATGATTCCGGTGTGTTCGTGGGTCGGTGTATCCTGTTGTTCTCAGCTCCGTTGTCCGTCGTTGTTCGCTGCGTCGCTGCACTCAAGCAGCTTAGGCTCCCTCCCTGAGGGAAGAGTTCTTTGTAGGTCTAACAATCTCTTACAACCCAACACACTAGGGCCGCTAGGAGCGCCTCGCCGCCCCACAGTCCTTCGTTCGCCGTTCGTTCCCTGTCCATACACCCGAATGGGGTTGCCCGACCCAGTCCAGAATTTCATTCACCCGACTCCCGGTGGGGAGGAGGGACAAAGCGCCGCGCTAGCCGCCGGTGCCGCTCGCGACGGAGTGGCTCAGAGCCCCCACAGTCCTTCGTTCGCCGTTCGTTCCCTGTCCATACACCCGAATGGGGTTGCCCGACCCAGTCCAGAATTTCATTCACCCGACTCCCGGTGGGGAGGAGGGACAAAGCGCCGCGCTAGCCGCCGGTGCCGCTCGCGACGGAGTGGCTCAGAGCCCTCCGGTAGCGCTCGACCCGACATGAACAAGAGTGGAAGCCAAAAATTCCCCACCTCTTTTCTCTTGCCTCTTGAACAACAGGCCGAAACAGCACTCTGCGGGCATCCGCATCGATCGACGAGTGTTCAAAATCGAATGCGTCATCAGCAAGGAGAGTGCCATGAGAGGGCACAATGAGGCTGATGGTCAGAGTGAAAGCAGCATCGCCATTGATGAAAAAAAGGGTATAGGAGTTCACCCGCAGACAAGGCCTGTCCCAAAGAGGATGCGGACCAGGCCAAGGAGTCGTGAGTTGTAGGGATCTGAGAGCTGTCATAGAAAGTAAACCGGCAATCTGCGACTGCGACTCTTGGCCTTGGGGCGTGAGCTGACTCAGCCCGGTTGCGCGCGCAGGGAGCACATTGAAGATTGTGCTCCCCGTATCATCGCGCGCGCGCGCAGGCTCTCCCTCCTCCTCAACACCACAGCGGCTTCCTCGGCCCTGCGCTCCATCGAGGAGGGACGCCCACTGCAACTGGGGTGCAGTGCCGCCCACTGCTGTTGCTGCTGGCAGCTCGACGACAGCGGCGGCCTCGTCGAGCCGGCTGAGCTGGCTCTCGCGAGAGTCATGCGCGGAGCGCGAGGTTCCGTTCGAGATGGGCTGGTACATGCTTGTGGTGAGAGTGAGAGGTGAGGGAGGGAGGGGGAGGGGCGCGACAGCGACAGCGAGAGGGGCGAGGGGGGGGGGGGGGGCTTGTAACTTGTAACATGGGAGCCCCCCCCCGTACTGTATTTGGTACTGTATTTGACTGTATTTGGACGAAGGCGAAGGCGAAATACAGACTGTATTTACTGTATTTGGAACCCCCCTGCCTGTATTTCCCATCTAGGGATACGATGATGTCAGATTCAGATTTGCCCTCCCGGGGGACTAATGTTATAAGTGGCTCGCAGGTGGGGGGGAGGGGGGGAAGGGAAGGCATTTTTCGAAAATTCTACTCCTATCAAACTCATGTCAACCCCCACTTTTCGGAGTAAGATTCTCGCCTCCAGAGAGTGACTGAACAAAAAACAAACATGCCCAGGTTCCTTAGTCATCAGTATTGAGAGTTGACCTATACACATACAGGATACAGGCGTATCAACCGTCTACCGTATCTGGGCCTCAATGGGCCGCCGTATCTGCACTGATCTGGCCGATCTGTTCGTCACCGGGAACCTGCATGACTTACGTCCCCCCACCCCCGGCCCCTCCCCCGACGCAAAGTTTACTTTCCCAATCAAACACCTTGTGTATCCTATCGGACACCGGGTGTGTACCCTGACGAGAAACGAAAACGGCGTCCCGCGTCCCGAGCGAGCGAGCGAGTCGGTGATCTCGCGATGAAAGTCTGTGGGGGGAATCGCGAGGCAACGACGGGACGGCGTGCCCAAGAACGGCGAACGGATCGATCGAAAACGGTCGCTGGACATTCTGGCTAACCCTTGCTCTTGACTTCTGACGATCTGCTCGGAGACCGATGGGGAAGCAACAGCGCCTCATCAACTTCCCCCGCGCCCCCCCCCCCGCCGCCGCCGGCGCCCTTGGCCCCCTCCCCCCCGCCCCCCCCCCCCCCCCTCCCCCCCTTTCTGGCCGCCCTCTTCGGGACCGAGGCGGCGCCTCTCTGAGACTTCCCCTACGCGGCATCTCGACGCCATTTTCGCCGCTCCCCCGTCCCCACCCCTTCCCACCCCTTCCCCCCACCACGCGCACCCCCCCCACTCGCTCCCCGCCCCGCCTCAAATCTCTTCCCCACTCGCCACTTCCCCGCCCACCCCCGTGTGCCCAGGGGGACAGGCCTGCCTGCCCCCCCCCCCCCCCCGCCCCGCTCTCCACACAGTCTTCGCTTTCATGGTGGTCGACGAGCAGGTGCTCATCTCGTCCCTCCCTGCCAATGCCACTTTCGAACAAGTGCGCTCCTCGCTCACGGACTTCGAGTTGCAGAAGGCCATCTGGATGATGTGGGCGGCCGGGGGTGCCGTCGTGTGCCTCGTGCACATCTGGATCATCACAGCAATGCTTCGCAAGCGAAAGCTGCTTCAATCGGCAGTAAATATCTATCTGATGCTACTCCTGGTCGCCGATTCTGTCGTGACCATCTCCTTCTCCTCGCTCAGTATGGCGGCATTCTTTGGAGATACATACCCGAGTGCCAACATTCTCTGTGAAACGCAGGGAATGTCCTTGAGCTTCACCGTCGTCTACTCGATGTGGATCAACTCACTGCTCTGCGTGGAAGTGTATAAGGCACTTGCTGCGACGCGCTCTCTAAACGTATACCGTCAGCCGTCGACATGTGACATGCTCATTCGTTGCCTCGGTACTTTGGCTATCTCACTCTTTTTTGCCTCCTTCAGCGTCTGGCACGGACTAGTTCCAATGAAGTCGAAGTTGCTCTTTGGACTGGCCTGCTTTCCTGGGCCGCTGCATAGCGGACGGATTTACGAAGTTCTAGTCAAGGTTGCTCCTGGGGTTCTGCTTCCCGGCATGATGATTAGTGTGCTCATTGGTCATGCGTGGTTGAAAGGCTTCATTCAATGGGAGCTCGTCCTTCCGTCAAGTCGTCCTTCAAGCGGCGGCAAAGATACTATTGATATGCGCAAGGTGCTGGGCAACGATGTGTATGAGGCGCGAGTAAGGCGTGCCCGCTCCATTACAATGTTCTTTCTGCGAACCATCATCGCCTTGAAGCTTTGGTTGATTACAATTCTCATTTCCTTCTTCACGACCTCACCAGAGGTGCTGTGCTTCGCTCACATGTTGGCGCTATTCCAGAGTAGTTTACTGTGGATCACCAGCTGGCACAAATCAGATGTTCGCGAATCCATGTTGGCGACACTGCCGTCCTGCTGTCGTCGATTACCTGCCCGCCAATCGAAGCGCGTCCACATTCTCCATCGTGAGAGCTCATTCGAAAAGGATTTAGCAGGTGAGAAGACTCCGACAATACAGGTAGCGATGAGCACCATGTCACGGAGCGACAACGCCACCGTGAGCGATGACTGCTCGATGAAGGACTCGTCCGTGCACCCGGCTGAAGAGTGAGGCCACTGACATATACCTTCTTCTTTGCCAACTCTCCAACTTCAAGCTTTTCCTAGCTTGTCGGACAGGCAAGATAATCCTTGTCGGGAGCTAGCTTCGTGGTGCAAAAGTATGATACACTTCATTGACGAGGCGAGCTGAAATCTTGTCTCTTTGGGTAGTGTCCGTGCTGCCATGGTGATGCTGCACGCTGTTGGCAATTGGTTTTGGTCGCGTTCCGTGTGCATATGGGACGGACTCGATATGAGCCATCGAATGTTCATGGTTTTCTTTCATATACACATGCACCAAGTGTATACTTAGTTCACATGGGAGGGGCGCCTCGTGCCCTCCCCCTCAGGCTCTGATTCCCCTCCGGGGGGCCTATCGGTCACCCTCAGACCCTGCGCATCTGGCATGAGCGAAGAGCATTCACCAGCCCTAGACCCCCAGTGGGCGCGGGCCAAGAGGCGCACTCCCACGCCCACATGGGCCAGTGTTGGCAGCTGTGGTGGTATGGGTGGAGCTGTGGATCATAAGAAGGATTTGTATGGGCAAGGGGAGTGGGGAGGGACGGGGAGGGGGAGGCGAAGTACTACGCCAAACTGCTGCAAGGAGTTGCTTGGAGTTTGGTACGAAGCGGAGCTGTCATACTTGGCCACCCCGATACTAGGAGGAATACTCCAGGACGCCCCGCAAGACCTGGACCTCGCCCCACCGGCAAAATGGGGCGACGGCTATAAATCCAACAAAAGGCTAGCAGAATTAGAATACACGCTAGCAGACGAATACACGCTAGACGGTGGCACACCACTAGACGAGACAGAAGTAGCGTAGTTGTTGCGTCAGTACTGATATCAGCTTTCTGATATCGGTAACCGCTCAATTGGGGCAGATCCCTGATATTAGCTCTCAACTAAAAGATAGAATTAAAGAGCTTTTATTTATAAGATAGTACTACTACTACTACTTTTATAGTAGTAGTAGTACTATCTAGTTAGTACGGCCGCAGGCTGCCGACGTACCCGAGCGAGCGAGCGAGCGAGGCCGCTGCGCTCCGCTCTCCGCTCTCCTAGGCTGGCCTCTAGTGGCATGGATGAGGTGGTGGAGAGCGAGAGTGAGGTGGAGGTGGCGGCTGCCGCTTTAGACTTTAGATGGGGCAGCCCAGCGCGGGAGTGCGTGGGGCCGAGGACCGAGGGTGCATTGCGAGGCTGGAGGCTGGAGGGGACCAAGCTGGAGTGGTCGACAGTGAATGATGAATGAGGTTGCGGGCCGGTCACACTCGGTGGCAATCGTGGGAGAGGCAGGGGGGGCCAGGGTCTGAGCCCCAGCCTTCACTGCCCCCTGAGCTGCCCTGGCTGGCCCTCTGGGAGCCCCCAAAGGGCCTCTGAGTGAGCAGGCCGTGGCGCGCCGCATGGCGACGCGCCGCAGGGACAGAGGTGGAGGAGAACGGAGAGAGGGAGAGGGGGGGTTTTGCAACCCCCCCCCGATGGAGTGCGGTGAGAAACGGGACTCGTTTGCGTTAGCAAACGGGCGGAGGGGGGCGGCTGGCGACAGGAGGGGGATGAGGAGGGAGAGGCTCAAGGCGCCTACGGGAACCACGGTGGCAGGTATCTCGAGGCGCAGTCTTTTATTTCTCGAGGACAGCTCGCGGCGAGAGCTGTAAGGGCCATTTCTTTTCATGACGAGAGGTTCCTCCCCCCCCCCGGTGCTTTTTCCCGGAGAGTCGCCCGACGTACGTCGGTCCGCCTCAATGGGGTTTCCCTCATTATAGCTTGTGGGGAGTTATAATGGGAGCCGGGGGGTTGCGAGGGGGGAGATTCGGAGGGGTGCATATGCGTATGTGTCCAGTGACAGCACACGTACGTCAAGGCGTACGGGCAGATGCGCTGAGGGGTGTCGTGATAGTACCGGGCTAGTGGCAGTAGTGGTACTCACGCTCGGATGTTTTATTATTACCTAGAAAGTAGTAGGTGTTAGCCCAGAATCTTCAGATTTTTTTTACTATTATTAGTAGTACTATTACTACTATTTTAATCAAAGTGGTCTCCACAATCCACAATAGCCTACAAACATGATGACATATGACATGTGGCATCATGCTCGTTGGCCGTCTTGCCTTCTTCAGAAATGCGATGAAAGATGGCCAGCAATTCTCGGCGGAATGAAACGTCAGCGATTGAACTCTATCCCCGGTTGCGGCCACAACGTTAACTTTCTGAAGCAAGTGCGCTCTTCGCCAGCATGCATATGCCACGTTCTAGCTAGCGCAGTTGAGGACAATGAGACAACCTGGTGAGTACAGCTCAAATAGCGTCATCTACTTCATCAGCAAGCGCAGCACTCGCGGCGTTCGCGGCGACAGCAAGCTCTGCCTCTCGTTCGCGCAATATCTCCATGGCTTGCCGAAGCTGATCGTCAAAGGTGATTTCTTTGAGCTCCTTCTGGTCATCGGCAAGCGCAAGCGTTCCTTGAAGCAATGCGTGGGTGCGGGGAGTGCGAAAGCGCTTTTTGGCAGCGGACGTTTCTTCACGCCAGCCTCGATACTCGTCATCCGCTTGTCGAATTGCCGCTTTGAGCAGTGACGGGAGTGCGCGATAGAGATTCGCCAGAGACGTATCGACGGCAGGTGGCAGTCTTGCGGCCGCGAAGCGTTTGCGCAAGCTGTTCGCCGCTCCGGCGTAGTGCGCAGCTTGCGCGATGGACTGCTTTTGCAACTGCGCAAACCGCTCGAGCACCTTGGCAGTGGTGAGCGAGCTCTGTGCGGCTAGCACGCCAGCAATACGCTGGCAATTCTCCGCCTTGTCGGCCAACTGAGATGCCATCAACGTATATTCGTACAAGACTCCAATGCGCTCATACGCCTCGGCTGCCGCTTGCCGCTCGTCGTCGCTGTAGTGTAGCCCCCCGCCACGCTTTGGAATCGCCAGGCGATCCGCCCACGTCTCTTCCTTCTCACATTCTAGCGGCAGGCAGAGCTCCTCGAGCTTCTTCCCCACAGATGCGAACCAGGCAACCACCTCAGCGGCCGCATTGAAAGGCACCACTTCGAGCTTCGCCCAGGCACCGTCGCCGTTCCCACGTGCGCCTATGACGAGTGCGATGTGAGGGGCGCGCGACGCATCGGAAGCGTCGAAGATCTCTTCGCGTAGCGAGCGCAATAGCTCGAGCACCTCTTCCTTGCGCTCGACAAGCACCACGTTAGCCTTCTTGCGCAGTTGTCGCTTGACCATCTCCTCAAATGTCATGGGCGCGGCTGGTTTGGTCGAAGCATCGGCTACAGCTGGGACTGGCTTTGGCACTGGCGGCGGCGGCGGCGGCGGCGGCGGCTGTGCGCCTCCACTCAGAGGTGGCGGCGGTGGCGGCGCGGCAGCCGCTCTCCCTATGGGTGGTGGAGCGGGTGCTGGTAGCACAAGCGGTGGCGGTGCTAGTGCGCCGCCAGGTGCTGTGAGCGCCGTTCCCCTCCCCACCCCTCGCTCCAGTTCGAGTTGTCGGCGCGCCGCGGCCATCGCATCGGCCCACTCTCTTGCGACCTCGGCGCCGCCGCTGATCACTCTGAGGTGGAGACGCTTCTCCGGGAAGACGTTCGACGAGCGGTCCCCAGAGGAGAAGACAACCATAAACTCCCCCGACTCGGGCTTTCCGGCAGCGAGTGCGTCCTTGAAGTCATCTAGCCGAAACGTGGACACCTTGTGGTCGTGCGCGTATGTGAGGCTGCGCGTGTCCAGCACAAAGAAGCGCTTGTGCCACGCGCCTCTCCTCGACTTTTTGTGGAGCCACCCGGCCCTCAGCTCCTTGCCAAAGCCGGAAGGCGGGGGAGGCCTCTCCATTGGATGGGGTGGGAAGGGGGTCAAGGGGGCTGGGGTGGGTGGGTGGGCGGGGGAAGGGGGTGGGTGTCAAAGGGGCAGACGAGGAGGCCGAGCAAGCGGAGGCGCAGGCCACCTGGAGACGGAAGGCGAGGGAGCCCCGGGGAGGTCAGAGGGAGGGAAGTGGGAGGTCTGGGAGGGGAGAGAGAGCAGGAAACTGAGAGAGAGAGGGGGAGGGAGGGAGAGAGAGAGGGAGAGAGAGAGAGGGAGAGAGAGAGAGAGAGAGAGAGAGAGAGAGAGAGAGAAAGACAAGACGGGGAGCGAGAGATGGAGGGAAACAGATAGATGTAGAAGCAGGAGCGCGACTTCTAAAGAGGAGAAGGCGCCGCAAGGAGAGGAGAGAGCGCGCGGGGGGGGGGGGGGGGGAAGGAAGTCGAGCCCGCCGCCGCCGTGCCGCCTGATGAGAGAATGCTGAGGGGGGGGGGGCGGGGGGGGGGAGAGAGAGAGAGAGAGAGAAGAGAAGAGACCGGACGAGGGGGGGGGGGGGGGCGGGGGGGGGGGAGAGAGAGAGAGAGAGAGAAGAGAAGAGACCGGACGAGGGGGGGGGGCTGGGGGGGGGAGAGAGAGAGAGAGGGAGAAGAGAAGAGACCGGACGAGGGGGGGGGGGGGGCGGGGGGGGGGGAGAGAGAGAGAGAGAGAAGAGAAGAGACCGGACGAGGGGGGGGGGGGCGGGGGGGGGGGAGAGAGAGAGAGAGAGAAGAGAAGAGACCGGACGAGGGGGGGGGGGGGCGGGGGGGGGGGAGAGAGAGAGAGAGAGAGAAGAGAAGAGACCGGACGAGGGGGGGGGGCTGGGGGGGGAGAGAGAGAGAGAGGGAGAAGAGAAGAGACCGGACGAGGGGGGGGGGGGGCGGGGGGGGGAGAGAGAGAGAGAGAGAGAAGAGAAGAGACCGGACGAGGGGGGGGGGGCGGGGGGGGGGAGAGAGAGAGAGAGAGAGAAGAGAAGAGACCGGACGAGGGGGGGGGGGGCGGGGGGGGGGGAGAGAGAGAGAGAGAGAGAAGAGAAGAGACCGGACGAGGGGGGGGGCTGGGGGGGGGAGAGAGAGAGAGAGGGAGAAGAGAAGAGACCGGACGAGGGGGGGGGGGCGGGGGGGGGGGAGAGAGAGAGAGAGAGAAGAGAAGAGACCGGACGAGGGGGGGGGGGGCGGGGGGGGGGGAGAGAGAGAGAGAGAGAGAAGAGAAGAGACCGGACGAGGGGGGGGGGGCGGGGGGGGGAGAGAGAGAGAGAGGGAGAAGAGAAGAGACCGGACGAGGGGGGGGGGCCGGGGGGGGGGAGAGAGAGAGAGAGGGAGAAGAGAAGAGACCGGACGAGATCGAGAAGGCTTCTCGCCGAGGAGGCGTCTTCTTCCTTCTCCCTCTCCCTTCACATTCTTTCTACGTTTCCCCCTCTCGGAGGGTGTCGCGGCGTGCGGCTTGCGTTCGCCGCCCAGGCTCGCGCTGCAGCGTAGATACTTTCTTTACTCTATAGTCTCTATCTAGATAGTACTACTACTCTACTCTTCTCTAGAGGCTTGAGCTTCTCAAAACGGCCCCATTTCTATGGGAAAGCTTAAAATTTGAGCCTTAGACCTCTAGAGGTTGCTCCAACTATAGGGCGGTCAAACAGTTTTTATTGGGGTAAAAATGACCATCTCAGACTTGAGGCTTGAGGAAATTTGAGGATTTTTTTCAGTAGAGACTTTCCAATACCAATACACCCAACAAGCACAAGCAACAAGCTACAAGCACATATCCATATCATATCCGGATATCCGGGGCCCATTAGGACCCAGACCCCGCGACCCCGCCTTGGGCCTTGGGCCTCAACAACAAAACCAAAACGTATCCAAAGACTGACAAAAGACCTAAAGTCTAAAGTCGCAAAGGGCTAAACACGCTCAACTTCAAATCGAGACCGGGCGCGGTGCGTGCCCGTTTTCGACGGTCCATCAGGGGGGGGGGGGGGCGTCAAACACCAAGTACACAGTGGCCACCCGCACAGTCACGCCAATCGGCAATCGGCGGGCAGGCCGCGTGCCGAAACCTCGCCGTCGAAATCAGCCATCGGGGACGCCCATTGGAAGTCTAACGTCTCGAGTGAGGCCCGGAGACCGGAGTGCCCAACTTCGATCTGATGCCGCCGATGCCGGACGCGCTGGTGCCCGCGTTTTCGACGATCCATCCAGATGGCAGATGGGGGGCCTCGCTAGTCGCTAGACACTAGACACCAAATACACAGGCACAGGGATCACCGTCACGCCAATCGGGCAGGCCGCGCGCCGAAACTTGCTCGTCGAAATCCGCCATCTGTGAAGCCCATTGGACGTCTGACGTACGTCTCCGAGTGAGGCCCGGAGAGCCCAACTTCGAACTGATTCCGGGCGGCCGCTGCGTGCCCGAGATTTCGACGATCCATTCAGATGGGGGGCCTAGCCAGACACCAAATACCAAATACACAGGGGTCACCCGCACAGTCACGCCAATAGGGCAGGCCGCGCGCTGAAACCTCGTCGAAATCAGCCATCCGCTGAGCCCATTGGCCATTGGACGTCTAACGTCTAACGTCTCCGAGTGAGGCCCGGGCGCCGAGCAAGTCTACAGGATACAATACTTATCTACTCGTTATTGGAAGGAGGAGCAAGGTCCGCCTTGGCTGGCTGGCCCGCCCGCCTGCGCCGCCGCCGCCGAGGCGCAGACGAGCACTCGGCGAGGCCCCGCCGCCTCGACCCCTCCCACCGCTTGGCCGACCACCTCACCCCAACCCTTTCCCACCGCCATCCGCCTCTGTCACCTCGTCCCTCATGTCCTCGCGCGAGGCCGAGCCCGCCATGCTAGCCCACTACTACTGCGAGGCGGGCGTGCGTGAGCGGCTCGTGCTTGCACGAGCAAGCCAGCTCTCGGTCCCGCTGCTCGAGGCGTACTTCGAGCCGGCCGTGCTCAAGAGACTACCCGCCAAAGATAGAGCTGGCATGCGCTTCGCCCCCGAGGTTGCCGCATTCTGCTTTCCCCACGGAGTGAGGCTTGTGACGGCTGACGTCGCAGCAGTCAATGCCATCCCGGTCGTCACCTCCTTCGTGCTGACTGCGGCGGATAGATCGCGAATGTACGGCGCGTGCATTGTATGGTACGAGCCTCTACCGCCCGCAGTGATACAGACCTTTCTTGACGAGCATGGTGCCTTGATCCAGTTGGACACGGCCGAACAGGCTGAGCCAAATGCTGAAGGCGCTGACGGCGTGCCGCAGTTGCACGCACCAGAGGCTATCTGCCTGCTGTCGCGAGAGCCTATCTTTGAGTCGCTGAACACGTGCTGCCGGCAGCTCTTCCGCATGCGGCTCTCCAACGTGCTCACAGAAGAGGCGCTCTTGCCTCTGCTCTCTGCGGCGCTGCCACCGCACGGAGCGCGGCTGGACGTCCAACTGGGCAACGTCGCAGTACCCGTAAGCATACCGGCCGCCAACGAGCTGCCTTACACGATGACCGGCCGCGACTTTCTTCTCCTCTTCCAGCACCTCGATGTGTCTTCAGTCATCATACTGTGGGCCTTGCTGCTCGCCGAGCAGAAGGTGGTGCTCCAGGCCAAGCAGCCTCATGTGCTCACGATGGCTGCGGAGACGCTCTCGGCACTCCTCTTCCCATTTAGTTGGCAGCACGTGTACATCCCGATCCTGCCTGCGTCGCTGCTGGACATTCTTCAGGCGCCCGTGCCGTATCTCATCGGCATCGATGAGGAGGTACATCGGCTGGCGGAGCACGAGGCCATGCTGTCCGACGACGTGGTGCAGGTGGACCTCGATTCGGCCGCCATTATCTGTGACCCGGACCTTGCCTCCTCGATTAGGCTGCCCCAAAAGCAGTACAACAAGCTATACAAGGCCATTGCCCCGTTCTGCCGCACCGCGCCAAGTCTCACCGGTGGGGGCGTCGAGAATGGGTTGACGGGCCGCACCGCATTCAACGCGGCGTGGGCGTTTCCGATGGCACCACCGCCTGACATGGAGACGGAGCCAGCGCCCGGCGCCATCTCCGAGATGAGTGAAGTTGAGGTCCGGGCAGTAGTGAAGCGGATCAAGGCAGCCTTCCTCCGCTTCTTCGTCTCGCTGATGGTGCGCTATCAGGAGCTGATGGTGGTGCCGCCCCCAAGCCTCAAGCAGCCAGCGGCGCTTGACTTCTTCGACGAACGGAGATGGCTCGGCCGCTTTTCAGCCGGATGCGCAGAATGGCTGCAAATGCTTGCTCGCTCCCAGGCCTTCACTCAGTGGCTTGAGCAGCGCCTCGCGCCGCCAACGGTACCCGATCCCGAGATGGTCTTCTTCAACGAACAGATCGACGCCAAGATCATGCGCTCAACCAAGACGAAACTCTTTGGGAAACACGCGACGCCCTTTCTATCCACAGGGGCAGTGCCGAAGGGCGGCTATGCCGGCGTCCTCGTTCCGCCGCAGGTGCGCACTGTCTACAACGCGTCGATGATCGCCGCACGACCGGTGCAGTCGCAGCAGCAGGTGGCGTTGCTCTTGGTGCTTGGCTCTGGAATAGCACAAAGCGAGGCAGCTGAGGTAGCCGACTTCGAAGACCGCTTGAGGCTCGAATTTGCGCAGCACTTGTTGTGGTCGAGGGTGGACGTTAAGGTAGCTCTACGCGTCCACGTCTGCGATTGGACCTCTGCCGGTGCCGACAGGCTTGCGCCGTACGCTAATCAGGGGCTCGACCACCTGCCTCTTCGTCAGGCGATGCTCGACCTGGCGCTCTATTCAGGCAATGCGGGCGCCGAATACCGGCGGCAGCTAGAGGATATGCTGCGCCGCAGTCTGCGAACCATTGCGGGCGTGGCGGATCCGGCGGCTAGTGCCCCAGCGCCAGGTGGCGAGCTACCGCTATGTGTCGTGGCGCAGGGCTTCGGGGTGGTCTTCGTCCTTGACTATTTCTCGCGCACTCAACAAGATGCGGAGGCCGATGATGGCGTGCCCGCGGCAACACCACTTGAGCGCGGCGAAACGCTCTCTTACTTGTGCACACTCAGCTCCCCCTTACCGTTTCTTGCCGCGCTGGGCGGCGCCTCGCCACAGTTGGCACAGCTCTGCGTCCCAACTGCTAGCATGGTGAGGAGATACCCGCAAGTGCGCGGGGGCTGGGCCAACTTCTATCACAAGGGGGATTCGCTTGGGTTCGCATTGAAGGGTTGCTTCCCTGCGGTCACGCAAGACCATCTGCTCAGCGACAGGCAAAAGAAAGAGCAACCACTAGCTGTCGCCTCGCTAAATGACGTCGCAGGTTTCGTGCGCCCACTAGCGCAAGCACTCTCCTATTTGTGGCAGGACACGAATTGGCGCGAGTAGTCGCACGTTGTATGGTGTTGCAGCTTTGTGCCATGTGCATGACATGTGGCGGTGTGTGGAGTCCTTGTTGAATGGATGCGTAGACAGTGACCACCAAGCTTGGTTTTGTCATCTAAGTGTCCAATCCGCTAGCCTACTGCTCCAAAAGGTCGAAAATAAAACTCCTCTGGTGCGAGCGGACGCCCGAGTGTAGCACCGCATGCTGAATGTGGTAGCAAAAGTAAGCAAAGACAAGCTCCGCAGAGTTGGTCATGGGGAGAGCTAAGGTTGAATGGGATGTGGAGATGGTTTGCTTCAGGTGATGGGATGTCTCATAAGCTCACCATAGGCTATAATGGAGGCATGATCGGCAGAGTCCTAGAAATCCAAGAATTTTCTAGGACGTGGTCCTAGTTTCTAGGACGGAATTTTTTGTCCGTAGAGGGCGGCAGCATGTTGTGTGTGCATGCAGTGCTTTGATTGTGACGCGTTCCTTTGTAAGCGGTCAGTAGCAACTTGAAAAAACGTGTTATCGCCTCACACGTGGCACTGAGTTACGCTCTCGTAGCCACAACTAACTTTATAGTTGGTCGCCGTGGAGCGCGCCGCTGCTCCCCACCTCTCCTTCGGGTCCCCCCAGCACCCATGGAGCTGTCGCTGGCGAAGCGACCACGTCCGCCCGTAGAGGCCGAGCAGGTGAGCGCGACCCCGGTCGCGCCGCACGGCCCGTGGCCCGGGCCACACCAGCCACAGCAGCGCCATGCTGGCCCACCTCATGGTGGGCCACAAACAAGCTTTGGAGGACAGAGAGCCAGCCCCGTGTACAAAAGGCGGCGGACATTGTCCTCTGGACAAGCCCGTACACCAATAGACGAAATAAATGGATAAAACGCCCACACTACGCCATATCGCACGGAAAAAGTGCAACTAGGACACTGGGCCGCAGACGCAAAAGACAAAAGAAGGCAACACAGCCCGAGAGGCCAACAATACGAAACATAAAAGGCCCTCCAAGAGCCCACCACCCGAACCGGGCCCAAGGAAGCGCACCTGGTCCGCACTCCGGAAACCGAAAACAAAGGAACGGAGGGGGGAAGGGGAAGTGGAGGAGTGAAGGGAACAGGAACAGGGACGATGTCGGATAGAAGGCGTAAGGCGTAAGGAACCGGAACCGGCCGATAGTAGGTGTCGTAGCCCTCAATCTTCAGATTTTTTTTTGACTCCTGATGGCTGATGGTAGGCCTAAACCGTTCGGAGGCGGATCGCAGCGGCGGGAGCGAGACGACTGCAGCTTGCGAGAAGAGGCAGTTGCCACGGCTGGTAGCGGTGACCGAGTAGTTGGCAATAGGGGCTTGAGCTCGAGCTGGGGCTGGCACTAGTACTAGTACACTCGAGTGACCAGACAGCTGCGGGTACGCGTGTGGCCACCAAGGGGACCGTATGCGAGCGCTACGAGGTCCCCTGAGGGCTGCGCAAATGAGACAGCTTCGCTCCCTATTCATTCAGTAACAAAGCGGCTTATGGCAATATACATATTATATATGTTACCCCCAGGAGCCAACGCCCCCCAGGAGCTATCGGGGGCCCCCGAGAGCTATCGGGGGGAAATTTTCTCCCGATCGCCAACAGCCCCACCGAGAGCTATCGGGGGACCGAGACAATCCCCCGAGAGCTATTGGGAGATTGCTCATGGGGGGTGCCGTAAGCGGATCCCCCAGTAGCTATATCGGGGGGAGATGAAACCCCCCGAGAGCAAACGGGGGTTCTCTCTCTCTCTCTCTCTCTCTCTCTCTCTCTCTCTCTCTCTCTCTCTCTCTCTCTCTCTCTCTCTCTCTCTCTCTCTCTCTCTCTCTCTCTCTCTCTCTCTCTCTCTCTCTCTCTCTCTCTCTCTCCCTCTCTCTCTCTCTCTCTCTCTCTCTCTCTCTCTCTCTCTCTCTCTCTCTCTCTCTCTCTCTCTCTCTCTCCCTCCCTCCCTCCCTCCCTCCCTCCCTCCCTCCCTCCCTCCCCCTCCCTCTCTCTCTCTCTCCCTCCCTCCCTCCCTCCCTCCCTCCCCCTCCCTCCCTCTCTCTCTCTATCTCTCCCCCTCCCTCCCTCCCTCCCTCCCTCCTCCCTCCCTCCCTCCCTCTCTCTCCCTCTCTCGGGAGGCAGTAGTAGGGTGCGCCCGACGGGACGGCGCCGTTCGTCTCAGCCGCAACCTCAGTGGGCGGGGGAAGGAACGGGAGGACGGCGGAAATAGGTGGTGGGCGGCGGCATGGCGAGAACAGGGGCGGTGCTGTCGCATTCATCCTAGATGATGCGATTTCCAGGCTCTTGTTTCCAGGTCCTTCGCCGTGCGGCCACACGGTGAAGCTCAGGTACATCTAGGTTGGTAGGGTTCGTCCCTAGCGATCTAGAATTCGAGTTCTCGTTTCGTTCCTTCTAGCCTGTTTGTCAGGTCTAGATTCCAGGTTTCCTCCTTTCGGGTAATCTTTACCTAAAGGAGCCAGGTCGCCTGTTGCTCGCTGCGCGCTTGTCTCAGGCTCTCGAGTTACCTTGTGAAGGCTTGTTTAGCTTCTTGCAAGGCTTGTCGTTTCTTGTTGGGTTCCGGTTCTTTCTTGGGATCTGCTGACTTTCGTTGTTGTCCAGGCCTGTTCTTCGTAGGTTCTGCTTGGCCTGGTTAGGGTTTCGTTGAATCCCCGCGTTCGGCGTTTGGCGTTCGTCTTGGCGTTCGGAAATTTCCTCTCACATTCCCTAGGTCCGCTACCCTTGGCTTGTAGGTCCTTGCTTCTTTCTTCTCGGTCAAGGTGTTTGGCGAGCGAGTCGGTTGCTCTATCCGCTCGAGATTTGAGGTTTAATTTGCCATCTCCCCTTGGAGACCGGTGTAGGTTCGCTTCCTAGGTGAGGGAATCTTTCCCCTTGATGCAAGTTACATGCAAGCCCTTGGCCCCTTTGGTGTTGCTTCCCCTTGGTTGCTACTCAGGGTTGTTCGTTAGAAGCGTCTAGAAGGTTCACGCTCAACGGCAAGATTTATTCGGTCGTGAAGACATCTCGTTGCGATCTGTATCCAAAGTGATCGCCGTGGTCGCGCGACAGGACGCTCCCCTTCGGACTCTCCGCTACGTGGGAAGTTACAACGGAGACACGCTCCGGCCGTCGCTGCGGAGTCTCTCTCTCTCTCGCTCTCTCTCTCCGTCTCTCGCGACGTGTTTGAGTTATCGGTGATTTGGGGTCGCGGTTGCTTGATAATTTGCTTGGTTTGGGTGAATGATTCCGGTGTGTTCGTGAGTCGGTGTATCCTGTTGTTCTCAGCTTCGTTGTCCGTCGTTGTTCGCTGCGTCGCTGCACTCAAGCAGCTTAGGCTCCCTCCCTGAGGGAAGAGTTCTTTGTAGGTCTAACAATCTCTTACAACCCATCACACTAGGGCCGCTAGGAGCGCCTCGCCGCCCCACAGCCCTTCGTTCGCCGTTCGTTCCCCGTCCAGACACCCAAATGGGGTTGCCCGACCCAGTCCAGAATTTCATTCACCCGACTCCCGGTGGGGAGGAGGGCCAAAGCGCCGCGCTAGCCGCCGGTGCTGCTCGCGACGGAGTGGCTCAGAGCCCTCCGGCTCCGCTCGACTCGACAAGCACGAAATCAAAGCTCACGTCCTCGGCCGCAGAGGAGGAACCCCTCAGGGAACCTTCTCTGCCCGCTGCAGCTTCTGTTCCCGAGGGGTTCCCGAGTGATCCCACGACCACTGAGGCTGCGCCAATGCCACCCATCACTCCGGCTGCTATCCCCATGATTGGCTCCGACCAGCTCGTGTCGGATGGCGAGCCTCCGTCCGCTGCCTTCGGCACCCACCGGGTGCAATTACAGTGGGCCATGGTGGAGCATGACCCTCTCCCACATGAGGCCAACTTCAGTGCCGCTGAGCTGGCCAATGAGGTGGAGGAAGGCCCCCTCCCTCTGATTCAGTTTGACCCACCTCCTCACCTTCGAGATGATGAGTCTGAGGTCGGTGAAGGGGAGGGGATCAGCTTCCGAAGCCCCGCCTACCGGGACTATGCCCCGCCGTCATCAAAAGGGGTCCTTGATCAAGAGATCACCCCGATCGAGACGGCCGCGGCGCGTCAGGATGCGGAAATGGCAAGGCTTCAAGCGCAGACCAACACCCTAAAAGGGGCTGTGGAGCGCCTGCAGTCATCCCTTGCCGCGGCAGAGGCGAGGGAGGGGCTTCTCCGGGATCAAGTTGAAGCAGGGTTCAAAGCCCTGACTCAGCTACTCCAAGCCCGCCAAGAGCCCGCTTCAAGTCCGTCCATGGATCGGACCGAGGCGGCTGCGGATTCTGCTAGGCCGGTTCAGAGGGAACCACCCATGGGCGAGCCTCCTGCTCTAGACCCAAAGGGCCACGCCTCTCCGGCTTCTAGGGTTCCACGGTCGGCGTACCCGACCTCCAAATCGGAACCCCGCCGCCAGGATCAGAGCCTTTACCGGGGCCCGACCCCGATGGTGCCGTTCCGCCACCCTCGCGACCCCTGCCTTGCGGTGGGGATGGATGAGCGAGAGGCAGTTGTAAGCGAGTGGAAAAATCTCCTCGCCCTGCCCTCACGCGATCTGGCCGCCCTTTACCGCGACTCCGACGAGCATGAGCTCATCCACACCATTTTGAAGAGCAACCTCTCCCTGGCGGGCAACGTTTGGCATTGCCGAATTTTCATGGAGGAGGACCACTTGCTCAAATGGGTGCGTAGCCGCTTCTCAGCCGAGCAAACCCTTCACCATCAGGTCAGGATGGGCAAAGAGCTTTCGGAGCTCCGCTTCCCAAAGGCCCTCGCCTCCGATAACGTTCAAACCGCGGCGACAGCCTGGAATGAATTTCGGCTAACTCTCATCAAGCCGTTGGAGCGGGCACTAGCGCTCGGCTGCGATCATCGCGAAATATTTACCTCCCTCCTCGCGGCAGCCGGAGCCAATTCCAGCGGCAATTCCCGCATCTTCGCCTTCCTCCTCGATCTAGTGGAGGACCGCGCCCTCGCTCTCAATCCTGTCCTCGCTGCTGACGTCCTTCTTCGCAAATGCGACGGGACCTTCGCAAACGGGGCCGATGGTTTCGCGAAAGACTCGGCGTCGATGGAGTGGGACCGCATGAGGGAGCGCGAGGCCGGCGCTGATCTATGTGAGCTCAGCAAGAATTTGGTTCGCGCCTACATCCGCAAGCTTGGCGATTCCGCGGTTGACTCCACCAACGTGTGGGATCATCCAAACATGGCCCATGAGATCAACCAGAGGTTCGAAGAAATCATCCGGAACGATAAGGTTGATCCTCAGCGCGGCGTCGATAATGCTATTAAATTTGCGGAGGTGCTCGCGGAGACTCGTTTCCGCGTAGAGAACCACGAGCTAGGGCGGTCGGCGCTCTCGTGCGTCAACCTCTGCCAACGGTACCTCAGCCCTTACGAGCAGGCCCGGGTGAAGCGTCATCAATCCCGGCCCTCGACGAAGCAAACCGTGGCTAGCGTACGCACTAAAGCCTCAGGCGAGGCAAAGAACGAGACTTCCTCGTCCCAGAAGACCGCTTCGACCACGGACATGGTCGCCGCCGTGCAGGCAGCCGTCCAAGCCACCGTGGCGGAAGCTCTTCGCGGACAGGGACACTCGCCTGCTTCGAAGCCTGATTATCGGGCTGCTGCACCGCCGGCAAGTTACCACTCCAACTCGCCGTTGCCGGCTATACTGACCGATCCACCGGGTCGAAAGGGAGGCTCGTCTCGGCCGCCCAGCCGTCGCTGCGATCCGCCGGCGAACGGCCAAGGGCTACCGCCCGATTTGGGCGTATCCCGGTGGACGCCCGAGCTTTGGAATCGGGCCCGAGCCCGCTTCTGGGCCGTAGCAGGCTATGCCAAGCACCCAAGGGTCTCGGCGGCGCTAGCGAAGTGCCGACCGGCCGATAATTCAATGGAAACTCCACGGACGGACGATATCAATAGGGGAATCACCGAATGGACGAACGAAAACGGCTGTGCCTTCTGCGCTTTCCGACCTCAAGCTCCTCCTGGCACTCCATCCAGCGAAGCCTGGAAATATGGCACGGGAGACGGTGCTCACAACCCCGTCATCTGTCAGCCATATATCCGCTTTCTGTGTGAGGCTGGCTGCGGAGAGTGCGGATCGGACGAGCACATTCATAAGCTTCTTCGCTCGATGGTCCGGGTTAAGCCTCAGTAGGGGTCCGGCGGGGTCCCCGTCCTTCAAACCCTGGCGGAGAACATCGCGGGCGGTGGGCCCGAACGCCACCACCACCATCCCGATCCGATCCCTACGCCGCTTGGGGAGAAGAGCTGTCGACGCGGCGATTCTCCCCCTGTCTCTAGCTCTATTCAGTCCTCGACGGTGGGAGCCGCCTCGCCGGCTGAAGCCCCCGCCGAACGGCTATCTCGGAAGCCGGAGTCGACACTTGACCCGGGCTCCTGGAAACAGGTTTGCCCCGGAGATAGTCGCGACCCGACTCTCCGAAATTCGTGTACGTCTACAAGTTCTTCTATTACTCCGCACGCTATTAGGATGTTAGGGCCGATTCTCGCTCGCTGCCCTCTTGGAATCTATTTCTACGGATACTATGCTGTCTTCGGTTTCTTCAAATTCGCCTAGGTCTTTCGACGCATCTTCATCCCTGGATTCACCCCCCGACGGCCCTGCCCAAGGGGGTGGGCTAGGTGGATTCGACGCGTCTTCGGTCTCTTCGTTTCGTAAACAATCAGTTGTGAAGCCCTCGAGGGCTGTCGACTCGGTATCATCTTCTGCTCTAGGTTCTATGGATAGGTCCGACGTGGCCGCTGCCGCGTCCGAAAACGTTGTTGCTGCTTTACCTGTTTCTGCTCTTTCCCGGCGGGACCCCACTGGAGACCTCTCTCCCAAGGGCCATAGCCGGAGCCGCTCTGCGGACGAATCGTCGTTGTCTACCGTAGGTTCTCGTGCTGTTGAGGCGGAGACTAGTGTCTCCTCTTCACCTCTCTCCCCGGTTCGTTATATTTCTCCGTCGTCGTGTTCATTCTCTCGTCTCGAAGTTGCACCCGTTCTCGTTTCTGATCTGGTTCCCGACCCGGAAGGGTCGGCTTCCGGAGTCAATGAAGATGAAGGTTCCAAGGGAGCTGCGGCTTTCCGCGCTCACGCCGTGGCCACCGCAGACTCGGGAGACGCAGGGGCCGTCGACTACGATCCCTCGTCGCGCACCATACGGACGCCGGCGTCTCCTCTTTCTCTCGGCTCTCCGGAGGATCCCCGTTCCAGGGATCGCCCGCCGGAGCCAACCCCCTTCAGGTCTAGCCCACCGAAACTCGAGGGCGACGACCTCCTTCCCCTGAATTCCGTTGCCGAGGCCATCCACCGGATCGCCGTGGTTGGTTGTTCCTCGGCCGCCAAGTCTACTGCAACTGCCCGCGCCCCTACGCGCGAGCTCCAAATGTTAGCCGCCTCCCGTGCCCGGGCTAGCGGTTCCTCCGTCATCTTGCCCCGCCATCTCGCCGAAGCTGCTCTAGCCGTGCGGCGGCCGCACCGAGCACTCATTCATCACCCTCTGCCGTACTGCCGACGCATTTTGACGAGCTTTGCGCTGAGTTAGCGGCGATCCACGACGCCGTGACGCTCGACGCGGCCGAGGGGATTCCTCCACCCCGCGTTCTAGTCGTCGGTGAAGCTAGCGGGGTCGTGTCTTCGATGTTCCTACTCGCCGGAGCGCACGTCGCGACGTGCGATCTACGACCGTCGGAGATCGACTACATTCCCCACTTCTGCGGAGATGCTCTTCACATTCAAAACCTCGGTTGGGACCTCGTGGTTGCGCATCCGCCGTGCACGTATTTGTCGGCGGTGAGTTGCCAGTGGCTCGATCGGGAGCCGGGACGACGCCAGGCTCTCGAATCCGCCGCTAGAGTCTTCCTCGCCATGGCAAGCGCCGACGCGCCTTTCGTTGCCGTCGAAAATCCTCGAATGCACGCGGAAGCCTCTGCCTTAGTCGGGGGGTTGCGACCGCGGCAGTTTGTGCAGCCGTGGCAGCACGGCACGGGCCATCAAAAGCAACTGGCCTGTACCTGACGGCTTCACTCCCGTCCTTGCAGCCTTCGAAGATTGTCGAGGGACGTCTATCCGCTATGGCGGATCTATCGCCGTCGCCCCACCGTGGCGCCCTTCGCAGCCGCACCTATGTGGGCATTGCCGGTGCAATGGCGGCCCAGTGGATGCCGGTCTTGCGCCGTTATGCGCGCGAAGCCAAGGCGTCGCGTTCGCTCGACTTCACGGTGGACTGGGCAATTTCCCAAGCAGCTGCCAGCTTGAGAGAACGCCCTTCGCTTTGCTCGACCGGTTTCGAGCTGGCTGAGCCGAGGACGGCTCTGGCTCGTTTCATGGAGGGGAGAGGCGAAGCAGCTTCTAGCTCTCACCTCACGCCTCCCAGCGGTTCGCCAGTGTCTGATTCGGTTGTCGTGATCCCGGACGCAGGCCCCGTTGCCGATGCTTCTCGCCTGCTTCATCAGGAGGACTCGGAAACAAACGTATCGCAAGACGAGGCCGAGGCGGAAGGAGACCGCTTCCTGCCGTGGGAGTGGCCCATAGAGGACCGCTCTACAACGCCAGGCCCTCCAAACACGGTGAAGAAGCGCCGCAGCAAGTGGCAGTCTTCGACCGTGATGTAATTTCGGGGTCCATCGGTGGCAGGATGTCACGCCTTCCATCGCCCAAGAAATCGCTGAGCAAGCGGCAGCTGCGGAGCCGTCGGAACCTCCCATCTTGTCTCGACTGGGCTCTCAAGCATCAATGCACTATCTCCGAGCGCCTCCTTCACGGCTGGCGACGAGGATGGCCGAACTGACCAATTCGTTCGTAGCCGAAAGGCCACTCGAAACCTGGGATGCCGGGCCCGACTCGGGAGAAGATGACACGCCCGAGATGCCAGAACACCGGAGCATGCAGACCCTCGAGACCAAGCCCTCCGACCCGCCGAAGGAGAGGATACTCCACGGGCACTGTATTGCGATGGGGCTACCGCTAGGGGCCTCAGTGCGGCCGATTTTCCGAGTTGTCGAAGCTTCCGAAGACAGACTTGCAGAAGTCCCTGGAGAAGAATGGTCACGCCAAATGGATCAACCTCGGCATCCGACGGACCGTCGAGGCTAGGCTATGATGGCGTGCCTAACCCTCTAGTTCAGCAAAGGCATCCCCACGCTCCTCGATACCATTCGTGCCGCAGACGGTGCCGCCGCTATCGAGCGAGTGCCCCACGTCATGAATCTTCTCGTCCAGGCTAGCCTCCAATCCAACCACCCTGTCACCCGGAGCCGGAACCTCACTTCCGGTGGAATCTATCGCGGACACTCCGCCGCCGCTCTACCCTCGTCACTGCCTCTATGTCCGCGATCTCGTGGTCTGCCGTGCCGATGGCGACCGCGCAGCTCAAGGGTTCGTTCTCCCGGACGTTGCCCTCACGGTGAACAGCACCTGGCTGACACTGGAGCGGGCCCGTCAGTAATCACACTGCTCTTCTCGATCGACTACCTGAAGACGCTTGCGTCGAACGCGTATCGGACGCTACCGTCCCCAACCTACATGGGCCGGACGGCCTTCCTCTCATCACTAGGGGCCGGGCTAGCCTCGTCTTCTCCTTGTCCGGTCGCCTCTTCCGTCATTCGTTCGCGGTCATCGAAGGAAACGCGATGCTTCTGCTCGGGAACGATTTTTTGGCCGCCCACTCCGCTACCATTTCTTC
>CM030932.1:2901723-2953601 GCA_018136815.1 Isochrysis galbana
CGGGTGCAATTACAGTGGGCCATGGTGGAGCATGACCCTCTCCCACATGAGGCCAACTTCAGTGCCGCTGAGCTGGCCAATGAGTGGAGGAAGGCCCCCTCCCTCTGATTCAGTTTGACCCACCTCCTCACCTTCGAGATGATGAGTCTGAGGGTCGGTGAAGGGGAGGGGATCAGCTTCGAGCCCCGCTACCGGGACTATGCCCCGCCGTCATCAAAAGGGTCCTTGATCAAGAGATCACCCCGATCGAGACGGCCGCGGCGCGTCAGGATGCGGAAATGGCAAGGCTTCAAGCGCAGACCAACACCCTAAAAGGGGCTGTGGAGCGCCTGCAGTCATCCCTTGCCGCGGCAGAGGCGAGGGAGGGGCTTCTCCGGGATCAAGTTGAAGCAGGGTTCAAAGCCCTGACTCAGCTACTCCAAGCCCGCCAAGAGCCCGCTTCAAGTCCGTCCATGGATCGGACCGAGGCGGCTGCGGATTCTGCTAGGCCGGTTCAGAGGGAACCACCATGGGCGAGCCTCCTGCTCTAGACCCAAAGGGCCACGCCTCTCCGGCTTCTAGGGTTCCACGGTCGGCGTACCCGACCTCCAAATCGGAACCCCGCCGCCAGGATCAGAGCCTTTACCGGGGCCCGACCCCGATGGTGCCGTTCCGCCACCCTCGCGACCCCTGCCTTGCGGTGGGGATGGATGAGCGAGAGGCAGTTGTAAGCGAGTGGAAAAATCTCCTCGCCCTGCCCTCACGCGATCTGGCCGCCCTTTACCGCGACTCCGACGAGCATGAGCTCATCCACACCATTTTGAAGAGCAACCTCTCCCTGGCGGGCAACGTTTGGCATTGCCGAATTTTCATGGAGGAGGACCACTTGCTCAAATGGGTGCGTAGCCGCTTCTCAGCCGAGCAAACCCTTCACCATCAGGTCAGGATGGGCAAAGAGCTTTCGGAGCTCCGCTTCCAAAGGCCCTCGCCTCCGATAACGTTCAAACCGCGGCGACAGCCTGGAATGAATTTCGGCTAACTCTCATCAAGCCGTTGGAGCGGGCACTAGCGCTCGGCTGCGATCATCGCGAAATATTTACCTCCCTCCTCGCGGCAGCCGGAGCCAATTCCAGCGGCAATTCCCGCATCTTCGCCTTCCTCCTCGATCTAGTGGAGGACCGCGCCCTCGCTCTCAATCCTGTCCTCGCTGCTGACGTCCTTCTTCGCAAATGCGACGGGACCTTCGCAAACGGGGCCGATGGTTTCGCGAAAGACTCGGCGTCGATGGAGTGGGACCGCATGAGGGAGCGCGAGGCCGGCGCTGATCTATGTGAGCTCAGCAAGAATTTGGTTCGCGCCTACATCCGCAAGCTTGGCGATTCCGCGGTTGACTCCACCAACGTGTGGGATCATCCAAACATGGCCCATGAGATCAACCAGAGGTTCGAAGAAATCATCCGGAACGATAAGGTTGATCCTCAGCGCGGCGTCGATAATGCTATTAAATTTGCGGAGGTGCTCGCGAGACTCGTTTCCGCGTAGAGAACCACGAGCTAGGGCGGTCGCGCTCTCGTGCGTCAACCTCTGCCAACGGTACCTCAGCCCTTACGAGCAGGCCCGGGTGAAGCGTCATCAATCCCGGCCCTCGACGAAGCAAACCGTGGCTAGCGTACGCACTAAAGCCTCAGGCGAGGCAAAGAACGAGACTTCCTCGTCCCAGAAGACCGCTTCGACCACGGACATGGTCGCCGCCGTGCAGGCAGCCGTCCAAGCCACCGTGGCGGAAGCTCTTCGCGGACAGGGACACTCGCCTGCTTCGAAGCCTGATTATCGGGCTGCTGCACCGCCGGCAAGTTACCACTCCAACTCGCCGTTGCCGGCTATACTGACCGATCCACCGGGTCGAAAGGGAGGCTCGTCTCGGCGCCCAGCCGTCGCTGCGATCCGCCGGCGAACGGCCAAGGGCTACCGCCCGATTTGGGCGTATCCCGGTGGACGCCCGAGCTTTGGAATCGGGCCCGAGCCCGCTTCTGGGCCGTAGCAGGCTATGCCAAGCACCCAAGGGTCTCGGCGGCGCTAGCGAAGTGCCGACCGGCCGATAATTCAATGGAAACTCCACGGACGGACGATATCAATAGGGGAATCACCGAATGGACGAACGAAAACGGCTGTGCCTTCTGCGCTTTCCGACCTCAAGCTCCTCCTGGCACTCCATCCAGCGAAGCCTGGAAATATGGCACGGGAGACGGTGCTCACAACCCCGTCATCTGTCAGCCATATATCCGCTTTCTGTGTGAGGCTGGCTGCGGAGAGTGCGGATCGGACGAGCACATTCATAAGCTTCTTCGCTCGATGGTCCGGGTTAAGCCTCAGTAGGGGTCCGGCGGGGTCCCCGTCCTTCAAACCCTGGCGGAGAACATCGCGGGCGGTGGGCCCGAACGCCACCACCACCATCCCGATCCGATCCCTACGCCGCTTGGGGAGAAGAGCTGTCGACGCGGCGATTCTCCCCCTGTCTCTAGCTCTATTCAGTCCTCGACGGTGGGAGCCGCCTCGCCGGCTGAAGCCCCCGCCGAACGGCTATCTCGGAAGCCGGAGTCGACACTTGACCCGGGCTCCTGGAAACAGGTTTGCCCCGGAGATAGTCGCGACCCGACTCTCCGAATTCGTGTACGTCTACAAGTTCTTCTATTACTCCGCACGCTATTAGGATGTTAGGGGCCGATTCTCGCTCGCTGCCCCTCTTGGAATCTATTTCTACGGATACTATGCTGTCTTCGGTTTCTTCAAATTCGCCTAGGTCTTTCGACGCATCTTCATCCCTGGATTCACCCCCCGACGGCCCTGCCCAAGGGGGTGGGCTAGGTGGATTCGACGCGTCTTCGGTCTCTTCGTTTCGTAAACAATCAGTTGTGAAGCCCTCGAGGGCTGTCGACTCGGTATCATCTTCTGCTCTAGGTTCTATGGATAGGTCCGACGTGGCCGCTGCCGCGTCCGAAAACGTTGTTGCTGCTTTACCTGTTTCTGCTCTTTCCCGGCGGGACCCCACTGGAGACCTCTCTCCCAAGGGCCATAGCCGGAGCCGCTCTGCGGACGAATCGTCGTTGTCTACCGTAGGTTCTCGTGCTGTTGAGGCGGAGACTAGTGTCTCCTCTTCACCTCTCTCCCCGGTTCGTTATATTTCTCCGTCGTCGTGTTCATTCTCTCGTCTCGAAGTTGCACCCGTTCTCGTTTCTGATCTGGTTCCCGACCCGGAAGGGTCGGCTTCCGGAGTCAATGAAGATGAAGGTTCCAAGGGAGCTGCGGCTTTCCGCGCTCACGCCGTGGCCACCGCAGACTCGGGAGACGCAGGGGCCGTCGACTACGATCCCTCGTCGCGCACCATACGGACGCCGGCGTCTCCTCTTTCTCTCGGCTCTCCGGAGGATCCCCGTTCCAGGGATCGCCCGCCGGAGCCAACCCCCTTCAGGTCTAGCCCACCGAAACTCGAGGGCGACGACCTCCTTCCCCTGAATTCCGTTGCCGAGGCCATCCACCGGATCGCCGTGGTTGGTTGTTCCTCGGCCGCCAAGTCTACTGCAACTGCCCGCGCCCCTACGCGCGAGCTCCAAATGTTAGCCGCCTCCCGTGCCCGGGCTAGCGGTTCCTCCGTCATCTTGCCCCGCCATCTCGCCGAAGCTGCTCTAGCCGTGCGGCGGCCGCACGCGAGCACTCATTCATCACCCTCTGCCGTACTGCCGACGCATTTTGACGAGCTTTGCGCTGAGTTAGCGGCGATCCACGACGCCGTGACGCTCGACGCGGCCGAGGGGATTCCTCCACCCCGCGTTCTAGTCGTCGGTGAAGCTAGCGGGGTCGTGTCTTCGATGTTCCTACTCGCCGGAGCGCACGTCGCGACGTGCGATCTACGACCGTCGGAGATCGACTACATTCCCCACTTCTGCGGAGATGCTCTTCACATTCAAAACCTCGGTTGGGACCTCGTGGTTGCGCATCCGCCGTGCACGTATTTGTCGGCGGTGAGTTGCCAGTGGCTCGATCGGGAGCCGGGACGACGCCAGGCTCTCGAATCCGCCGCTAGAGTCTTCCTCGCCATGGCAAGCGCCGACGCGCCTTTCGTTGCCGTCGAAAATCCTCGAATGCACGCGGAAGCCTCTGCCTTAGTCGGGGGGTTGCGACCGCGGCAGTTTGTGCAGCCGTGGCAGCACGGCACGGGCCATCAAAAAGCAACTGGCCTGTACCTGACGGCTTCACTCCCGTCCTTGCAGCCTTCGAAGATTGTCGAGGGACGTCTATCCGCTATGGCGGATCTATCGCCGTCGCCCCACCGTGGCGCCCTTCGCAGCCGCACCTATGTGGGCATTGCCGGTGCAATGGCGGCCCAGTGGATGCCGGTCTTGCGCCGTTATGCGCGCGAAGCCAAGGCGTCGCGTTCGCTCGACTTCACGGTGGACTGGGCAATTTCCCAAGCAGCTGCCAGCTTGAGAGAACGCCCTTCGCTTTGCTCGACCGGTTTCGAGCTGGCTGAGCCGAGGACGGCTCTGGCTCGTTTCATGGAGGGGAGAGGCGAAGCAGCTTCTAGCTCTCACCTCACGCCTCCCAGCGGTTCGCCAGTGTCTGATTCGGTTGTCGTGATCCCGGACGCAGGCCCCGTTGCCGATGCTTCTCGCCTGCTTCATCAGGAGGACTCGGAAACAAACGTATCGCAAGACGAGGCCGAGGCGGAAGGAGACCGCTTCCTGCCGTGGGAGTGGCCCATAGAGGACCGCTCTACAACGCCAGGCCCTCCAAACACGGTGAAGAAGCGCCGCAGCAAGTGGCAGGTCTTCGACCGTGATGTAATTTCGGGGGTCCATCGGTGGCAGGATGTCACGCCTTCCATCGCCCAAGAAATCGCTGAGCAAGCGGCAGCTGCGGAGCCGTCGGAACCTCCCATCTTGTCTCGACTGGGCTCTCAAGGCATCAATGCACTATCTCCGAGCGCCTCCTTCACGGCTGGCGACGAGGGAGTGGCCGAACTGACCAATTCGTTCGTAGCCGAAAGGCCACTCGAAACCTGGGATGCCGGGCCCGACTCGGGAGAAGATGACACGCCCGAGATGCCAGAACACCGGAGCATGCAGACCCTCGAGACCAAGCCCTCCGACGCCGCCGAAGGAGAGGATACTCCACGGGCACTGTATTGCGATGGGGCTACCGCTAGGGGCCTCAGTGCGGCCGGATTTTCCGAGTTGTCGAAGCTTCCGAAGACAGACTTGCAGAAGTCCCTGGAGAAGGAATGGTCACGCCAAATGGATCAACCTCGGCATCCGACGGACCGTCGAGGGCTAGGCTATGATGGCGTGCCTAACCCCTCTAGTTCAGCAAAGGCATCCCCACGCTCCTCGATACCATTCGTGCCGCAGACGGTGGCCGCCGCTATCGAGCGAGTGCCCCACGTCGATGAATCTTCTCCGTCCAGGCTAGCCTCCAATCCAACCACCCTGTCACCCGGAGCCGGAACCTCACTTCCGGTGGAATCTATCGCGGACACTCCGCCGCCGCTCTACCCTCGTCACTGCCTCTATGTCCGCGATCTCGTGGTCTGCCGTGCCGATGGCGACCGCGCAGCTCAAGGGTTCGTTCTCCCGGACGTTGCCCTCACGGTGAACAGCACCCTGGCTGACACTGGAGCGGGCCCGTCAGTAATCACCACTGCTCTTCTCGATCGACTACCTGAAGACGCTTGCGTCGAACGCGTATCGGACGCTACCGTCCCCAACCTACATGGGCCGGACGGCCTTCCTCTCATCACTAGGGGCCGGGCTAGCCTCGTCTTCTCCTTGTCCGGTCGCCTCTTCCGTCATTCGTTCGCGGTCATCGAAGGAAACGCGATGCTTCTGCTCGGGAACGATTTTTTGGCCGCCCACTCCGCTACCATTTCTCTCGACGCCGCGAGCTCGGAAGGAAGCCTCCGCCTCCGTCCGGCCTCTGGCGATTCAGAAGATTCTTCAAGAGTCCTTTCCGAATGTGTAGTCAGAGTTTCCACGGCGCCGCCCCCAGTCGCGGACGCCGGCTTCGTCGGAGCTATCTCGATGTCACCCGGTCAGCCGCTGACTGTCGACTTTCTGGAGAGGTCGACGGCAACACGAGAGATCCCGGCCGGATCGGAGGGTGAGGCTGCTGCTGATGCTAGACAGCCACTCTATACACCTCTCTTTGAGTCTGCCGACGAGTTTGCGGCCAAAGCTCCGGCGTCTACCTCGTCCGAATATCTTCTCTACACGGAGCAAGCGGTGACGATTCCTGCCTTCCACCGCGCAACCATCTGGGTCAGGGTTCCGCTAGCTCTCCGAGATCATTCGGACTGCGCGATGCTGGTCGACCGCCTACCAAATCGCGAGGCTCTCGATTCGTCTCCTCTCGTAATGCCCACGGTGGTCACGCCCACGGAAGATCATCGCATCGCGGTGACGATCGTCCACACCGGGGTCAATGCGCTGACCCTGCCGTCTCTGCATCCGATAGCTTCGCTCCAGGTGCGTTTCAAGTTGCACCGGGGCTGGACTCCGACTGGAAGCGAGGGGGATGGTGACCCTGTCACCGCGCTGAGCGAGGAGCAACGATCTCTACTCGACTCAGCCACCATCGATCCAGACCGGCTTCTTTCCGACGATCAACGAGAAGAAGTACGCCAACTCTTGGCCCGGCGCATCAAAGCTTTCGCGTTGCACCCGGGGGCTCCAAACCATACGCACGTTCTCGAGGTGGAGTTGCCACTCAACCCCGGCGCTGTTCCTCACCGGCACGCTCCGTCTAGAGTGGGCCGCGCAGGCGAGCTCATCATAGAAGAGGAGGTAGCCAAGATGGAAGCCGCCGGCATTATTCGCAAGTCAAATTCGGCTTGGGCTTCCCGAGTAGTCCTGGTCAGCAAGAAAGATGGCTCCGTTCGATTCTGCGTGGACTACCGCGACACGAACGCCAAGCTACGCGTCGAGGATAGCCCTCTACCCCTCATTGTGGAGGCTATCGATAGGCTAGCGTCCGGCCAAGGGCCGCTCAGTTCTCTCTTCTTATGTACTCTCGATTTAGCCTCTGGTTTTTGGGGCATCCCGATCAAAGAATCGCACAAACATATCACCGCTTTCACTACCCACCGCGGCAAATACGAGTTCAACTTTCTACCGTTCGGCATCCAATCAGGTCCCTCCTACATGTGCCGCTTGATGGACATCGTTCTCGGTGCGCTAGCGTGGGAGATCTGCATGCCTTACCTCGATGATGTAGGCATCTGGTCAACGGGCGTGGGTCCTTCCGAAGAGGCCAGGGCACAGGCTTCGTTCGAGCAAATGCTTCACCGGCTAGACCTCGTTCTCGAACGGCTAGAGTGGGCCGGTCTGACCTGCAAGATGTCCAAGTGTGTCTTCTTTGCCACCTCTACGGAGTACCTCGGTCACGTTGTCTCGAGGGAAGGTCTCAAGATGGACCCGAAGAAGGTCGCAGCTGTCGCCGACATCGACCCGTCATCCATCAACTCCTTGGAAGCGGTTCGATCTTTCCTCGGCCTTTGCTCCTACTATCGTCGATTCATTCGCCAATTCGCCGCTAAGGCTGCTCCTCTCACTGCCCTCACGCGGAAGGGCTGCGACGTGGCAAAGGAGTCCCAGTCCGAGGAGTGTCGCCGAGCTATCCAAGAGCTCAAGACAGCGATCACTTCGGAGCCCGTCTTGACTCCACCCAGGGATGATCGGCCCTTCATCGTCAAGACCGATGGGGCTAGCAAGTTGGGCATCGCCGGCATCCTCTCGCAGCTAGGAGACGATAACCGTGAACGAGTCGTTGGGTACTACGCTCGCAGTCTCACCTCGGCCGAACGCCATTGGACGGTGACCGAGATTGAGCTCTTGGCTGCCCTGGAATCAATCCGAAATTGGCGACCCTACCTTTGGGGGCGTCGGTTCAAGTTAGTCGTTGACCACTCTGCGCTGCGATGGCTGCATACCATGAAGGATCAAGTAGCCGGTGGGCCAGCCTCTCTCAAGTTGGCTGAGTACCGGTTCGATGTCGAACATAAACCAGGAGCTGTTCATCAGGATGCTGACGGGCTGTCCCGGCTAGCATCCCTGGAGCCGGAACACGAAGACGAACCACTCGCCGGCCCAGCGTCGTTAGCGGTACGTGAGCCTGGCTCAGAGTCTCTAGCCGAGCATGAACGGTCTCATCCGGTGGCTGCCATCACGCGCTCCGTAGCTACGGCGCGAGGGCTTCAAGCTTTGGACCGATCTCGTCGTCGAGCCTCCGATTCCGGGCCCGCCATCCAGTCCAGTTATTTGGCCCCGGGTACGCCGACTTCCGAAGAGATGAGAGCGGCCCTGGCGGAAGATCCGTTCGTAGAGCCACTCCTAGGCTCAGGAGAGACGGTCAATCACGAGCCATCAGGCCTAGGGTCGCCTCCGCCGGCCGCCGCCTCAGGCCCCATTGCCGACGATGATTCGTGTTCCAGTTCTGTCGCTCCCGCTCCCGTTTCCGCTCAGCAATCCAAGATGTTTCGCCGTTTCGTCGTTCACGATGGGCTCGTCTACTATCGCACCGTCCTTGACTCCACCGACCCGGACTCGCTAGTGCTCTATGTTCCGCCCTCCTTGCGGTCTCGCTACCTTTTTGCCTACCACGATCGCTCCGGTCACCTTGGAGTTTCTCGTATGTCCGGTCTTCTTCGTACTCGGGTATACTGGCCTGGCATGTCTTCCGACGTTGCATCCTACGTCCGGGAATGCCACGAGTGCACCCTCGCCAAGCCGCTACCTAGGGCTCTAGCGTCGCCCTCCGGTCTCTCCGTGGGCACCTACCCCTTTGATGTGGTCTACTGCGACGTGCTCGCACTGGCTCCCACTCACAACTTCGTGCCTGGAGTCTCGGGTTACGACAAGCTGGTCGTCTTCATCGACTCGCTCACTCGATGGATTGAGGCTGAGCCTTCGAATGGGGATCCTTCGTCGGAGGTGGCCTTGGACATGTTCATCCGCTTGATTGTGACGCGTTATGGAGTCCCTAGGCAGCTTCGAACCGACGCCGGTTCGAATCTATGTTCGGTTCTTGTTTCGCGTATTCTGGAGCTCACCGGGACTGATTTGTCGAGTACAGAGCCGTACCGACATGAAGGTGTAGGCTTCGTCGAACGCGCTCAGCAAACGCTCATTCGTTTGATGCGCGCCTCGAACGAGGGTGGCGGTCATTGGGTCGACCATTTGCCGTTCCTACTCCTCTCGTTGAGGGCTTCTTCCGGTCGTGTTACCTCCCGGTCTCCAGCGTCTTTGATCTTTGGGCGTGAGCTGCGTCTGCCCGCTCAACTCTCTGATCCGAAGTCTGTTTCGCCAACTGCTCTCGAGGCGGCGTCCGCCGACGTTCGCTCGTACGCATCCAGGCTCAATGCGAGCCTCCGCCTCTCATGGTCCAGCGCTCTCGAGGCTACCCTAGCCGCTCAGGCTGAGTCGGCCCGTGACGCTACCATCAAGTCTCAAAGACCAGCGCGTTTCGAACCTGGGGATCGCGTCTGCATGCGATTACCAGGCCATGCCAACAAGTTGCAATTCATCTACTCGGGTCCCTACCGCGTCGTAGAGGCTCTGTCCGACACTAGGTACCGACTCCGTGATTTGGAGAACCGGTTAGTCAAGGAGCAGGTGCATATCTCGAACCTCCGGCCGTATCATACTTTCGTTGATGAAGAGCCGCTGGCTGACGACGAGTACATCGTTGAAAAGTTGCTCGATCGTCGTAGCCATGGCGGTTCTATCGAGTACCTCGTGAAGTGGCGTGGCTATTCTATTCGAGAAGCCACCTGGGAGCCTCGTTCCGAGTTGCTCCGTCGTTGTTCTGATTTGCTTGATGATTATGATCGCTCCGTCGAAGAGACTTGTCCAGAAGATGTTGAGTCCCCGGAAGCAACTTCTTCGTCGGCCAGGGATACTCCTCTTCCTCCCGTTCTCGATGCGCCGTCTTCGCGCACTCGCTCCAGGCTCCATTCTCGTTGATCCCATGTCTTGGGTAAGGGACCCGTCCCTCTAGGCTAGCCCCACGCCTCGGCTAGGGCTCCGAGTTCAAATTTCTGTCAGAGCGAATCATGGAGGTGCTGAACGCGTGCTGCCTGCGCTCTACACCCGGCGCAACACCCGAGCAAAGCTCCTGTAAAAGGGAGAAGTGGGTGGGGCAGTGCGTACGAAAGAGGCCGCCGCGTTAAGCCGCCGATTTCGTGCTCGCTTTGGATCCAAAGGGTGTTCTTGTCTCCACGTTTCGCTCGCTATGTTCCGTTGCTTCTTGTTCCGATTCTGACCTCTGGTCAGCCCAAGTTCCAGGTTCCAGGTCTCTGTTTCCAGGTTCACCGCTCGACATCGGGAGACGTCTCGATCTTAGTCGGGGGGTGTCGAATTCATCCTAGATGATGCGATTTCCAGGCTCTTGTTTCCAGGTCCTTCGCCGTGCGGCCACACGGTGAAGCTCAGGTACATCTAGGTTGGTAGGGTTCGTCCCTAGCGATCTAGAATTCGAGTTCTCGTTTCGTTCCTTCTAGCCTGTTTGTCAGGTCTAGATTCCAGGTTTCCTCCTTTCGGGTAATCTTTACCTAAAGGAGCCAGGTCGCCTGTTGCTCGCTGCGCGCTTGTCTCAGGCTCTCGAGTTACCTTGTGAAGGCTTGTTTAGCTTCTTGCAAGGCTTGTCGTTTCTTGTTGGGTTCCGGTTCTTTCTTGGGATCTGCTGACTTTCGTTGTTGTCCAGGCCTGTTCTTCGTAGGTTCTGCTTGGCCTGGTTAGGGTTTCGTTGAATCCCCGCGTTCGGCGTTTGGCGTTCGTCTTGGCGTTCGGAAATTTCCTTTCACATTCCCTAGGTCCGCTACCCTTGGCTTGTAGGTCCTTGCTTCTTTCTTCTCGGTCAAGGTGTTTGGCGAGCGAGTCGGTTGCTCTATCCGCTCGAGATTTGAGGTTTAATTTGCCATCTCCCCTTGGAGACCGGTGTAGGTTCGCTTCCTAGGTGAGGGAATCTTTCCCCTTGATGCAAGTTACATGCAAGCCCTTGGCCCCTTTGGTGTTGCTTCCCCTTGGTTGCTACTCAGGGTTGTTCGTTAGAAGCGTCTAGAAGGTTCACGCTCAACGGCAAGATTTATTCGGTCGTGAAGACATCTCGTTGCGATCTGTATCCAAAGTGATCGCCGTGGTCGCGCGACAGGACGCTCCCCTTCGGACTCTCCGCTACGTGGGAAGTTACAACGGAGACACGCTCCGGCCGTCGCTGCGGAGTCTCTCTCTCTCTCGCTCTCTCTCTCCGTCTCTCGCGACGTGTTTGAGTTATCGGTGATTTGGGGTCGCGGTTGCTTGATAATTTGCTTGGTTTGGGTGAATGATTCCGGTGTGTTCGTGAGTCGGTGTATCCTGTTGTTCTCAGCTTCGTTGTCCGTCGTTGTTCGCTGCGTCGCTGCACTCAAGCAGCTTAGGCTCCCTCCCTGAGGGAAGAGTTCTTTGTAGGTCTAACAATCTCTTACAACCCATCACACTAGGGCCGCTAGGAGCGCCTCGCCGCCCCACAGCCCTTCGTTCGCCGTTCGTTCCCCGTCCAGACACCCAAATGGGGTTGCCCGACCCAGTCCAGAATTTCATTCACCCGACTCCCGGTGGGGAGGAGGGCCAAAGCGCCGCGCTAGCCGCCGGTGCTGCTCGCGACGGAGTGGCTCAGAGCCCTCCGGCTCCGCTCGACTCGACAGGTGCGCTGAGCAGCCAGGTGCAGGTCAGGTGGCGGCTGGAGGAGCGGCAAGCGTCACGCTTCTATCGAGCAACCCTGAGTAGCAACCAAGGGGAAGAAACACCAAAGGGGCCAAGGGCTTGCATGTAACTTGCATCAAGGGGAAAGATTCCCTCACCTAAGAAGCGAACCTACACTGATCTCCAAGGGGAGATGGCAAATTATACGTCAAATCTCGAGCAGATAGAGCAACCGACTCGCTCGCCAAAAACCTTGACCGAGAAGAAAGAAGCAAGGACCTACAAGCCAAGGGTAGCGGACCTAGGGAATGTGAAAGGAAATTTCCGAACGCCAACGCGAACGCCAAACGCCGGAAGACAACGAAACCCTAACCAGGCCAAGCAGAACCTATGAAGGACAGGCCTGGACGACAACGAAAGTCAGCAAGTCCCAAGAGAGAACCGGAACCCAACAAGAAACAACAAGCCTTGCAAGAAGCAAGAAGCTAAATAAGCATCCTGAAGGTACCCCGAGAGCCTGAGACAAGCGCGCAGCGAGCGACAGGCGACCTGGCTCCTTTGGGTCAAGATTACCCGAAAGGAGGAAACCTGGAATCTAGACCTGACAAACAGGCTAGAAGGAACGAAACGAGAACCCGAATTCTAGGTCGCTAGGGACGAACCCTACCAACCTAGGTATGCCTGAGCTTCACCGTGTGGCCGCACGGCGAAGGACCTGGAAATAAGAACCTGGAAATCGCATCATCTAGGATGAATGCGACATGCGCACTCCTTGCAGAAACGGCTGAACGGCTGCCTCAGTCTTGTGGTGCGCGTGGGGCGTTGGGAGCACACCAGACATCAACAACCAGCAAAGACTGCCTCTGCCTCTCCCTCCCTCCTCGCGCGAGTAGGCACCTCCTCCTCCTCCTCCTCCTTTGCTTGCGCGGCGGCCCTCTGCCTAGGCCTAGGCCTAGGGCCTCGCGCTCCGTCGAGCGTCGAGCAGTGCCGCCCATTGAAGGCGCCGCGTGCGGTGTCTCCGGGGGCGCCTCTAGGAGTTGGGCTGTAAGTGATATTAGTACCGATGCATTAGTATTAGCTCCCCATGACCCATGAGCTGATATACTGATGTTAGTGCCTACCTAGGCTGCCATTTCAAAAATGAAACTGAAAACAAAACTCCGGAGCGGGAACGAGCCCCCGCGAACAAGCGCAGAGGCGCGCCCGCCCGCTCCCTCCCCCCTATTTCTCCTGCTAGCTGCCCACCCCCCACCACCTTGGCCTCTTGGCCTCTTCACATGCACCTGCCAACTCGTGCTCTCTGTTTGTTTGCGTTGCCCTCCCCTTTGCGCGCGCGCCACGCGCTGCACGCTGCACGCTGAATGAACACCCCCCAGTAAGTATAAGTATAATAATAGCGATACTAGAAGTTGTAATAGGGGTGTAAGCTGATATTAGTACTGATGTAAGTACTCATGCAAGTGTAAGCTCAAAACCAAGGTAAGCTTACGGACTGACAGCCCACAACTAGGTCTAGGGTCTAGGAGCGCCGCAGCGCCGCATCATCGCGGTATCGCGGTCGCGGTCTTCTTTCTGCCTCTTGCTCGTCGAGGCGATCACGATCATGTGCGCGGGTGCGCGGGAGGCACGGTCATGGTTGGGGTTGAGGGTTGAACCTGAACCTGAACCTGGACATGGAGAGATGAGGATGAGGAGGGAGAGGGCGCGCACGCGCGTGTGGCCAAGCTCACGAGAGAAGAGAGAAGAGCAACTGGGGAAGGTAGGCCTGCCTCCGACATCTCTGTGTTTTGGACCGTGTTTGGCTGTGTTTCTAGTTTCTACCAACGCCAACGCCAAACACAGACCGTTTTGACTGAAGAGCAATTGGGGGAAAAGGCCCACCTCCGATATCATTATCTTTGCACCGTGTTTGGCTCTGTTTCTACCAACGCCAAACGCAGACCGTTTTCTAGCAACGCCAAACACAGACCGTTTTGACTGCCTGCTGTGTTCCCCACCCAGGGTGAGAGCTAGGAGTTGAAGTGTACACCGTACACCTTCAAGAAAGTTTTTTTTAGGAGTTGAAGTGTATGCCCATGCCTCGACCACCCCGCTCTCCGAGACTGAGATTCCTAAGATTCCGTCGGCGAGTGGCCGGCTCCACCTACTTTTAAAAAGTATCGACTCCTACACAGCGCGTTCTCCTCTCTTCTCGCACTCTCTCCTCTCCTCTCCCTCCCTCGTGGTTTATTTATCTTCCTACCATGTCTCGCGTCTCACCAAAAAAAAGGGAATGATTGGAGGGGAGAGACGAGAGAGAAACGACAGGGGAAAGCTTCTGGTGTGTGTGCGCAGACTCTCTTCCGGAGAGACGAGAGGAGAAACGAGAAACGAGAGAAGAATGCAAGAGAGAACAAGCAAGAAGAAGGAAGAACAAGGAGAGAGAGAGAGAGATCCTTCTCTGGTCTGCTACGTGAGCCTCGAGGGCACAGCTCATAAAGATCGAGCATGAGTTTCTTATGTGTTTGAGTGTCGCGCATAGAGTGCGAGAGCATGAGAGAGAGGACGAGTCCCTAACACAGACCGATTTCGTTGTGGAAGAGAGGAAGAAGAAGACAGAAGAGATGGTTTTGTGGGAAGGGCAGCGTGTGAGAAGATGGAAGAGGTGAACCACCTGCTGAGATGAGAGTGGAGTGGAGTCACAGTAGTTGTGGGGGGGGGGGAGGGGGGGGAGGGGGAGAGGAGAGAGGAGAGCGCGCGTGGGGAGAGAGAGAGGAGGAGAGGGAGGGACCCCCTCGCGCGGGGGGGGGCGGGGGGGAGAGGGCACGCGCAGGCAGGGGAGAGGGGAGGGAGCGAGAGGCAGAGAAGGGCTGCCGCGGACTGGTGCGTGAGGGAGCACGAGGGAGAGAGAAGGGAGGCAGGGATAGGGAGGGAGAGACCGGGGGGGGGGGGGGGGGAGGTGGGGGGAGGTTGCTTGGAGGAAGAGGAGCGGGGCGGGGAGGGGGGGGAGGAGGAAGGCCAGACGGGCTCGGTCCACTAGCGGCTGGGGCGTTGCCGGAGGGCAAGGAGGCGTGGCCAAGCGGCGGCCGTGAGGCACTGCTCCATGGGAACCGATGGAGAGCGATGGGCTCAGGGAGTGATGGACAAAACGGGGAGACGGAAAGAGGAGGGGAGAGATTGGGGGGGAGAGAGAGGCAAGGAAGGACACAACAGCCCTGATGGCTCTTTTCCTCGCCTCGCACAGGTGGCGAGAGGAGCGGGGAGTGAGAGTAGGCGCAACAGCACGTGAAAGGTACAACCCGAACCATGCCGAGGAAAGAACGGCTCGCGAAGCAGGCGGCCTTCGCAATGGCGAAGGAGCTCGACTCCGAGATGAGCGAGGAGCAGCGCCAGCGGATGGAGAAGTCTGGCATGGGCGTTGGCGGAGGGCTCAACAAAGGAGAGGATGCCCTCTTCGGTGAGTAAGCGCGTGCTGCCGCTCACGCTCCGAAGCTTGCATCACTTCACAACGCGCATGGGTGTCAGGGACCTCGCTCCCCCGGGCAGCAGTGCTGTGGTGGTGGGCGCCGATACTGCGTCCTAGCGGGGCAGTGTGCAGACGGCACCACCACTGCGCTCAACAAAAGGAGAGGGCTGCGCTAGCCCTAGTATGGATTTTGCTTAGATGTGCAATTCTGCACACTATCATGCCCCACGAGCTCTCTGAGTCACGCCTACTCTCATGAGCGCAGAGAAGAAGCTGACCAAGGAGGAGAAAAAGGCGCAGCTCGAGGCAAAGAAGGCCGAGATTGCTGCAAAGAAGGCCGCAAAGAAGGCTGCGGAGGCTGAGGCGCGTGGCGAGGCAGTGCCGGACGACGTTCTCGAGGTGCTCGAGGGTGCCAAGGACCCTGAGAAAGGCAAGAAGAAGGGCAAAAAGGACAAAGGGGGCGCCAAGGAATCTGAGGAGGATACTACCCCCCTCGACTCGGGGACTCACAAGTTGGCAGTGGTGACGGCTGTGCTCGCATCAAGGAAGGACTCGCGCGATGTCAAGGTGCAACAGATGCACGGGGCGGGGCCAGAAAGCGGGTGACACCAGGGGTAGCGCTGGTCGTGCTGTGTGGGGATGCGTGGCGACAGCAGCTGCCGGCTGGCCCGCTCGCCAGAGCTTGGTCTGCAACCCACGATCATTGGATCCACAAGGAGACCGTTCACCTAGCGAAGGGCAGCTACCAATCTTTGTCGAGGTCTCACGTTCCTGTTCCGACCAACCTTGGCGCAGATCAATGCCTTCTCCATCTCGCTCTTTGGCAAGCTTATATTCGAGGATCAGACCCTTGAACTTACCTGGGGCCATCGTTACGGACTGATCGCGCAGGTGAGCAGCACTTAAAATCTCATTCCAGAGAAGCACAAGGCTCTGGGCGGCGTCTTACTCCTTGCCATTGGATCACACAAGACATCATCCTTGTCGCTCTCCATCCCGCCGAACCGCGGCGACGAACGCCTCCTTAGGAGGGCGCAGGCGGGACGACCCTGGAAGGTTGTGGGTCGTAGACGGCCACATCGCGCGTCTGATGTGGCATGTGCGTTTCATCTTGATGCCTCGCCACGATCCACGCAGAACGGTGCCGGCAAGTCCACTATGCTCAAGTGCATCGCTGCTCGGATGGTTCCGATCCCGGAGTTCATCGACATCTGGTTTCTGGACCGCGAAGCCGAGCCTACGGACCGCACCGCTGTAGAGACTGTCATTGACACGGTGAGCACCTGCACCCAGTTGCGCCCATCCCACCTTGAGCCTCGGGTCCCTCGCCTTGAGCTTTCGGCGTCGGCACACTCAGAATTCTAGCGTGAGGCACGTGCAGAAAAGAAAGCCTCACGAGAAGGGGGCAGCAAGCTCGTCGCCACACCCTCAACCACGCTCGCTTACCGTTGCCGCGTAGGTGCGCCTCGAGAAGGAGCGCCTCGAGGCCCTCGAGGAGGAGATCATGTCCGAGAACGGACCGGAGGACCCTCGTCTCGATTCGATTTATGACAAACTCGAGCGAATGGACCCGAGCACCTTTGAGAAGCGGGCGGGTGAGCTGCTTTTCGGCCTGGGCTTCTCGCAGAAAATGATGAACAAGGCGACAAAGGACATGTCGGGAGGATGGCGCATGCGCGTCGCCCTCGCGCAGGCGCTCTTCGTGCGTCCCATGCTCCTAGTGCTGGACGAGCCGACGAATCACCTTGATCTCGGTGCTTGCGTCTGGCTCGAGGACTACTTGGCCAAGTGGGAGTCCATTCTGCTCCTCACGTCACACTCGGGTGCGCAGAGAAGATCCCCACTTATACCACCGAGGTGTGGACAAGTGCGGCGACCATCATGGGAGGTCCAAATTTGCGGGATGGGGTCAGCCCACAGCGCCCTATCGGGCATCCCGAATTGCCCCACTGCATTTGCTGCTTCAAACCGGTTCCCTGCATCCCCCGGTTGCCTTTCTCAGCCGATTTCCTTAACGGCGTCTGTTCCAAGATCTACCACTTGACTGTCCGCTCCACCCTTGATCTCTATGGTGGCAACTACGACTCGTACGTGCGCACCCGGCAGGAGAACGAGGTAGGTTGTCGACTAGTCATCTCGCGTGGCAGCCTCGCTGTCGCGCCTCTTATCCTCACTATCGTGCGCCCTGACCCGCACCTTCTCGACGCCCACCAGGTGAACCAGTTGAAGCGCTACGAGAAGGAACAGGAGGACATCAAGCACCTGAAGGAGTTCATCTCCTCCTGTGGCACTTACTCCAACCTCGTCAAGCAGGCGCAGTCTAAGCAGAAGATCATCGACAAAATGGTGGAGGCAGGCCTCACGCTCAAGCCGGTGCCCGACCCGGTCTTTCGCTTCTCGTTCCCGTCGTCCGAGAAGATTCCACCACCAGTGCTCGCCTTCCAGAATGTCTCATTCGCGTACTCTGGCAAACCTGAGGACTACCTCTACACTAACCTCGAGTTCGGCATCGACTGCGATTCGCGTATCGCTCTTGTGGGTCCTAATGGAGCGGGAAAATCGACACTGCTCAAGCTCATGCTGCAGGAAATTGAGCCGCAGGAGGGCGAAGTGCGACGCAACCCGCACCTCCGCATTGGGCGTTATAACCAGCACTCGGAGGATGTACTCGACTTGGAGGCAACTCCACTCGACTTCATGCAGGTGCGTGACTCTTCCTACAGGCACGCGGACATAGTAGGATGCCACAATAGCTCCCCTCGGGGTGAAGTCCGGCGCTTAACCCTTCACGCCACATTTTAATGGCCATCCCACACCTGCAGGCGAGGTTCCCCGATGGCCTCGTCACCGCCGAGGGCAAGAAAAAGATGGAGGTGCAGGACTGGCGCTCGAAGCTGGGCATCTTCGGCGTCACAGGGGAGGCACAAACCAAGCCCATCAGGTAAATATCATGTCGCTCCCGAGTGACGGGCGGTATGTTTGTACTGGGATGGCACGTGGGGCACCAATGTTCACCACACCTCTATGCATTTGTGCCATTGCCCCCTCGTGTTCCTGGGCTCACAACGTGCCCTCACCCATTACTACCACAGTACTCTCTCGCCCGGCTACCGTGCACGGCTCGTATTCTGCCTCATGTCGCTGCGCAATCCGCACTTGCTCCTCCTCGACGAACCAACCAACCCACTCGACATGGATATGATCGACTCTCTTGCCCTTGCCATCAAGAAGTTCAACGGAGGCGTCGTTCTGGTTTCGCACGACTTCAAACTCCTTGATCAGGTACTGCGCTGCCGCCTTCCTACATTGGCTTGACCACACGGCCGACACTTCACAAAGCTTTTGTGTGCCCCATTTCACGTGCACGGGCGCCGTGTGTTGCTCAGGTGGCGGAGACGATATGGGTGTGCGAGCACAAGACGATCACGCCGTGGAAGGGTGACATCAAGCAGTACAAGGACCATTTGCGCAAACAAATGGCGGCGGATGCCAAGAAACTTGGGATGGGCGCTGGAGCAGGGGTCCACTAATTTCGCAGTTGGCCTGGAGATTCGACTCATCGTCCGCGCTATTGCCAACCTCCAGGCTTCATCTCAGCGAGGTTAGCACACGCGTTCGTGGTCGCTGGTTTTGCGCGATGCCACCGTAAAGCATTGGGCGAGCAGCGGCAGAATCTAGCCCAAGGGTGAGACTCAGAGCTTCTTTTCTCTTTGTTACGAAGTTCGGGCGCAAGGTCGTCCGCGCACACTATTTGAAATACGAAGGTCGTCCGCGCACACTATTTTAAATACGCCACCCAAGGCGAGGAAGTGCAACGAGATTGAACACCACCGCTTCTATCAGGAAGAAGTATGTTTGTGACACCTTGGTGCATGCGTGGTGTGCGCACCACAAAATCATCGTGTTCTCTCGTGTCGACGTGAAAGTCGTTGAACTGAACACTGAGCGTTGCTACCTTTGCCAATGCCTCTTGTTGTGCCATCAATGTTTTTAGCGGTGTGACATGGTGTATGCGCGCCTTCCTCCCTACTTGCAGCGTTTCTCCTACCCGTGTCTGTTGCGTGTTTGTGCGTGTCGTGGCGTAATGCGGGCGAGCTTGTGAACTAGGTCCAACACCTGAGGTTCAACGCCAACGGGGTGTTCACAGTTCACGGACGGTTAACATCAACGCACTTGGTACTTGTATTTGGCAACTATCGTTAAACCGATAGGTGCATGGAGCGCGCGCCGCGCGCCGCTCTTCTCTCTCGCCGTCCAGCAGGCCGCCAGCGCGGGCAATATCCCATGGAAACAATCTATCTGAGCATTAGTACCACTACTCTCACTAGCCCGGTACTAACACGACAGCCCTCAGCGCACCTGCCCGTACACCTTGCGCGTGCTGTTGTCACAGATACATACTACTATGTACTATGCACCCCTCCACATCTCCCCCCTCGCATGCCCCCGGCTCCCATTCTAACTCCCCACAAGTTAAAATGGGGGAAAACCCATTGAGGCGGACCGGTTGACGCCGGCCGACTCTCCGGGAAAAAGCACCGGGGGGGGGGGAGGAGGAACCTCTCGTCAAAAAAGAAGAACGGCCCTTACAGCTCTCGCCGCGAGCTGTCCTCGAGAAATAAAAGACTGCGCCTCGAGATACCTGCCACAGTGGTTCCCGTAGGCGTCTTGAGTCTCTCCCTCCTCATCTTCCTCCTGTCGCCAGCCGCCCCCCTCCGCCCATTTGCTAACGCAAATGGGTCTCGTTTCTCACCACACTCCATCGGGGGGGTTGCAAATCCCCCCCTCTCCCTCGTTCCATTCTCTTCCGCCCCGGTCCCTGCGGCGCGTCGCCATGCGGCGCGCCATGGCCTGCTCTCAGAGGTCCTTCAGGGGCGCCCAGAGGACCAGCAGGGGCAGCTCAGGGGGCAGTGGAGGCTGGGGCTCAGCCCCTGGCCCCACCCCAGGGTACAGCGGTTCCTTTCGCTCATCCAGAAAGCACCCCCCCACCCTTGTCCAATCTTCAACCAACTTCAATTCATCGTCGCAGCAGTCGAATGCCAGCCAGATGTGCGCTTCCACTCAAGTAGCCTCCCGCTGCTCATGGAAGCTATTCTGATGGTCATGCTTTCCAATCTACTCGGCAACTGCCCCCCATCGTCTCGCTTGCGCCCCATGTGGCATTGGACTGGGCAATCTTCGAAAGTGAACATTTTGAGCGTCGGCCTTCTTGAACAGGAGAGCATTGCAAGCCTCTTCCGACAGCTGGGCGTAGACCTCGTCGAAGGGTGAGGGACTGAAGTGCGCGGCGCGCGCAAAGGTAACATAGAGACGTACTTCTCGTTCGCCTTTCGCAAGCAAGCTGGACGTGTGCACACCAGCCCGCTCCTTCTTTTCTACGGGGGGGAAGTCGATGCGCATATACCGACCGTGATGAACTAGCGTGCATGCAAATGCTGCTCGCTGGGTACCAAGGATTGTGTCACGGAAATAGACCACAGTGTCTGTGCTCAGGTGTCTGGAGAAAGGGACGTCTGTAGTGTGAAAGGTGTCGTTCCGTCAATAGTGGGACATCAGTCGAATTGAGCGATCAAATGTCCACAGTTGTATTGTAGTTGTTTAACATTAGATCTTGTTAAAATTATAAGAGAGAGAGGTCGTCAAAGCTTCTTCGCTAATCACATCGGTGCACGCCGTGCATGGGCACGGCGCGATGTGCATCGGTCCCCCCGCGGATACGCCGTGCGCGCGCATGTCAACCCGTTCCGTGTGTGTAGCCCCTGCGGCCCACAACTACGTAAACTGGCCATATAAGAGATGTTTCGTTACACAGCGCCTGTGATGACTTGCAATCACATGTGCACGCCGTGCGTGGGCACGGCGCGATGTGCACCGGCGCACCCCCGCGGGGGCGCCGTGCGTGCGCATAGCAACTTCCAGGAAGGTGCACGCCGTGCGTTCACTCTTTTCGCGGGGGAACTCTGGGCGCGGAGGACGGGCGGAACAAAGTGTGATTGCCACTCATCATGCAGCATAACAACTTTTTCTGCACGCCGTTCCTTCTTGGCGAAAAGTGCGGAAGGACCTGCCCTTCCTCCTGCCCCCTTCCTCCTGCCCCCCTCCTGCCCCCTTCCTCCTGCCCTTCCTCCTGCCCCCTTCCTCCTGCCCTTCCTCCTGCCCTTCCTCCTGCCCTGCCCTTCCTGCTCTTCCTCCTGCCCTGCCCTTCCTGCCCTTCCCCGTGGCCCTTCCTCACCTATTGCTCGTCCATCGAAATGCTCATGCACACACCGGTCACCACGAGCGCTGCATCGCCAGGCGCTCACTCCAACCAGTTTCAACTCGAAGAGCGCTCCCATACTTCCACCAAGCGCAAATGCACGTGTGGCATCGAGCGCATGGGTTATCCAACCCGACCTCCTCGACATCGGTCATGGGCCACGCTGATTGAGCGCAAAATGCCCCCCAAACCTCGTCTGTCCGAAGCTCCCTTTTGCGTCAACACTCATACATCCTCATCGATTTTGTGAGCCTGCCTTCCCAAGTGGTACCCTCTGAAATCTGAGTGGATGCCTGCCCCATGCCAAAACAGTTTCGTTACACGTCATTAGCGACAATCGCTCGGATTAGAATTTGATGTACTTCAGAGTATCGCTGGTCTCTTATGCGCGTGATGATTGAACGCAATGGAGTTTGTAGATTGTTAGCCACGTTATTGACGTTCGCTCCTTGATCGATGAGAAACGCGACACATTGCGCGTGACCACCCATCGCCGCAAGATGAAGAGGAGAATAACCGAGGCGATTTCGAAGATTAATAATTTCTGTATTGACAAGAAGTTCGACACACGCAAGGTGTCCTTTCTCCGCTGCCATATGCAATGGAGTGTTTTGATATACATACCCTTTAATGTTGACATCAGCTCCGCGTTCTATGAGAAAACTTACGCAGTCCGCATGGCCTTTCTGCGCCGCAATGTGAAGAGGAGTCTCGCCCCATTTGTTTTGTGCGTTAACATCTGACACATCTGTCAGCGTGGCTACAAGTTGGATGTCACCATTCCTTGCTGCATGGTGCAGCGGCGTGTGTTGTGTACAATCTACAACAGTAGCAGTTGCTCCATGAGTTAACAAGCAGGCGGTCGGGGCGGGGCCATTCCATCCACACACTCGCGCCACTTCCGACACACTCCGCGTGCCCCATCCACGTGGTGTAGAATATGCGCGAGCAGATCGGGAATATCCCAGACCATGTCCCGGGCACACTCTCCGCTCATGGTCGCGTGTCGGGTCACGCGCAAAACACCGAGTCCGCACTACGCGGCAAACTGAGGCAATCCTCGATGTGCGGTGTTTTTCTCATGCAAACTGTAGAGAGTGGAAACAATGTCCAGACGTCCTGTCCTCTCGGAGTGTCAGCGCCGGATCGCCGCGTTCGACGAGGAGGAGCGACTGCGCACTCATGATCTGTGGTCGCACGAGCTGGACGTGCGCAACGGCGAAGACTTCGCGCGTCACGCCGCGCTGATCAAGGACATCGTGGTCGCGGTGGGGCTGATGGTGGTCGGGTTCATCCCCGGCGTGGGGCCTGCAGCTCGAGTCGAGTTGTGAGTCAGATGAGGAGCGCGAGGGAGCGAGGGAGCGAGGGAGCGAGGGAGCGAGGGAGCGAGGGAGCGAGGGAGCGAGGGAGCGAGGGAGCGAGGGAGCGAGGGGCGAGGGCCGTCGAGTGGTGTTGCGCAACCTCTCGTTCGGCCAGAGGGGTTGTGTCGTCCGAGGTGGCGGGGGCGTCGTGCGCGCGCGGCGTGCGTGTCGGCGTCGTGCGCGCCCGCGAGCAGCGCTTGCGCTCGGCGTCCAGTCGACAGGTGGCGGTGTCGAGCGAGTCGAACGAAACCAGCGAGCAGGAGCACGAGACGAGAGGACGGAGGACCGTACCGATGCGCGCCGAGTCGCCACCATCGTGAGGAAGACGAGGGCGAGGAGAGAGCTGGAGGGTGAGCGAGGAGGGAGGAGGGAGGCAGGCAGTAGGAGCCGTCTCTCTCTGGTAGGTCGATGAGAGGGGGGAGGAGGGGACCCGGGGGAGGGGGCCCCGGGGGAGCGGAGAGACCCCAAGACCTCGATTGTTTACGTTAGTGTTTTCGCAATATACGGTAATATTTTCCCCGGTCCCAGGGGTGCCCCCGCGGTTCCCGACCGCCTCTGCGTCCAGAGTCCCCCCGCGGAAAGAGTGAACGCACGGCGTGCACCTTCCTGGAAGTTGCTATGCGCACGCACGGCGCCCCGCGGGGGGGGAAGTCGATGTGCATACGCACGGCGTGCACAATGATTGCAAGCAATCACACGTGCTGCGCAAACGAAACATCTCGTATATGGCTACTTTACGTTAATGTGGGCCTTAGGGAAAAAAGTTTCTATGCGCACGCACGGCGCGCCCTCGCGAGGGGGAAGTCGATGCGCATACGCACGGCGTGCTCAATGATTGCAAGCAATCACATGTGCTGCGTAAACGAAACATCTCGTATACGGCGACTTTATTTTAAAAAAAGTTTCTATACACAGCCTTGTTTTGTACCAATATTGTTCATAACTAAAAAGAAAACAGATTGTGGTCCTCTTTTGACGGAACGCGACTTCCCCCCCGCCCCCGGTGCTTTTTCCTGGTGAGTCGCCCGACGTAGGTCGGTTCGCCTCACTGGGTTTTCACCCATTGTAATTTGTGGGGAGTTATAAGGGGAGCCGGGGGGTTGCGAGTTGCGAGGGGGGAGATTCGAAGGGGTGCATATGTGTATGTGTCCGTGTCTGTGTCTGTGTCTGTGAGTCAACACATACGTCAAGGCGTACGGGCAGGTGCGCTGAGGGGTGTCATGGTAGTACCGGGCTAGTGGCAGTAGTGGTACTAACGATCAGGTGTTTAATAAATAGTCACACATGTCTTCATTACTAGATTTTCTAGTCATTAAAAGTTCAGTTTAAGTCAGAGGGTGTTCAACTATTATTTATTAATAGTACTCTACTCTAGTAGCTAGTAGACAGCTATTCCTACACGATTCACAACTCGTGCTCTGCGCCGCCGCCGCCGCCGTCCTCCCTCCCTCCGCCGCCACCTCCTCCCTCCTCTCCCTCCCTCTCTTTGAGGTAGGAGGGCCAGAGCTGGAAAGGAGAGTGGCGCGAGATTTCAACATCTTCCTCGTCAGCCTCTCCCTCGTCTCTCTTTCCTTCTATCCCTCTCGCTCCTCTCTGTCTTTGCTTCTGTGTGGGCTGCATGAAGCTTACTGTGGGACTCCTCTCTCTCGCCTTTGTGGGAGGGCAGAGCCTGCTCGGGCGATGGGGGCAGAGTATGGCCTGGTCGAGCAGCAACCAGTCATTGCCGCACGTGCACGACAAGCAGCTCGTCGTGCCAGAACTCTTCGACGGGAGCGAAGCGCCCCTCTACACGCAGCGTGAGCAGTGGCCCCGTCCCCCAGCGATCAATGTCTACCCGGGCGTCGACAAGTTGCCGGCGCGGTGCCTGCAGCCGACGCTGCCGAGCAATGAGACCAATTCAAGGGCGCCAAATGGCGCAATTACCGGCGCGTGCTTCCAGCTTAATCTTCGCGGGCCCGATGAGACCCAGCCTGTCTTGCCAACCATCTTCATCCCGGGCTTCCCCAAGTCGGCGACCACTTGGCTCTTCGACTGCATGCATGTCGCCTTCCGGCCAGAGACGGTGTGCCCGCCTCAGAGTAGTATTTTCGATCCAACGCTCTGGTCCAAGTTGGGGTGCCAGCATCGGCGCTATCTTCTGCCCGGCATCTGGTGCAACGTGTTGGGCGGCTGCATGCATCGGAAAGAGCTCTTTTTTTTTGGCGGCGGCTTTGCGAATTACTTCAACACGGGCCTCGCCGGTCTCCACGGCCCGGAGCTCCCGCTCGAAATGTTTTTAGCGCAAGACCAACGCTTTGGTGGACGATGGACCCAGCAAGTTGTGCACGATGCCGTGAAGCTGCAACGCCTGCAAGGCTTCTGCACTCACCCGAATCACACACATCTGCCAGAGGGCCGTGTACATCCTAGCTGTTGCACCAGCGTCGCCAGTGTGCCCAAGCGTTGGGAGTGCCGCTGGCACGAGCAGCTGCGACACAAACATGGACGAGTAAAGTCGATGTACTTCCAGAACGCGATGCCTTGGGTCAAGCCGAAGGAGTTTGACTTTGCGTCGATCGATGCAACTCCCAACTACATGTGCACACCATCGGCGCTTTTCAATATCAAACGTATAGCCTCCAACCCTTCCAACCTGCGATTTATTGTGGTGATGCGTGACCCGATCATGCGCGCCTTCTCCGAGTGGGCTATGTTCGCACTCGGCTGGGGTTGGGATAAAGAACCCAATTTCCTCAAGCGCATGCGGTCCCAGATGGCCTCTTTCCGTGCGTGCAATGAGACGCTCTTCCATCGCAACGATATAGTCCGCGGTCTTCCGGATGAAGAGCTTTTCACGTACGTGAACAAATGCTTTCGTGGCAAGGCGATGGAGTACATCACAAACTCCATCTACCCTGTGTGCGTGCTCGCCGCGTTGCGCGTCTTTCCACGTGATCAGTTCCTATTTCTCCGATTTGAGGATCTCATGCGCCTCAAGGCACCGGCGCTAGTGCGCCTTCTTGCCAACTTTACTGGGCTCTATACTGATGATGCCATCATCGACTCGCTGCAGCGGCGTGGACATTGCGAGGCTGGCAGTGCCAAGAAGGTACCCCTATCGTTCGGCAAAGACAGTCGAACCATGGACGCGCGACAGGTGCTCGGCGAGACCATGGGCGAGTTCGAAGCCTTCTTCAAGCCCTACGACGAACTATTGCAGGAGTTGGTACACCCAGAGTTTGTTTGGACAAAGAAGACGCACCTGCTTTCGGCAGACAAGCTTAGGAATACTTCGCCAGCCAGGAAGGTGGCGGACGTGGCAACGATAGCCGCGAAGGCTGCAGGGAGAGGGGCAGCTCGAGGAAATGTGAGACCTTTGAGACGCGAGGATGTGGCTCGGGGAGGTGTTGGAGGGTCGCTTGGAGGATCCGCAAGGGGGAGAGGGTCCGCAAGAGAGCGAGGTGGACCGCCACCTTCATGAGCATTACATGGGCGTGTGGCCATGAGCACGAGCGATAATGTTGAGAGTTGCATAACGCATTGATAAAGCATGCTTTATGACAACCACGCATGCGCACGGTGTGCACAGCCTGGGTGTTTCGCATGTTCATATTTCGCTTGCTTGTATCTTGGATCTTAGATGGCCTGCTTGATCTATGTTTGCAATCCTTCATCTCGTCATAGCAACTAAGTTTATACTCGGTTCACCCATGGGGGGTGTCGCGGCTGGTTTGTGACGCGGTTAGGGGGAAAGCCGCCCTTAGGTTTCCCCAAGGGAGCCTCTCTCCCTTGCGCTTGGTTTCCCCCCTTCGCGAGTTTTGGTTTCGCTTCGTCCGCGTCCCCTCCGTCCGATCGGGATCTCGCGCGCACTCGCCCTTCCTTGACAGAGAGCGAGGCCCTTTCTCAAGTTATCAAACTCGCTTTTCAACGCGCCGCCGCCCACTGTGCCGCCCACGTAATGCCGAAAGATATCGTCGAGGCGGCACAGCTCGCTCTTCGGCCTGGCCAACCGCCTGAATCTCCGGCTCAGGTGCTGTCCATCCACTTCGACGAAATTTGTGCCACGCTCGGCGACATTAGGTGTGACGTCGAGGCCGTGCAGACCGATGGCATCTCGTCCCCTCGCGTCTTGGTTATCGGCGAGACGAGTGGAGTGGTCTCGTCCATGTTTCTGCTTGCTGGCGCTGATGTGGCGACGTGTGAGCTCTGTTTCCGTCCGAAGTCGACTATATTCCGCACTTCGACGGGGACGCAGATCTCGTCCAAGACCTCGGGTGGGACTTAAGTATCTCGCACCCGCCGTGCACCTATCTCTCGAACGCTGGCCTAAGGTGGATCCACTCCAACCCATAGCGCATGTCCGACACGATTTCGGCAGGCTTGCGCAATTTCGCCGTCACTTGAACGCGAGGGCTCCGTTTTTGGCAGTAGAGAACCCGAAGATGCACCATTACGCCAAATCGCTACTCGGGGGTCTCGATGCTACGCAATACGTCCATCCATGGCAAAATGGAACGGGACAGGAATAAGGAGGGAATCTTTCGAAAACCCTTAAGTGATTTGATGAAGACCGAAGTAAAATAGCGCCACGATATAATCCAACGGCCAACACCTGAGGGGGAATCAGGGTCACGCAAGGGGGCGGTTCCTTGCACCGGCGATACCTGATCGCGCGACTGAGCTTAAAATGCGAGGAGCACGCAAGGAAGTAAGCCAGGTGAGGGGCAAGCAGGCGGCAAGGGAGGCGACAAAGGAGGTGAGGGCAACAAGGGCAAATGGACGAATGTAGAACCCTGCGACGGTGACTCGTGGCTAGCCTGCAAGGAGGGAACATAGAAACGCAAACAACTTCTAAAACAAAAAGGTCGATCGCGGATGCGACAGTGTCTGAGGCCAGAGGCCAGACAGAGGGGGCGAGGTGCACGAGGAGCCCTCCCATGCCCCATACTCTAAGAGTAGGTTCGGTTGATTAATAAGTGTTTCGACCAAGCTCTAAAGCTCTCGCCGCCCAGATCCTTTGGGGTGTGACGGACAGGTTCTATCATCGGCTCATACACTCTCGCCGCTCATCCCGCCCCCTTCAACATTAAAAGTTGGCTGCTTCTTGCGCACATTAGAATGACAGACAATCGCCGGGCTCCTAGCAACAGTGTCAAATTCATGCTTCAAGGCAAGCATCTAGCAAGCTAGTGATGGCCGTCTCATCAAGGCCGGCGCCAATGAAGACGATTTCCTGCCGTCGGTCTCCCCCATCGCCCGAGAAGTCTTCAAGGATGTTGTCAATGTGAGTTGAGGGCCATTGATCCCGATGGATTGACGCCCACCAGCGACCCATTTCAGACAACTCCAGCCTCTTGCCAGCCTGCCGATGGTCGAGACGAGCGAACATGTGGTCAACGAAGAGAAGATTGCTTTTCGTGATGCCCCTTAGGACTTGGTCCCACCCCAACAAGCGTTCGCTGTCCGAATGAGGTCGAGGCAGCTAGGCGCTCGGCGGCAAGGAGAAAGAAGACAAGGAATGGAACATAGGCACGAGCCGCACTACTTAGCGGGCCCGAAACTCACCTGTGACCAAAAGTAGGCGACATCGTCCCCGCCAGAGATCCACACAAAGCCCTTGGAGCGAACAAGGCCTTTAAATGGTGCCACCGATGCGGAAGCGAGCTCGTCGCTGCGAGGAGCTTGCTTGATGGCCGATGGGACGTCCGAGAGGAAGGGTAGCTGTTCAATCAAGGTGCAGAGCTTGGACCGATCGAACGGCTTCCGGCGAGAGTAAACGAAAGTGCGGATGCCTACAAACATAGTGCGGGCCAGGGGAGCGTTGAATGTCCTAACCAACGGGCCACAAACGGCGTGCCGTGAGGACCTCGTTGATAGCAAGCTAACTTCCGGGTATCAAGATGAGACTTGTTGTCGTTTTATTCGTACAATGCCAATGCGACGGCGACGATTAGATGCTGCAACAGTACATACACGCTAGCAGGGGCGCTCAAATATGCCCCAACCTTGAATCGCCATGCGTTCGGGCCGCGCGCATCAACGTGCTGCGGCGCACCGAATCGTTTCGCCGCCGTCGTCTCTTGGCGGGACACGTGCGAATGATCGTGTGTTGGATCGGTGCAGCCTGGGTCCGAGCAAGCTGTCGCATCGGTGTGCGAATGCTGGTGATTATGCGTAGGGTCCGTGCAGTCCGGATCGGAGCACGCGGCTGCGTGAGCATGCGAGTGATCATGAGAAGGATCAGCGCAGTCTAGGTCCGAGCATGGAGCGGCCCCTGAATGCGAATGGTCGTGATGCGAATGATTATGTGAGGGATCTGTGCAGTCGGGGTCTGAGCAAGCCTCGCCGGCGCCCTTTGCAGATTCGGCTTGTGCAGCGCCCTGCTTTTTAATAAGCCAGTTGGCCCAGTCAACCGATGATTTGTGGTCCATCACCTGCACACGCAGAGGTGAAGGAAGATCAACATCCACTGGCGGCGTGTCGTGCCTCGACAAACCTCTTCCGGTAGCCTGTGGCAGCCTTGACGCCTCTTCGCAGCCAGGAAATGGCACACCGCGGCAGCGCCATCCCGTCATTAGACGGCCCAATGTCTTGCAACAATCAGCGCACCTCATTGGAGGCGGCCACACCATCCTCTCTCCTGTCGACTAGGATGGACGAAAGTGGGACGGCTCCATACTTTGCGCGGTGTAATGCTGCGAAGCCGTTGAGAGACGTGAGAATGTCCTCAAGCCTACATACGGGATGAAGTCGACTTGTCAAGCACAACGCACTTGACGAAGGGGCGCGCGAACAGGACAACTTCTTGGTACCCAATGCATGAGCCCAAATTTAATGAAGCACACCCATGGCGGACAGTGGCCAGCGGCCACTTGTTGCGCTAGTGGCCAAAGGCCGATTGTGTGCATGCGCACTGCTGGGGCGGGGCAAGTAAGCGCACTCACTCGACGAGCTCCGGCTCACTTGCAACGTCCACCTTATTCATGACAATTACGTCGGCCGTCTCAACTTGCTCAACAAGCAGCTGAACGACGCCCATATTGGCCACCGCTGGCTCGGCAATTCCAATGGCTGAAAGTGGCTCTTGAGGAGTTGCGTCCGGACCCAAAAGGTCAGGACGATCGGCTATGGCCTCCGAAGACTGGTACTCGGTGAGGAAGCCGGACGCGTCAACGACCGTCACCATGTTCTCCAAGCGTAGGCATCGCATTAGTGGCCAGTCCATTGCAGCAGCCTCCTGAAACATTGCACGCAACAGCCGTGGCTCTGCGACACCGCTCGACTCAACGATGATGTGATCATACGGCGAGCCTGAGCAGCGGCACACGTCGGCTCAGTATGCGGACGAATTCAAAGTTCTTGATGCGGCGCGCGTGTCCCGGACCATGCGCAGGAATACTTATGGTCTTGCAGAAGCTGCAGGGCATGAATGGGATGGCAGCCCAGTCTCGGATGAGGCGTCCTCACAGCGCGCACCCCGCATAAAGGAGAGGGAGATGAGCTCGGCAAGCGAAGAGAGCAGGTCGTCTCCGGCCGAGCAGCACGCACAGCCATTGGAGAGCTGGACCATGTCCTCGCCCCACGCGTCGAGCTCACTGCCACGGGTCACCAGCTTTGCGTCAATGTTGACCGCTGCCACGTCATTGACCACCACGCCCACCTGCGCCAAAGTGGGATGGCCCGTAGGCAAGATTGGGTGGTGAGACTGCTCCAATGCGCGGCCGCCGCGCGCCTTCTGCCGTCTTCCCAGGCCGCGCCAGAGCTGACCTTGGTGCCTTCTTTGTTGTTGAGCACATGCGAGAGAAGACTCGTCTTGCCCGCGCCGAGAAAGCCGGAGAGGATGGTCATGGGGATGGGTGAGAGCGGCGGCGCGCCGCTCGCATCCGCGCCTTCCGAGAGCACTGGCCGGCCCCCGCGACCGCCGCGCACGCCCACGTGCAGCGCGAGCGGAGAGAGGAAGAGCAGGGCGACGCCGCCCACACCCATCTTGCAAAGCCGCGCCAGGAAGCGGCGGGGACTCTGGAATTTCTAAGTTCTATCGCGGATTACATTGTAGGTTGCCAATTCTGCTCGCCTGGCGCACAAGGAGTAAAGGTAAGTAATAAGTCAGAGTGGAGCGTGTAGTGGACTTGGCGGTCGTAGTGTATTCTATAGAAGTCTGTTAATATATATCTCCATGCTTGTGTGTTAAAAGAAATTCTTGAAGGTGTCCGCTATGCTACTACTGACTCGCATTCGCACACGATCGCGTCGCCATCGCCTATCTATACCACTACCCACTACCACTCACTACTCTCCCTTCCACTCCTCCACTCCCACTCCCCCCCTCGTTGCTCGTTGCTTTTTCTTCGGTTTTGGGGGGTCGGCCCCATGTACACTACTTTGGGCCTCGCGTTCACGCGTTGGGGGGAGGGGAGGGGCAGGCCTCGTGTTTATGTCTTAGGTGAATTTGGGTAAAGACAAAGACCAAAAGCGTTCAATTATCCCCATCCCTGCTACCAGTCCCTGCTATGTGGGGGCCCGGCCTTCCGGCCTTAGTGGGTTTCTTGGGTTGAGGCGTTACGCCCCCCTATTCTTGTTTCTATCCTTGGTCACTCTGTCCTACATTGTTTTTTCTTGTCCAATTATATGCTTAATTTTTAATCGCTCTAATAATAATACTACCTCCGTTCCAAAACTGAGATGCCTCGCACGCTTTGGGTTGAATGGAAGGGCCACAAACTTCAACTAGGGGCTCCATCAAAGGTATGGTGTTGGGGAGGGTACATTGGGGCTTAACATAAGAGCGCTGGTAAGGTCATTAGTACGCGGCTATCGGCCCTATCGGATAAAGGTACCCAGCTTTCTAGGTCTAGGACCAGTCCTAGAAACTAGGACGGACTTTGCTAGGTGAGAGCATGAGCATACCATCTTATTTTGTCCCAAACCTTGGCTATTGAGTTACCACATGCATGTCCTCATTAAATGTTCCAGGTGTACCTAGGCACCATTCCCTCAGCAACACCAAGTTTTGTGAAGCGTTTACGGGTCACCTGGTCGGAATTGCTGCTTGTCCTAGAAACGGGAGAAATGGCTGATACCACCCAATGGGGAGCTCTTCTACCCATGGTCCCCAGGAGATGAAATGTTGCTTTGACTGCCCTCTTTGAGACCTTCAGTGACCACCAAGCTTGGTCTTGTCATCTAAGTGTCCAATCCGCTAGCCTACTGCTCCAAAAGGTCTAAAATAAAACTCCTCTGGTGCGAGCGGACGCTAGAGTGCAGCACCGCATGCTGAATGTGGTAGCAAAAGTAAGCAAAGGCAAGCTCCGCAGAGTTGGTCATGGGGAGAGCTAAGGTTGAATGGGATGTGGAGATGGTTTGCTTCAGGTGATGGGATGTCTCATAAGCTCACCATAGGCTATAATGGAGGCATGATCGGCAGAGTCCTAGAAATCCAAGAATTTTCTAGGACGTGGTCCTAGTTTCTAGGACGGAATTTTTGTCCGCTATGCCTAGTGCCAATGCGACAAGCATACGCACTCTATTCACTGTCTAAACGAACGCTCCGTGCGGCAAATCATACACTCATTCCCACCATCTACCTCCACAATCTTTGCCAACACCCAGCGCTTGGTGTCAAACAAATGCCTGCGCCAAGGTGAGATGTTATAAGCGTGTTCATGGAGCACTCTCTCGAACCAACTCCTTTGCCTCCTCAGGGCCAGAGGGCAAAAGCGCGGCAGCCAGCCACCCGCGCCGGTTCGCGCCGCGCGCAACTTTATCGCACCTTTATGAAATGAAAACTCATCATTTCTTTTGTTTTCGTCATGCTGTCTTCTCTTCCATCGCATCTGGCATACGCCCCAATAATGTACCCGCAACATGTCTCGATCATTCGAATCTCATTTTGTGACCCCCTCTAAGAGACATTTCCCTGGATCCTGAGTTTTGGAACGGAGGTAGTAATAAATAATGTTATATCCAAGCCAACCCCACTAGCTAAGACATATTGGACATAATAAAAAAACATCTGAAGATTCGGGCTACTCACGCTAGCTATACGGGTCTACGTACTCACGGTACTCACTTACGACATCGCCCATACCCCAGTTTACTCACTCCCTTACACCACCCCCTTCATTCCTTTGTCTTTGGTATCGGTATCGGGGGGGGGGGGGGGGCGCGTGCATTACAACGGGCCAAGTGCAGGGGGTGGGCTGGGCAGACCTGCTGATGTGGTGTTCCTGTTCCTGTGGCAAAACAAACATATAAACGCCTGTTGCATGTGACACTTTGTGCCCCTGGGAGGTCTCGGCCCCCTCTTCTCGCGTGTTTTTCAAGTACCGCCGCGTTTTCGCGGCCTTCGTGTGTCGCTCGGGGTGTCGGCCTGTAAACATACCGTAAACAGGCGTGAGTCTTACCTTTTCTTGGGTCAGACGTGTCGTTTTTTTGTCGTTCTTTTCTCGCGGTTCTCTTCGTTCTCTTACCGGCTAAAGGTACCCAGCTTTCTAGGACCAGTCCTAGAAATTAGGACGGACTTTGCTAGGTGAGAGCATGAGCATACCATCTTATTTTGTCCCAAACCTTGGCTATTGAGTTACCACATGCATGTCCTCATTAAATGTTCCAGGTGTACCTAGGCACCATTCCCTCAGCAACACCAAGTTTTGTGAAGCGTTTACGGGTCACCTGGTCGGAATTGCTGCTTGTCCTAGAAACGGGAGAAATGGCTGATACCACCCAATGGGGAGCTCTTCTACCCATGGTCCCCAGGAGATGAAATGTTGCTTTGACTGCCCTCTTTGAGACCTTCAGTGACCACCAAGCTTGGTCTTGTCATCTAAGTGTCCAATCCGCTAGCCTACTGCTCCAAAAGGTCTAAAATAAAACTCCTCTGGTGCGAGCGGACGCCCGAGTGCAGCACCGCATGCTGAATGTGGTAGCAAAAGTAAGCAAAGACAAGCTCCGCAGAGTTGGTCATGGGGAGAGCTAAGGTTGAATGGGATGTGGAGATGGTTTGCTTCAGGTGATGGGATGTCTCATAAGCTCACCATAGGCTATAATGGAGGCATGATCGGCAGAGTCCTAGAAATCCAAGAATTTTCTAGGACGTGGTCCTAGTTTCTAGGACGGAATTTTTTGTCCGTTACGGGCTAGCGATGCCTGCGCGCGCCATGGCACCCCTCTGAAGGGACCCTCGGGTCCCCCCAGGGGGCCATCTGGGCCAGCTCAGGGGGCAGTGGAGGCTGGGGCTGAGCCCCTGGCCTCTCCGGCCTCTCCCTCGCTGGCCTCGCTGGCCCTGGGTGCCCTCCTGGCGACTCAGGTGGTCTGTGGCTCAGTGATGGAGTGGGGGGTCAGTACGATCGAGGGCCAGTGCAGGCGAATGCGTGCGGCGCGCGGCGCGCGCTCGGCGAGGGTCTGTGCCAGAGTGATGTCAGCTCAGCCCCTGATTAAAGCTAATTGGACATAACGTTTCAGTCCCGGAATGCCGCGGCCTTCCGGGGAGATTCGACGCGCCTCGTAGTGGCTGATGTGACGAATCGACACGGGTGACGACCTCGAGCGTCCCGACGCCTCGAGGGCTCTAAGAATAGATGATGAGGGATGGATTTTGGGATTTTGGGGTCATTCGATGTGGATTTGTGATTTGTTGTTTTGCCACCCTTGACCCTTGAAGTGTCGAGTGCGGGCGGTTCTGGCTGTGGCTGTCACTGAAGTTGTTGAGTGATTTGGCCATATGGTCCAGGTCCCACCACTTAGAGGAGCGCGTGGCGCGGTCGGCGGCCGCTGAGTCGAAGAAAAGATTTTCAACGAATTTGTCGAGTTTATTCGTTGTGGTGTTGTGTGTTGTACCCTTGAGCGGCGTCGTCGAGCGCGCTATGGTTGTAGAAGTTGGGGTTGTCTCTCGGCGGGGGTACCACGTTGGAAATTGTAGTCTTGTAAGAGGTCTTGTTGGCTAGCATCCCTAGCCACATACACCGGACGAGCCATGCACCAACCGCGCACACCCCCATCGCGGGGTGGGGGCTCCGTTGCCGATGAGGCACGGTCCCTCAGCACTAGGATTAAACTACAATTGGACAACAAGAAAACTCTGACAACTACCGTTGAGGTGCTTGCCAGCGGCCTATGGCCTTATGTGTCCCGCTGCCCTTGTGCAAGGCCCTTGTGGGGGTAAGGGCCTTACTTCTAATGGTCTTAAAAGTAATTGTGCCACCCCTTGATACAAAGAGATCGAAACCGCCACGGCGTGGGCTGACGGCGGTTTCGAGAAGAGGAGAGAGAGTAGGAGGAGAGGGAGAGAGGGGGAGGGAAGGAGGGAGGGAGGGAAGAGAGAGAGAGAGCCCGTTCTTCTTTCATCTTAGAAGATCGGTTGCCATCAGTCGAGCAAGATGTCGTAGGAAGGAGTCCATATTTTCAACTCCCGAGCTTTAGATCTTTGGTCGTCTGATAGTAGCGTAGTCTACTCCTACATCGAGCAGAGGGAGAGTGGGAGAGTAGTAGGAATACTCGTACTCTTACCAGAGTAGTGGACGTCCTTCTGAGAGGGATTGAGTTCGAGGTGGGGGGCGGAAGATGGGAATAGAGACGGAGAGGAGAGACTATTTGTGACCACAGACTGCGGAGGGGAAAGAGAGGTTTCGAGAGGGGGGAGAAGGAGAGAGGGGGGGGGCCAGAGAGAGAGGGGGGGGGCAGAGACAGAACGAGAGGGGAGAGAGGGAGGGAGGGAGGGAGGGAGGGGGAGAGAGAGAGAGTAAGAGGGAGGGAAAGATCTGGGAGGGGGGGGTTGGGAAGAGACAGACAGGGGGAGGGAGGAGAGAGAAAGAGAGGGAGAGAGGGGGGGGAGAGGGAGGGGGAGAGGGAGGGAGGGAGTCCGAGATGGCCGATGGGGGTGAGCGGGAAGTGAGCCCGAGCCGCCCACCTTCCGCTCGCGTCATGCCCGTCGCACGCAGCCAGCTTCAACCCCTGGCCGCCCATCCGGCTCCACGCCACTCCCTCGGCCGCCGCTCCCTCCCCCCGATTAGCCAGCCACCCCTCGAGTCAGAGCGGCGCGGAGAGGTGGTCGAGCTCATGGCTCGCGCCGCAGCTGAGAATGAAGCGGCGCTCGCTGCGGAGGCGGAGCTTGGCTCGGTACTCCAGAATGCCGAGCGTCTGCTCGCCTCCGATCGAGCCGAAGATGAGCAGGTACGCTGCTCTCCTCCCACCCACGCTCTCCCCCGACAGAAGTGTCCCACCTGCGGGCAGGGACACATGCGTGGCTAGCGGGCTGGATAGCAGCAGCTCATTATTTCTTGGGTGCTGATGCTGTCGCAGGCGGTCGAGGAGGTGATCAATGCACTCCACACAGCAGAGATGGAGGCGGCAAAGTCGAGAAGGGTGGCGATGATGGCATCTGGCGCGGCAGACCGCGAGCTCGAGGACGTTCTCGACGAGGAGGAGGATCTGGAGCGGCAGGCGCGGCGCCAAAGGCACATCGCCAAGAAGAAGAAGCGCGGTAAAATCGCGACGGCATGCGCCATGCTCTGCCTCTTGTGCTGGATGTTCGTGCTTCTTCTAGCTGTGCTGATCGGTACCGGATACGACAGCTACCACGTGAACGAGGTGGACTATTGGTATCCTGTGCACATGTGCCGTCGGGGGAGCGGCGGTAACACGCCCACCTTCAGCAGCTACAATGCATCACTGCAGGTACGTGCCCTCCCTGGCCTCGGAGTGCGAGTCGGGCGAATGTCGCCTTCCCCTTGCCGCCTCTGGGCGAGCTCGATCACCATTGGCCGGAACGCACCTTCGCGCAGGTCGCGCCTGACTCTCCCATCTGCAAGGCGGTTGATGGTGAGAGGTGTTATGGAACGAATTGTGATCTCAATGGCTGCAACGATCAGCCAACAACTGAGGCAGAGTGCCGCGCATGCTGCGCGGGTATCGTCGTGCCCTTACTGACCGCATGCCAGTTTCCGTTGACGAATCCAGAAACGGGGCCCTCGTCCACGTGCGTGCACTCTTCAGATGTACCAAACTCTTCTTCAGATCCACAAACCCCTCCCCACAACGACTCTCACTGGTGCGTCACCCGCGTCAACGGCGCCAACGGCGGCTCCGTGTATGGACCCTGTAACAACGCGTGCGCGCAAGCTGATTTTGTGGGCGCTCAGCCCGCCTCATGCGGAGCCAACGGCTTCAGTTGCGCCGCCGGCGGGACCGCTCCTACCGATGTCACGCTTCAGATAGGAAGATCGGGCTACGGGGGGGATGCAGGTTTCCAGTTGGGCGCCCCGTACCGGCTCGTGCTCTTTGGAGGCGCAGATCGCTTGGCCCTTCGCGCACGGCTGGTTGCAGCGAACGGGCAAGTCTTGTACTCAGGTGATTTTGACTCAAAGACCTGTGATGCTGCGGCTCGCCGGAAGCTAAGAGCACGCGCTGCAGGTGCGTCCGATGCGGGCGCGCCGGGAGCCCGTGTCGCGCGTCGCCTAGAGGGGCTGAGGATGATCACGTGGTGGACCGAGCTGAGGGGCAGCATCGACCTGATAAATGAACGTCGCCGCTTTGGCGCTGACGCGCGATGGGGTGGCAACCAATTCCCTCGCGTCGAGCCCGTCGTGTCGCACAACGTCTCTTGTGCCTGGAATGCCGTCGGGGCCTCCACGCGTGTCGCTGTGCAGCGATCCGCGCCTGATGACGATGGCGCAATGGCCCAATGCGCTGGTCAAATCCAACCCGGAAGTCAAGCCCATAACGGGGGCTCGGGTGAAGCGGCTTTATCTTGGGATGCACTCCGTGCAGAACTTGGTGATGCTTTCGTCCTCCACGCCGACCACTTCCCGCTCACACTAATTGTCTCGGACGCCTGGGCTACTGTTCGCGGCCGTGGCGTTGCCGGGACCGCCCTTCAGCCGTCGGCGCCAGAGCTGTACTTTTCTTTGTACACGGAAGAATTCAACTACTCTACGCGAAATGGATTGTGGTTCGGCCTGCCCCTAAGCTTGCTCTTTGGCTCGTGCTGTTGTTGCTGCCTGCTCCGGTGCCTCTTTCCCAAGCCCAATGACGCATCGCGCGATATTACCGGATCGCACGAGATGCGTACCCGGGATTCACGGAAATCCGAGATAGCAGACATTGACCGCGAAGCTGCAGATCCAGACATGACCACTTGAGGAGTTTGATGAATTGCGCACATGGGAATCTTCTACCCAGCCGTATAAAAGACTCGGCACATCAAGATTCCCCGGGGTACCCCATCTTTCGGGGGTGGAGTGGGCCGGCCGCCGACCCCCGCTATCAGCGGGTGCGATGCCAAGGCAACTGCTCGCCGCTCGGCAGTCTAAGCTCAAAGCATTGTATTCGGTCTGATAGCGCGTCCCCCCTATTTTGGGGGCAGTGCGGACGCCATTCCACACACCCCGGGCTGCAGAGGGAGGGAATGGGGTAATCTCGAGATTCCTGTTCGTGGTAGCAGGCGGCGGCGCGGAGACAGAAGTACCATCTCGTACCCCAACCCCATGAAATGGGGAACAAACGTATTGGCTCGTGCTGAAAAAACCGCTGGTGAGGGTGTGGAGGGGCTATGTATGTATGGTGGGAGTGGTGGAATGTGAGATGGAATGAGAAGAGTGTAAAGGTGACCGGGGGCTCAAAATAAAATAAAATAATTAATGTTACATCCTAGCCAACCCCACTAGCTAATTGGACACAACTTTTCCGTCCCGGAAGCTCCCGCCATGCCTGACGAGCCAGGTGTCCGAGTGCTACCGGGGGGAGGGGGCCCCGCCCCCTCCCCCCGATATTCGTCCTCCCCCCAGTGCACGCACCGACCCCGCGCACCCCAGCACGTCCTCTCCTCGAGTCCACGCTGGGGGAAAACCCCTTTCGGGTAAAAACAACGCAGGGGGGGGGGGGGGGGGGCACTCATGAATAGGAGCCCAGAAACGCTAATCTCTCCTCGCAAGAGCGAGTGGCCGCGGCGAGCCGCGGCCCTTCCCTCCTGGTTCTAGCGCCCCCGTCTTCTCTTACCCAAACGGGGCGAGAAGACACGTAAACGCCGGAGGGGAGAGCTGCCACTCCCCCCTCCCCTCCCTCTTCCCTTTTCCTCCTCTCTTCCCTGCGGCGGGGGCCCATGGCGCGCGCCTGCGGCCCCTCTTCAGGTCCCCAGGAGGCCAGCAGGGGCCTGGGAGCGCAGCTCAGGGGGCAAGTGAGGCTGGGGCATGGCCCTGGCCCCTCCTGCCTCTCCATCGCTGGCTCTCGAGCCCCTGCCAGTCGACTGGAGCTGGCTGGGGGGTCCTGATCAGGGGGGCCCAGGGGGAGGAGGGGCTGGTCAGAGGGATGGGCTGGCCACGACAGGCCAGGGCGGGCGAATCAGGCGTGCCTGTGGGGAGAGGGATGGGTCAGCATGGCAGTGTGCTCCTGGCAAGCCATCAGGCATGCCAGGAGAGTGGGTGGTTCCTCCCCCATGGCGGGGGAGGAGTGGAGAGAGGGGGGGGCTCGTGCCCCGCCATGGGTGAACCAAGTATAAACTTAGTTGAAGGTGACCGGGGGCTCAACGCACCAAAAACAAAACGCTTCTCTGTGCGCCGCCCGAGCGAGATGGAGGCGCGCGCCGCGCGCAGCCGGATGCAGCCTGGACAGAGCTCTCATTTACGCACCTAGAATAAGCTCCTACGTCCAACCAGCTGAGAAGCTATGCCTTGTTGAATAAATAAACCTTTTAATATTCTTACCGCACACGCGGCTGTGGACCCTCTACTTTCCTTTCAAGCAGCAAAAACTTTCTACACCCCCACTCCCCCGCCCTTCCCCCCCCGCCATCAGGCATCAGGCGAGTCCCCCCGTGCACTACTAGCGGGATGCAGGGGTGAAGGGCTTAGATATGGTCCGGTGGCCCGCCCCCCCCCCCGGTGATCTTCCCCCCTTCCTCCTGTGTCTCCGGGTGGGCGGCGGCCTCGGTCCCGACCTATCATGTAAACGGGCGCGGGACTTACCAATTTTTTCGGTGGGCGGAGCTCTCACACTCCGCCAACCCCGCTTCTCCGCGCTCTCTGCTCTCTCCCCTCTCCTCCTCCTACGGCACGCGCGATGGCGCGCCTGCGGCGGGCCTCCAGCTGCCCTCTGGCGACCCCTGGAGGCTCGAGGAGGCCAGCTCAGGGGGCAGAGGAGGCTGGGGCTGGGCCCTAGCCTCCCCTGCCTCTGCCTCTCCATCGCTGGCGCTCCTGGGCCTCTGCGGCTCTGCGGCCCCCACGCTGCACCTGTCTGCCTGTCGACCAGGGGGGGTGGGGGGAGGGGGGGTTGGAGCAATGGGCCAGCCTCGACAGGCCAGGGAGGGCGAATGGGGCGAGCCTGTGGGTGAGAGAGTGGGTCAGTAGAGCAGTCTGCTCCTGCCGTGCGCGTCGCGCGTCGGTCACCTCGACGAGCACGGGCGAGTCGTTGGTCGTTGGTAGAAGTGGCGTCGGTGAGGGCGAGCGGGGTCGGGTCGGGATGGCGGACATGGTTGAGCGCTTGTGTGTGTGCGTGTGTTGGGGCGAGGCGAGCGGCGCGCGGCGGCGAGCAAAGAGAGCGAAGCGACGCTCGCCTTCCCCCGCGGGGGGGAGGGGGAGACCACCTTCTTTCTTTTCCCCGGTCCTCGGTCTTCGCGCGCCGCTGCTCCGTTACCGTTCACCTGCGTAAACTAAAATTCACTGTCTAAAACCCCAGAGTACTCCTAGGAGTAGTAATAGGTAACGTGAATGAACGCGAGTTCGAGCAGCGGGGAACCACGGGCAGCGCGATGAAGATGTCCCAGCCTTCTCTCGTGACTCTCAGGTGTGCGCAACGCTCGCGGCGCGTGGCCGGATCGCGTTCATGCAGCCGAGCTTGGCTCCCTCACCTACCATCGCAGAGCCCTTGTGCCATCGCTCGCCTGGTCGGCATACAAGGGCCAGGCGGGCAAGGTAGCGGTTGTGGGCGGCTGCTTCGAGTACACGGGCGCTCCTTATTATGCAGCTGTCTCGGCGCTGAAGCTGGGCGCCGACCTATCGCACGTCTTTTGCGACGCACAGGCTGCCCTACCCATCAAGGGCTACTCACCAGAGCTCATTGTCCACGGATGCCTTCAGGGCGATGACTACACAGGGTCGCCCTCAGCGCAACAGCAGGCAGACGCCATCATCAAGTGGTTCCCTGCGCTCACCGCGCTCGTTGTGGGGCCCGGACTTGGGCGAGACCCACGGCTGCAGGAGGTGGCAGGTCTGGTGATTGAACGCGCCGTCGCCGATGGTCTTCCGTGCGTGATTGACGCAGATGGCCTGCGAGTTGTGATGGACAACCCGTCGCTTGTACATGGAAGTGCATGGATAGTGCTCACCCCAAATCGAGCTGAGTTCAGGCGGCTGCTCGCTGCCATCCTGCCCGGGGAAGAGGAGGCGCTCGATGATCCAGAGGGACAGGTGATGCGGATGAGTTCGGCGCTTGGCGGACCGCTCATCATTCGTAAGGGTGTGGAAGACATCATATCGGATGGCAAGACTGTCTTCTCTGTGTCGGAGCGTGGCAGCCCAAAGCGAAGCGGTGGGCAAGGTGATGTGTTGGCCGGATGCACGGCGACATTGCTGAGTTGGGCTAAGGCTGGTGGAGCTGATCGCCTTTCCGCCTCCACCGAAGCTTCCGCCGCGATGCTCGCAGCCTACACAGCGTGCATGTTCACTCGCCGCACTAGTGAGGAGGCGTTCCGTCGTCATCGTCGTGCGATGACGGCCCCCGATCTGATCGAGGCGATAGGACCTGTCTTCGACGAGCTTTTCCCAGTAGATGGCGAGTGAGCTGGGCTACCTCCAGACTCTTCTTGCCGATGCCATTGGCTAGAGTGCGCTCGACTTGGAGGCCCACCGTGATGGCAGTGTATTCTAGGTAGTGGTGTCTACTTGGCATGGCCTCGGCGCCAGCGCCTATGCGAATGGATGTTAGATTACAATCTGAGAGTTAATACCGCTACTGAGAAAACCTTTGAAGATGCCAGCTACTGCTACTACGACTACCTACTCATGGGATCCCACTGTCATCGCCCTTATCCCTCGTCACGACGCACTCCCCTTTCTCCTTTCTGCTCCCTCCCCCGACCGACGCCGACGTTCCTTGTTCTTCGGTTCCCGGGCAAAACGTTTGCGGTGCTACAGCGCAGCCAGCAACGAGCTGTGAGGCAAGTGGCGACGATGAGAGCGGCGCTTATAAGTAGGGGTCAATGCAATGGGGGCCTTGCGCCCCCCTTCCTCTATCGCAGACACCCGCTAAAAGATATAAGCTGTCGAGCGCTTTTGGAGCATCGCCTTTTAGGAGCCGGAATCTGCGATCGTCAAAATGCGGGGACAAGTATCGTGCCGACAAAAGGGAACCTCACGTTGCAACTTCTCGGCGCGATGCCTTCCTCACATGCTGCACACAGAGTCCATTATGGTACCTAGGCCACGACGCCAACACGAAACAAATACGAAACACGACTCATCACACAGCAACGTACTGAGAACACGCACAGACACTTGCTGACACAAGCATGCAGCCACATGCACTTACAAGTAGATGCTAGGGCCCCCTGGGGTGCGTAGTGTAGTGTATATGAAATTGGCATGAGGTTGGGAATTGGAGGCGGCATCGATGTCTGCCATCGCTCCCGTGACCACCGTATACGTCATAGTTGATGCCGACACCCCGGCGTCGATCGCTACAATCTCAGATGGCATGCTGATCCCGTCTCTTTCACTGGATTGTAAGCGTCACACAGTCCATCAGAAGTGACATCTGGTAGGCGCTATGCTATCTCATCAACTGTTGTTGCTGCTGCCGGAGCTGCCGCAACTCAAGATCTAGTTCCTTCACCCTCTCCTTTGCTGCCTCAAAGGTGCGGCCTGTGTTATCATCGACATTGCATCGCAAACGATTCAGCCGTTCGAGCTGCGAGGCAAGGGCAAGACTTGATGTTGGATTCTTATTTGTGGCGATATGGATGTGTTGCCGCGCACCTGCAGGCTTAGCCTGTGAATGGCACCACGCAGCTCGCCCACACGCTGGCGCTCACAAGCAAGAATCTCGGCAAGATCGGAGCTCATCGTGGACAGGGGCATATCCCCCGGGGCAGGGCAGTAGAAACTGAGGAGAATCAGATGAGAGGCACGTTTGAGCCAGCCAGCAAGTCAACAGTTCCACAAAACTTTCGAGCTGATGCAGACGGTGAGAGGAGTACTGTGGTCCAAGGACGGCCAAGAAGGCAGGTGAGTGAAGGGCTGGACGAGCAGGTAATTGGAGAAGGAGAAGGAGAGAGCCGTGAAGAGTGAGAGAGTGAGAGCGTGGAGAGAGTGAGAGCGGAGAGTGGCTAGAAAGCGCCGAGACGCAGCGGGGTTGGTTGAGGGGACGGCTAGCGCGAAGCGCTCCTAAAGTTAAAGAGAGACGAGAGGAGAGAGAAGAGAGTACTTGTAAATACTCTACAGACTTTACTCTACTCTAGAGTAGAGTACTCTACTCCTAGAGTAGAGTAGAGCAGAGTAGAGTAGAGCAGAGCAGAGTAGAGTAGAGTAGAGTAGAGCAGAGTAGAGTAGAGTAGAGTAGAGCAGAGTAGAGTAGAGTAGAGTAGAGTAGAGTAGAGTAGAGTAGAGTAGAGTAGAGTAGAGTAGAGTAGAGTAGAGTAGAGTAGAGTAGAGCAGAGCAGAGTAGAGTAGAGTAGAGTAGAGTAGAGTAGAGTAGAGTAGAGTAGAGTAGAGTAGAGTAGAGTAGAGTAGAGTAGAGTAGAGTAGAGCAGAGCAGAGCAGAGTAGAGTAGAGTAGAGTAGAGTAGAGTAGAGCAGAGTAGAGTAGAGTAGAGTAGAGCAGAGTAGAGCAGAGTAGAGTAGAGTAGAGTAGAGCAGAGTAGAGTAGAGTAGAGTAGAGTAGAGTAGAGTAGGGTAGAGCAGAGCAGAGTAAAGTAGAGTAGAGCAGAGCAGAGTAGAGTAGAGTAGAGTGGAGAGTGGAGTAGAGTAGAGAAGAGTAGAGTAGAGTAGAGTAGAGTAGAGCAGAGTAGAATAGAGTAGAGTAGGGTAGAGCAGAGTAGAGTAGAGTAGAGTAGAGTAGAGTAGAGTAGAGTAGAGTAGAGTAGAGTAGAGTAGAGTAGAGTAGAGCAGAGTAGAGTAGAGTAGAGTAGAGTAGAGCAGAGTAGAGTAGAGTAGAGTAGAGAAGAGAAGAGCAGAGTAGAGTAGAGTAGAGAGTAGAGTAGAGTAGAGCAGAGTACAGTAGAGTAGAGTAGAGTAGAGTAGAGTAGAGTAGAGTAGAGTAGAGCAGAGTAGAGTAGAGTAGAGTAGAGTAGAGTAGAGTAGAGTAGAGTAGAGTAGAGTAGAGTAGAGTAGAGTAGAGTAGAGTAGAGTAGAGTAGAGTAGAGTAGAGTAGAGTAGAGTAGAGTAGAGTAGAGCATAGTAGAGTAGAGTAGAGAAGAGTAGAGAAGAGTAGAGTAGAATAGAGTAGAGGAGAGTAGAGGAGAGTAGAGTAGAGTAGAGTAGAGTAGAGTAGAGCAGAGCAGAGTAGAGTAGAGTAGAGTAGAGTAGAGTAGAGCAGAGTAGAGTAGAGTAGAGCAGAGTAGAGTAGAGTAGAGTAGAGTAGAGTAGAGTAGAGCAGAGTAGAGTCAACCTACTTTTATAAGTGGGGGTCAATGGGGGCCTCGCGCCCCCCTCTCTCCATCGCGGACACCCCCCGGGGTGGGCCCGTACATTCAACCTCAGCCCCTGCCCTCTGGCAGGGGCTGGGTAATCATCATCCTGGCCCAGACCCTTCGTGGGCGCGGGCCGCGACTCGCACTCCCACGCCCATACTGGGCCTGCCCTCGAGCTGACTCCCCCCCCTCCCCTGGTCGCCAGGCATACAGAGGCCGCAGGGAGGCCCCAATGGCCAGCGTGGCAAGCGTGGGAGAGGCAGGGGGGGCCAGGGGCTGAGCCCCAGCCTCCACTGCCCCCTGAGCTGCCCTTGCTGGCCCTCTGGGAGCCCCCAAAGGCCCTCTGAGAGCAGGCCGTGGCGCGCCGCATGGCGACGCGCCGCAGGGAGAGGGGTGGAGGAGAATGGAGAGAGGGAGAGGGGGGGTTTTGCACCCCCCCCGATGGAGTGCGGTAAGAAACGGGCCCCATTTGCGTTAGCAAACGGGCGAAGGGGGGCGGCTGGCGACAGGAGGAAGAGAGGAAGGGAGTGGCTCAAGACGTCCTTGTGGCAGGTATCGGGGGGCGCAGTCATTTATTTCTTCGAGGACTGCTCGCGGCGCGAGCTGTAAGGGCCGCTCTGCTTCTCGACGAGAGGTCCCTCCCCCCCCCCCCGGTGTTTTTCCCCGGAGAGTCGGCCGGCGTCGACCGGTCCGCCTCAATGGGTTTTCCCTCATTGTAACTTGTGGGGAGTTATAATGGGAGCCGGGGGTTTGCGAGGGGGGAGATTTGAAGGGATGCATATGTGTATGTGTCTGTGCCACCACTTCAAGGCGTGCGGGCAGGTGCGCTGAGGGGTGTCGTGATAGTACCGGGCTAGTGGGAGTAGTGGTACTAACGCTCAGTTGTTTTATTATATATAGAGCAGAGTAGAGTAGAGTAGAGTAGAGTAGAGTAGAGTAGAGTAAAGTAGAGTAGAGTAGAGTAGAGTAGAGTAGAGTAGAGTAGAGAAGAGTAGAGAAGAGTAGAGAAGAGTAGAGTAGAGTAGAGCAGAGTAGAGCAGAGTAGAGTAGAGCAGAGTAGAGCAGAGTAGAGTAGAGTAGAGAAGAGTAGAGAAGAGTAGAGTAGAGTAGAGTAGAGGAGAGTAGAGTAGAGTAGAGTAGAGCAGAGTAGAGTAGAGTAGAGTAGAGTAGAGTAGAGTAGAGTAGAGTAGAGTAGAGTAGAGTAGAGTAGAGAAGAGTAGAGTAGAGTAGAGTAGAGTAGAGTAGAGGAGAGCAGAGTAGAGTAGAGTAGAGTAGAGTAGAGTAGAGCAGAGTAGAGTAGAGTAGAGTAGAGTAGAGTAGAGCAGAGAAGAGTAGAGCAGAGTCGAGTAGAGTAGAGTAGAGTAGAGTAGAGTAGAGCAGAGTAGAGTAGAGCAGAGTAGAGTAGAGTAGAGTAGAGTAGAGTAGAGTAGAGTAGAGTAGAGTAGAGTAGAGTAGAGTAGAGTAGAGTAGAGTAGAGTAGAGTAGAGCAGAGTAGAGGAGAGTAGAGTAGAGTAGAGTAGAGTAGAGTAGAGTAGAGTAGAGTAGAGTAGAGCAGAGTAGAGTAGAGTAGAGTAGAGTAGAGTAGAGTAGAGTAGAGGAGAGTAGAGTAGAGTAGAGTAGAGTAGAGTAGAGTAGAGTAGAGCAGAGGAGAGCAGAGTAGAGTAGAGCAGAGTAGAGTAGAGCAGAGTAGAGTAGAGTAGAGGAGAGGAGAGTAGAGTAGAGTAGAGTAGAGTAGAGTAGAGTAGAGTAGAGTAGAGTAGAGTAGAGTAGAGTAGAGTAGAGCAGAGGAGAGTAGAGTAGAGTAGAGTAGAGTAGAGTAGAGTAGAGTAGAGCAGAGCAGAGTAGAGTAGAGTAGAGTAGAGTAGAGGAGAGGAGAGGAGAGTAGAGTAGAGTAGAGTAGAGTAGAGTAGAGTAGAGTAGAGTAGAGTAGAGTAGAGTAGAGTAGAGTAGAGTAGAGTAGAGTAGAGTAGAGCAGAGGAGAGTAGAGTAGAGTAGAGTAGAGTAGAGTAGAGTAGAGTAGAGTAGAGTAGAGCAGAGGAGAGTAGAGTAGAGTAGAGTAGAGTAGAGTAGAGTAGAGTAGAGTAGAGTAGAGTAGAGTAGAGTAGAGTAGAGTAGAGTAGAGTAGAGCAGAGCAGAGTAGAGTAGAGTAGAGTAGAGTAGAGTAGAGTAGAGCAGAGCAGAGTAGAGTAGAGTAGAGCAGAGTAGAGTAGAGTAGAGTAGAGCAGAGTAGAGTAGAGTAGAGTAGAGTAGAGTAGAGTAGAGTAGAGTAGAGTAGAGTAGAGCAGAGGAGAGTAGAGTAGAGTAGAGTAGAGTAGAGCAGAGCAGAGTAGAGTAGAGTAGAGCAGAGTAGAGTAGAGTAGAGTAGAGCAGAGTAGAGTAGAGTAGAGTAGAGTAGAGTAGAGCAGAGGAGAGTAGAGTAGAGTAGAGTAGAGTAGAGTAGAGTAGAGTAGAGTAGAGTACCCTAGAGAGAGGAGAGGGAGAGGGAGAGAGGGTGGGTGGGCCGCGCTGGCGCTGGCATCCGTCGGGCTCTGTGAGGTGGGGAGGAGGCGAGGGAGTTGGGGGGCTCGCAAGGGCTTTGGGGGGTGGGGGCGGGGGGACGAAAAGAGAAGGGGGGGGGGAGGAGCACAGAAGGAGGCAGGCGGGGGGCGGGGGGGAAGAGTGCACTACGCCAGGCCTAAGTTGCCCCACGCAGCGCCTGGCACGCACTCATGCAGAGCTGCCCAGCCAACGCTGATGCTCCTTCCTGTCTTCTATGTCATTCCCTCCCATGTAGACAGCCATGTGGACTTCTCTTCTCGTCCGCGTGATGCGCAAGGAGATGGAGCAAGAGCCGATCGTCTTCATCTCCGGAGTCCTGGGCCTCACTGGTATGTGCAAATGGAAGTCAAGCCCCAAGCGTTTCTTGCTCTCTGCTTCCAGCGTCCTTGCCCAATTTTCTCTAAAAATCCACACTACCGCTGTCCAGGTTGCATATTGCCGCTTCTCTTCTGGGATGGCGGTCGCAGGGCTCAGGATGAGGCTACCACATATGCTTACCGTATCAAGTACCTGTATCCCAAGAGGACACCAACAGCAGAGTAAGCATTGTGCAGCACCATCATTCAGCGTGGCACTCGCCATTGTGCCTCGTCTTCTCATCATCTGCTTCCATCGGCTGCCATGTGAGAACTAAGCGAAGGGTTGAGCACCTTGCACGTTGTGGGGCATCCGCGGCATACACCAAAATTTGATTTATGCGCACCTTTCCCGTATCCCCCCATGAGTGGCGCCCTCTTACAAGGAGTCACCTTGACACGAAAACCGAGACGTCCCCATCGGGCGGGGCACCTCTCAATGTATACTGATATATGGGTAGGGGCGAGCAATCCGACAGCGGCGGGTAGGCACAGTCAACCTTCCGTGCCGTCAATTGTCCCCCTCCCCCAGTGGATAGTGGACGACATTCACGCACCCTGCGCGCCAGCGAGACGCGGCGCACTCCCGATCCGCCCATGTTTCGCTGGAATAATATTGAGACTAATGAGCATCAGTGCTGCTATGCCACGAGCCTTTCACTTGCACCAACGCGCCAGGCCACGATAAACACACACATGACCGCACTAATTCTAACTAAGACCCAAGGCACGAGCAAAACTACGCAAAACTAAAGTACCCGATAATAGTAGTAGTAATATAATTATAACTCCCCTAGCAGGCCCCCGGCTTCCGTTAGAACTCCCCACAGGCTCATTGGGTGAAAACCCAGTGAGGTGTCGACATACATTAACGACTCACTAGTGACTAGTCACTGGCTAGGGAAATGGATAATGGGTGGCCCTTGCTTGGTTGGCCCTTGCTTGCTTGGCCCTTGCCTTGGGGCTTGGGGCAGGCAATTTTGCAATTTGCCCGAGCGGTCCGCCGCAGAGGCGCCTGGGGAACCCTCCTTTGTTTGAAAAAAAACATCTGAAGATTCTGGGCTACACACCTACTCACCTACTATCCCAACCAAGGTATCCATTGTTCTACTCCGACAACGCCCTTAACTTCCCTCCCTCCACCTCTTCCCCTGAAGTCGCGTTCCGTCAAAAGAGGGCCAGGTGATAGTTTTGTTTTCACTCCGAATGTTATGCTAGTACAGGCGCAAGGACGCGGCGCGCGCGCAGATAACACCACGGACCACAGACCCCCATTCGATTTATCGAGTGAGGTCTCTTGATATTGGTTGCACATCCTGCATTTGTTCGTTATGCTTATGCCGAGAATCTGTTTTTGGTACCTATTCTCCTGTGGGTGATGTGTTTGAAGTGTTGAAGTGTGGGTGTTTGTCCGTGTGTTTCAACAACGGCAGGGTGTATAGCCTGGCTATGCGTTTCCAGTCCTCTTTTGAGATGTCTAGGCGTTTTTCCCATGCTGTTTTGGCCGTTTGTGGGTCGTTGAGTCGTGTCGCCTTGAGCGCGGCTTTCGTGATGTCGGAAACCGTGATCGCGTCGAGTGCAATTCTTCCATTTTGTATGGCGTACTCGTCGGCTAGCGGGTATTCCATGTACTTGGGCCCTTTGTATCCATTCTCCCAGGGTGGTGGTAGCGTTATGTTTCTTCGGCGCTCGCTACGTCACCGGTGTCCGGTGTCGGAGACCTCCCCGAGATAGTTGGTGTCTGTGTGAACCCATATGTTGTTAAGTTTTTTGATGTACTTATCGTCTTCTGAGACTCTGACCTCTTCTCGTTTTGTTTCCCCCGACTCATGGGGGGATTCTTCTCCCTCCTGGCAGGTCCTCTCTCCGGGACCGGGTGGTGGGCGTTCCGACGACTTGTCTAGTATTTGCCGCGCGTGGTCGACCACGGCGTCCCATGAGTCTAGGAATTCCGTTTTACGGATCGCGCGGCCCTCGTGTACGAAGACCTCCGGGAGGTGTTCGACATAGGTCGAGCACTCTTCCCTACTGTAGGGCGTCGTGAAGGCATCGCCTTTGAACACGTTGTGTACCACGTTAGCTCTCGGGGGCCCCCGATGGCCGAGAGCTCCTGGGGGGCGTTGGCTCCTGGGAGGTAACATAGACTTAGAGTCGGGTTTTCCCGCGCGCGCTTGCGCGCGGATGGGCGGCGAGGGCCCCTTCGTGCTACTCTCCATCTCTTGGAGCGACAATGAGGGGGGGCACAGGGGGCGGAAGGGGCGGCCGGTGTCTGAGGCACCGACGATCCGCCGTCTCGCGCTCGACGGCTCCGATGGCTCAGCCGTCGCTGTCTTCTGTGGTGAGAGCCACTGTGCAGCACTTAGCGCAAACGGCACTCTCTTCACCTGGGGCGATCCGAGCGATGGAAAACTGGGCCGCGCCCCGGTTGAGGCGGGTTTGGACGTCGCGTACGAGCCACGTCCTGTCCGCACGTTCGGCGCCACCCTCCACGTACGTGCCGTTGCTTGTGGAGCGCGACATACCCTCTGCCTCACGAGTGCTGGCGCAGTGTGGGCGTGGGGATGTGGCACCTTCGGCGCGCTTGGCCTCGGACCGGAGACGATTGAGGAGCAACCAAGGCCGCAGCCAATTCCAGAGTTGCATCGTGATGTTCTCGCCATTGCCTCCGGGGTGTACCACTCTGTCGCTCTTGCACCCATCTCTCTCTGTGAACGGATGCCACATACTTTGATATGTTCGCAGCATGCAGCGGACCCTTTGGCGGCAGGTGTCGAAGGGAAGCGTGCTGATGACTCTCCAGCTATTTGGACGTGGGGCTGGAGTAGATGCGGCCAGCTTGGAGACGGCTCCGATGGCGGCCACGTCTTCAGTCCGCGTCCATTACCGCGGCGAGCCGTTCATCCTCTCAGCCCTACAATGCGAGAAAAGGACGGTTCTGCCTCTCCAAATTTGGAAGGGGCGAGTGGGTGGTCGGGGCCACCGCCTTCTCTCGTCGCCAGCGGCGCGCAGCATTGCCTCGCTGTAGATACCACTGGTTCACTTGCTGCATGGGGTGCCAATGAGGCTGGTCAGTTGGGATTAGGGGACATAGCACATAGACGGACACCAACACGAATCAACGCTGCGCAGGGGTTCGGCACATCGCCGATCGTAGCCATATCGTGCGGGCGCAAGCGTAGCATCGCCCAGGATGCGAACGGGGATGTTTTCGCCTGGGGAGCCTTGCTCGAATCACCAGTCCGCTCAACGAGCGCGCTCACTCTAATACCTGCTCAGCTTCCATCGTTTGAACGTGTGCGTGCCGTGGCCTGTAGCACAAGCTTCATCGTGGCAATCAGTGAGGCTGGCGAGCTCATCGTGCTGGGCGGCGATGGCAAGACTGCTGATCGTCTCAGCCTGCCAGAAGGCTTTGGGAACTGCTTGTCCGTTGCCTGCGGCATGGAGCATATCCTGGCCGTCTCATCACTCGCCGCAACCGGTACGCACCACCTCGATAGCACATTTTTCTTCTCGCTCGGGGGCGAGCCTCACAATGAAGAGGAGACTTCAAGCCGCGAAGCAGTGCATGTGGCGCCTCCGTCTTCCAGCAGGCCTGTCACAAAATTAGTCGGAGCAGGCATCTCGAGCGACGCCCGTGATGCCAGTGGCGCAGGAGTGTGCCCAGATCACATCAGCAAACATGAAGACAGCCTTGAGGACCACCCGGCCAGCCATTTGCATGGTGCAAGTAGAGTAACTCAGGCCGATTCGAATGACAGCCGTTGGGGCTCGCACGAGCATCAAGGTGGCGACGACGGTGAAAGTGTCGCTCGCGGCATCTCATCGAATGTCAACCAGGCGGAGTGCTTGCGCTCGTTCGGATGTGTGCAGGATGGCCCCTTCATTTGTGCGGCCTCCCCACACTACAGCCCTCCTATGCACAGTACCTTGTGGCATCCAAGTGTACTCTCAGAAGCATCCAGCGGTGAACTGATCACTGATAGGGGAAAGTGTCGCTCTTCACAAGTGGGCTTGTCGAGCGGAGCCGACGATGCCTGCGACGCATCCCTCGAAGCTCTATATGGGTCACGCCATCCATCGCCATCGCCAAGGCTGGCACAAGTTGGCGAGGTGGGAGTGTCGGTGAACGAGCATAGTGCGTTCAGAATGGCTACACCCGTAATTCTAGGAGTAGATATTGCACCACTGGGCTCTGCGCGACAGCCAGAGGACGGATCGGACAGGGAGATCGCAACTGAGCGATCTCTAAGCAAACATGGCCTTGGAGAAGTATCAGCTGCTCTCTCCGATCTAGATGAGATCGTTGGCGAGATGGAAGCTCAGAAGGTGACACTCGAGAGGGCTCGTACCTTCCAGTTGGACGCAGCCCGCGAGTCTTCCCATCGCTGGGCGTCAGAGCTGAGCACGATGCGTTCACAACTGTCAGCGCTACGCGCTCAATTGTCGGCAAAGGAGCGCACATTATGGTTGCAGAAAAAGGAGCAGCGAGAGTTGGAGAAAGAACGAGATGCTTTGATGGTAGAAGTGGCAAGCGCGCGCAATGATGCCTCCATTGCATGGCGAGCGGCAGCTCGGTCGGAAGACGCAGCGAGAGCAGAGAGTTTATCGTCCGTACGAGGCACT
>CM030932.1:2953701-2981013 GCA_018136815.1 Isochrysis galbana
CTTTGGCCAGCTGCACTCGCCGCTGCCGGCGGCGGTGGGCGTGCTCGAGGCCTCCGTCCACGGAGTCGTCTACAAGAGCGCGCAGCTCCGCGCCCGGCGGCCACGCGCCACCTCGCTGCGTGCCGTGGTCGCGACGCGTGAGGTGCACGTCGACCGCCCGGCCGTCCGCGTCCTCGTGCAGTGCCCCACCGAGGCGAGTGCGCGCGGTGGCATCGGGCTTCGACCTCTGGCTCGCACTGGTGGCTCTCTTCTTCCTGCTGCTCCTGCTGAACCGATGATGCCGCTGAGATGATGCGCGGCGGCCTCTCCTTCCCCCTCCCCCCTCCCCCCCCCCCATCCCCTTTCTTTTTCGTCTCCCTCCGCCCGCGCCCAAAAAAAGGGGGAGAGGGGGGGGGGGAGGGGGTGAAAACCCCTGCGCGCATCGGAGACGCGCACGTGCGCCCAATAGTTTCGTTCCACGTGTGTAGTGGGGGGTGCCCCGGCGAAACTCCTCCCGCGCATCTTCGACCGATGCGCGCCGAGTCGTCACCATCGTGAGGAAGACGAGGGCGAGGAGAGAGCTGGAGGGTGAGCGAGGAGGGAGGAGGGAGGCAGGCAGTAGGAGCCGTCTCTCTCTGGTAGGTCGATGAGAGGGGGAGGAGGGGACCCGGGGGAGGGGGCCCCGGGGGAGCGGAGAGACCCCAAGACCTCGATTGTTTACGTTAGTGTTTTCGCAATATACGGTAATATTTTCCCCGGTCCCAGGGGTGCCCCCGCGGTTCCCGACCGCCTCTGCGTCCAGAGTCCCCCCGCGGAAAGAGTGAACGCACGGCGTGCACCTTCCTGGAAGTTGCTATGCGCACGCACGGCGCCCCGCGGGGGGGGGAGCCGATGTGCATACGCACGGCGTGCACAATGATTGCAAGCAATCACACGTGCTGCGCAAACGAAACGTCTCGTATATGGCTACTTTACGTTAATGTGGGCCTTAGGGAAAAAAGTTTCTATGCGCACGCACGGCGCCCTCGCGAGGGGGAAGTCGATGCGCATACGCACGGCGTGCTCAATGATTGCAAGTAATCACATGTGCTGCGTAAACGAAACATCTCGTATACGGCGACTTTATGTTAAAAAAAGTTTCTATGCACAGCTTTGTTTTGTACCACTATTGTTCATAACTAAAAAGAAAACAGATTGTGGTCCTCTTTTGACGGAACGCGACTTGCGATAGGAGCCAATTCAAGCTGGACAATCACATATGCGAATCGCTCGAGCTTGCTCATATCGGACGAGAATGAAACACGGCAGGCTATAGATGTTTGTGCTCTCCCTCAATGGGGAAAACTCGTTGATAAGGTTTCCAAAGCTTACCAGTATCTTGAAGACCGCCTAACAGATAAATGTGCTACTCCCTACCGTTGCCAAGAACAGCACCGAGTAACTGGCGTTCTTCGCGCATTCAACCCCTCGTTTGCTTTTGGCAAGGTCGATCACTTGTGGGTGCAGCATATCAGTGAAATACAATGCTTTGGTTCGATCCCAAATGTATACGATCGGCTAAGAGCTGAGCTGCCCGATTACCTAACAGCTTGCCGGGGCACACACATCGACCATGCTAGCACTCGTGACTTCACCAAAGGCGTTCTTTCATGGTGGGCGTCGAATCATACCAAATTCCCGACTTGGGCTATGTGCGCAAGGATTGCTCTCAGCTTGACTCCCAATTCTGCTTCTTGTGAACGTGTATTCTCTTTGCTTGCGTGCATGTTTCCTTCCGTTCGTGCTTCGTCTTTGTCTGACCAGGTTGAAGCATCCGTGATGTTGCGCTACAATCGCAACAAGCGTACGCGTGAGTGTGAGTGTGGAAAAGACATTGATGCATGATGCACAAACAAGGAGTGTATGGCGTGGAGCCAAGAATACATACACGTGATCGTGTGATTGTGCAATGACTATGCGCCATTCCGCAGCTCACGCAACATGAAATCTATATTTGACAACGTGATATTCCACGTGATATTTGGGCAGCCGCCGGCATATTTTCCGCATATTTTTGCGAGACATTTGGGCGGCCCAAACGAGACATTTCCGCCAAGCCCTACAAGGGTTGATTGTACGGGCCCACCCCGGGGGGTGTCCGCGATGGATGGAGAGAGGGGGGAGCGAGGCGCGAGGCCCCCATTGACCCCCACTTGTAAAAGTAGGTTCAGAAAAAAAGTCCAGTTTATGTTTGTGTGTGTAAACGTATGACCGTCATTTTTCTAAAAATAAGTCGGCCGGGAACGTGTACCATACGGATATTGTGTAGTGTACATTTACATTATACCGTAGACCGTAGAGGGGATTTTACTCTAGAGAAGGGGTTATACTGTTAGAGAGAGGGCGCCGCGCCCCCAAACTTGCAGCCCACTTGTAGAGAGGGCCCAAACTTCTGACGAGCTCGAGCAGCCACCCAAACTTGCAAAAAAGTTTGTAAAAGTATTTACCTGGCCCTAGAGCCCTAGCCTTGAAGCACGTGATGAGCGCGAATAGGCAAGCCCCACCTTGGCCATACGCACATGTCACAGACGCGCCATCACACACTGCTGACGGTGCTTGCTCGCCGCAAGTTGAGGGCACACAGCACTGCAAGCGTGGCACCCAGCCGCCTAACGACTAGAAGCCAAAGGCATCCAAAAAGTCGTCTGCAGTTGCGCTGCCACCCTCGACATCCACTTCCGACGGATCAAATTTGAAGACCCCACCCGCTAGCCGTTTTTCCGCAGCAGAGAAGCCAACGAAGTTGATGGCCTCGATCATCGCGCTCGCAGTTGGGAAACCTGATGAGGCTTTCACCTTGACCGAGTTCCTCGCCGGCTCGGACGACACGGAAATGACGCCCGACAAGGCTCGGAGAGCGCCCTCGACCTTTGCGAAGTCTGCTTCCGTGGCCGTCCCCGTGACTTCTAGCGCCGTCTCAGCAACTGCTGAATCCTCCTTGGCGGCCACAAGTGCCGGCGCTGGCGCATACGTCGCTAGCTCGTCGGGTGCTTCCACATCCTCATCTGAGCAAGAGCTATGGTCCTCCCCAATGAATCCCGTCTCGTGTGCTCTCGCGGCGCGCTCGGCCGCTTCGTCTATCCTCTCTAGCTCCCGCTGGGTGAAGTGCTTGGCTTCGGCAGCTGGCACGCAGAAGGCACGGACCAGCTGGGTCTCCACCTCCGTCATGGACCCGAGCAACACCATCGAATGTAGGGGTGGGCCAAAATCGACAGAGAGCAGCTCCACTAGCGTGCCGTGTACACAGAGCTGACTCTCCGTACCCACGCGCGCCACGCCGATGGCTGGCGAAGCATTGCTGATGGACGTGACTCCCTCCCCGCGAACGCCGGCAATCTCGAGGATCTGCGAGGTGGCCTGCCGCACCGTCATGAATCGCGGTGGCAGGTATACCGGCTTACCGCGCGCGAGCGAGGGCAGAGTCGGCTCGCGCGTCTTGATGTCGACGAGTACCAGGGAGTGCAGCCCGAGGGAAAGATTCGCCTCGAGCTTGTCGTAGAAGGAGGTCGGCCTCCACGTGTCAGTGAAGAAGGGCACCGAAACTGCCTCCCCAAATCGGTAGAGCTGCACGCCACAACAGCCGATTGCATTCATGATCGAGGCATTGTGCACCACACGCACAGGCACACTCATCCTGAGGAGCAGAGAGGATTCGCAAGGCGTCAGAGTAGGCACCCGACCGGATGGTTCCTCCTCGCGCACGTCTGCTTGGGGTGGTGATGTCAGATCGCCAACAGAAGGTGCATGCGCTCACGTCTTTGCGCGCGCAAGCACGTCGCAGTGCGTCGTCGCGCCGAAGGGGTCGCCGACGACGAGCAGTGCGATATCCGTCGTCTTGGCGCGCTCGAGCACCGGCTCAATCCCCGTCTCTACAAAGTCGCGCTCAGCCACCGTCACCTTCTTGCCGTAGAGAGCCTCGAGCCGCTCAACTGGAACAGTGAGGACTGAGGTGTACGCCTCGAGCAGCACCTCTGAGCAGGAGCGCACAAGCTGCAGGCCGCGCACGCTGATGTCGTGCTCGTCGTTGAGCCCGAGCCCGATCAGGTACAGCATCCGCGTCTCTCTTCCTCACTCTCTCTCCTTCTCTCTCTTCTCTCTCTCCCTCCTTCCCTCCCTCCCTCTCCCTCTCCCTCTCCCTTTCTCTCTCCCCCCGCCCCCCCTTCTCTCACCCCCTCCCCCGCCCGCGCGGGCGTAGCGCTCGGCAGCCCGCCGATGGCTCTGCGGCTCTCGGGGCTGCTCTGTCTCGCCTCGGCCTGCTCGGCTGTGCGGCTTCTGACGAAGGCTAGGCTCGAGCACGTCTCACCCGCCGACGCCTTCCGCTTTCTCGCCACGCCTGCCCACTGGCCACGCATCGTGCTGAGCTCCTGTGCAGTCGAGGGCGAGGCGCTCGACCAGCCTTTGCCCCTCGGCCAGACAGTGGACGAGGTGTTTGGGCTGCCACCGCTGCTGCCGTTACGCGTTCGCTGGATCTGCGACCGCTTTCAGCCGCCGAGCGACCAAGCGGCTGACGGAAGCCTCGTCTTTAGCTCAGCTGAGGGGCTGCAGGGCGTGGCGACTGCCTGCTTCATGCGCTTCGCCTTGAACGGCGACGGCCAGGGCGGAACAGAGCTTGAGCTGGAAATGGAGTACGAGCCAGTGTCAGCACTCGCCAACATCGCGGCTCCCGTGTTGGTCATCGACAACGCCATCGCGCTCAAAGTGCTCCTGCCGCGCGAGCTGGCACGGGCGAGGAGGCGCGAGAGGCCCCTTGGCACAATGGACCCAATTGCTGGGCCTCTTGTCGCCGCATCGCGGCGGCTCGGGCTGTTGCCCAAAGAGGAGGACGGGTGGACCGGTGAGCCGACCGCATGGGCCAAGGCTGACTCTATTCCGCAGAAACTCAGCGAGCTCTCGCAGACGCGCCTACCCGGCATCAAGCAGTGGGTTGCCGACCTAGCAGCCGGCGATTTTGACCGCGAGGCGGTCGATGTCCGGCTCGACGGCTTGATTGGCTCGTCTGCCGTGGTGATGTTCTCTTTCACGAACTGTCCGTTTTGCAAGGGTGCCAAGGAGCTCCTCGACGCGAAGGGTGTGGGCTACGCCGTGATCGAGCTCGACCAGGACAAGGGGGGCGCGGCCCTGCGGTCGCGGTTGGGCGCACGGACAAGCCGGACAAGCGTCCCAAGCGTATGGATCGACGGCGAGTGCATCGGCGGACTCAATGACGGGCCAGGGCTCGTCCAATTGGACGCGAATGGCAAGCTGGAGCCCAAGCTGCGCGCAGCTGGGGCGCTAGTCTAGGTGCCACGCGTAGTTTGGTGTCCGGATGGGCCATCGCCTTTGCGCATGAGGCCATGAGGGGAGCTAGGAGCATGGACGGCGTGCGTGGGCCGGGCTCGATTGTGCAGGATGCGAACATGACGCAGTGAACAGAAACGCCTAGTGCATGATGATGTATTGGGCAAGTGGGATTCATTCATCATCACGATTCTTGCATGTCAACTGCCTCTAAGCCTCTAAGCTGGTTGCGGGTATGTCGACGGACGGCGATGTTACTGAGAAACCGTCCGAAGATTCGTGGCTATCGCCTAGTACTGACACGGTACAATAATAATAATAATAATAAAACAACTGAGCGTCAGTACCACTACTCCCACTAGCCCGGTACTATCACGACACCCCTTAGTTAGCGCACCTGCCCGTACGCCTTGACGTGTGCTGTCACTAGACACATACGCATATGCACCCCTACGAATCTAGCGAGGCAAGCGTGGTAGAGGCAGGGGGGGCCAGGGGCTGAGCCCCAGCCTCCACTACCCCCTGAGCTGCCCTGGTTGGCCTTGGGAGCCGCCCGAAGCCCTCTGTCTGCCTGGCGACCAGGGATGGGGGGGGAGTCAGCTCGAGGGTCGAGGGCAGGCCCATGCCGGGCGTGGGAGTGCGAGTCACGGCCCGCGCCCACTAGGGGTCTGGGCCAGAGTGTTGATTGCCCACCAGCAGCGGGTTAACACCACACTGCCGGTGCTGTGTACTACTGTGCACCCACGCACCCACGCACTCACGCACCCACTGAATGCTACGTGCCGCGCGTGCGCGCGCACGAGGAGCTGCACGGCCAAGTGGCAAGTGGGGAGAGTTGCTCTTCGGCACGGGCACCATGGCCGACTTGGAGCTTGCGCGCCTGCACTTGCTGCTGCGCGCGCTGCGCTGCTGCCGCTACACGGGCGGCGCGCCGGCGCGCCCGCGCACGAAGGGACCGTGCTACTCCTTGTGCACGCGTGGGCCGCCTACTGCGTGGGGAGGCAGCGGCGACGGTCGGAGGTGCGCCGGCGGTGCCCGCCGCCGCCTTCGCGGCCGTGGACCGGCTGCTCGCCGCACTCGCTGCGCGCGACCAACTGGCCGACGCTCATGTTGCGCGCTGCGCGTCGCCTGCGCGTTTCACTTGCGCGTGTCCCGATAGGCATTTTGTCATTTGACCGCGCATGCCCTCGCGCTGCCCGCTAAAGCAAGCAGAATCAGCAACCAGCAACCGCAACAGTGACGAGTGGAAGTGCGTAAACACCGTGTCAACACTTGTTGTGCCCTGCGTCAACACTTGTAAGAGGCCAGATGGGTTAACACCTTGCCCAAGCTACTGTAATGGGCCCTCGAGGGCGTGTGGGCGTGTCAACGTGAACCCATACGCCCTGGTCAAAGTGTCCTTCCCCACCCTTGAACTGGTGAATGCTTGCGGATCATCTGGATCTGGCATTGGCCACCACTGAAGAATTTGAATTTGTGTAGACTGACCATATTGTCCAGGTCCCACCAGTTGTGGGAACGCGTGGCGCACTCGGCAGCCACAAATTCGAAGGAAAGATCTTCATCGAATTCGTCGAGTCCATTCGATGTTGTGTTGCACCCTTGAGCGTCGACGCGCGCGCTGGTGTCATATGGAGATTGCGGTGACGCGGTGACCTCTCGGCGGGGGTACCACGACGTTTGTAATTGTAGTCTTGTAGAGCATCTTGTTGGCTAGCATCCCTAGCCACATCCACCGGACGAGCCCTGCGCCAACCGCGCACACCCCCATCGCGGGGGAGGGGCTCCGTTGCCGTCGACGGGCTACGGTCCCGCACCACTACGGTTATACTAACACAACCATCAAAACTCGGACGATGACACGATGACCGTTAGAACTTATAGCGTCGTATGACATCTTGTTAGCTAGCATTCCTAGCCACATACACCGGACGAGCCATGCGCCAACCGCGCACACCCCCATCGCGGGGTAGGGGCTCCGTTGCCGTCGAAGGGCTACGGTCCCGCAGCACTAAGGTTATACTAACACAACAATAAAACTCTGACGCTCCCCCATCGCCAAAGGCGAAACCCTGATTCTCCCAATCGTTGCCATTCCCGAGAAAGGTACAAGCTTACCTTCGAGGCTGAAATGTGCTCAAGCGTCAAAGACATAGGCCAGCAACAATTCTTCGCCTAAGTCGGCGGCATCCAAACCTGTAACATTCCTGCGTCGTGACCCAGCACCTGGTTGCCTAGTTGAGGTTGAGTGAAGTGGAGGCTATTACCAAGCAAGTGACATGAAACATGAAGTCAGAGAATGGGCCATGCGGGGTTAAATCCAAGATGTTGGATTAATTTGATGTTTCCAGCGCGAGGTTGCGAAATTTTACGAATATATTCTTCTCAAGCGCCTTGGTCATCATATAAGCGATCTGATCTTCAGTCGATATCCACATCGGTATGGAAACACGATCGAGATATTGTTTGCGCCATCAAAGGGGCGACAGAGGGGATATTTCTTCCGGTCCCAATCGCGATCAGAGACATTGAGCATGAAAGCATCAAAAATAGTGTCACCAGAATTCTGTGAGGAGTCGCTCAAAATCTCATGGTCTGACAGTGAAGTGGCCATGAATGAATGGCGCCTTTTCAAAGTCCTAGCCTGCTAAAAGACTAGCAGTCCAATTTTGGTTCGCGTGATGCCACCCTGTGAAGATGGAATGCCACCCTGTGAAGAGAGAACGGGACATCAGGAGGCCTCGGCGCTTTCTTTCGGTTCCTCGAGCGGTGGAGATGGCACCAGATTGCATCTGGAACAAGGGAGTGACCAGCCGTGCCAGCAGGGACGAAGTAGAATTCCCAGTCGTCATAATAGAAGAACGGGAGGTGTTTGGGTGAAAGTTCCCGTTCACCTGGGGCGACTGTGATTCGCTGCTGCACCGTTCGGCCGCCCCCCCGCGCCCGGGAAGAGGCTAGCAGTTCGTCCGTCCGCGAGCGCCCAGCGGAGGGCTTCCCCCACGGGCCCCCCCCCTCTCGCGAGGTGGGGCGAGCGGAGGGAGGCCTCATCGGCTTTCCCCCCGCGCGGAGAACGGCGGGCGGAGTCGTCCCCGGAGCCCTTTTCTCGAGGGGAATATTTCCCCCCGCGCGGGGAACGCTCGGCGGTTCTTCTTCCTGGTGCGTGGGCGGGCCTCTTGGCGGTCTCCCCGCGCCGGGGGGGAATTGCAGCTTCCTGACGGCGCCCCGCGGCGTTTTCCCCGCGCGGGGGACGATCTGCGATTCCTGGAAATCGCCCGCGGCGTGGGACAGAGAAGACAGGCGGGCAGTTTTCTGCCACGATACAAGCGGGGAAGACGGGCAGTTATGCGAGGGGGAGATCGTATCTTGAACCGTCGAGATCGAATCTTCCCCATAGCAATGGCAGTCTTCCTGCTCGTGTTGAGCGAGTTGTGGAGACCATGCCGGCCCGGGATGACCTTTCCACGTGATGGCGTCCGGGGGGATTCGACGAGGATTGTCCTGCCCGGTGCCGTGGTGCAGAGCGGACGGCCGTTGCCTTCGCCGCACGACCCCCACAGCCGTAGAAGTAAGGGCTGAGTGGTGCTTGGAGTGATTCGATGTGGTAAAGTGTCCTTCCCACCCTTGAACTGGTGAATGCTTGCGGATCTGGTATCGGCCACCACTGAAGAATTTGTGTAGACTGACCATATTGTCCAGGTCCCACCAGTTGTGGGAACGTGTGGCCCGCTCGGCAGCCACAAATTCGAAGGAAAGATTTTCATCGAATGCGTCGAGTCCATTCGATGATGTGTTGCACCCTTGAGCGTCGACGCGCGCGCTGGTGTCATGGAGATTGCGGTGACCTCTCGGCGGGGGTACCAAGTTAGAACTTATAGCGTCGTATGGCATCTTGTTAGCTAGCATTCCTAGCCACATACACCGGACGAGCCATGCGCCAACCGCGCACACCCCCATCGCGGGGGAGGGGCTCCGTTGCCGTCGACGGGCTACGGTCCCGCAGCACTAAGGTTATACTAACACAACAATAAAACTCTGACGATGACCGTATGCGGCCGCCGGGGGGCCGCTCACAGAGCGCCGGGAGAGGAGGGGGTGCACTGTGATTGATGAGTCCGCCGGGGGGGGGGGGGGCTCTTGATGACATCAGACCGCCGCGGGGACACTAGACTATGGCCCCAGGAGAGGAGAGAAGGTGGGAGGAAAGAGAAAGGAGAGCGAGGGGAGAGAGAATAGGGGAGAGAGGGGGGAGAGGAGAGTGGAGGAAGGGGGAGAGAGAGAGCGCGAGAGGCGCCACGCGCGGGCTGGGGGTTGCGTCAGCCTCTGCGCTCTCCCCGAACCCTACCAGCCGCCCTAACCTCTCCCGCCTCTCTCTCTCCCTCTTCCCCCCCCCCCCTTATCTTTTCCTCTCTTCTCTCACCTCTTCCTCTTTCACTCACGACAAAGTAGGTTACTTCTCGACAGCTTCTCTCTCTCTCTCACTCTCTCTCTCTCCCCCCCCCCCCCACCCACTCGCTCTCCCCCCCCCCCCTTCTCTCCACAGGTCTTTCAAGATCAGAAGCCTCCAAGGGGTCTTCTAATGTCCCCCCACCAGAGCGTTCTCGTCCGTAAAGCAGAGGAAACGAACGAGAGAGGGACAAGGAGGGGAGGAAGAGAGAGAGGAGAGGATGAAAAGGCTTTAGTGGTCGGCCGCGCGGCGGATCTTTGTGTTGGGCTGTGCTCGCCTTCCTCTTCCTCTGTGCGAAGGCGCGAGCACGTTGTCAAGGATCCCACGTAGAAAAGCTCTTAAGAAAGAGCCCCTCTACGAGAAGTAAACAGTGTTCCCTCCTTGGGGCGCGATCGGCCGGTGTGGTCCCCAACCGGCTGAGGAGACGAGGGGGGATGAGCGGGGGGGAGAGAGAGCGGGGGGGGAGAGAGAGAGAAGCTGTCGAACCAAGCTACTTGATCAGGTAAGACAAGCCGACGGCGAGTGAAAGAGGAGAAGAGGTGAGAGAAGAGAGGAAGAGGAGGGGGCGGGGGGGAATAGAGAGAGGGAGAGGCGAGAGAGAGAGAGAGCCGCCTGGCGCCAGCCCAACTCCCCCCCCCCCCCTCCCCCTCTTCTGCTCCTTCCCGCTCCCCCCCCTCCCTTCTCCCTCCCGCTCCTGCCAACACGCCCGCAGCACACACACACACACACACACACACACACACACACACACACACACACACACACACACACACACACACACACACACACACACACACACACACACCACGTCCCATCCTAGAATGCCTCACTCGCGCCTCGCACTTCTCCCCCTCCTCCTCTCTCTGCCTTCCTCCCTCACCTTCTCCCCTGCGGGAGGCGACGCCTTTGCAATCTTTGGGAACGCCCACACCAAGGTGCTGATCAAGCAGTGGTCGCCTAAGCCACTGGGCGTCTCGACAGGTTCGGTCATGCTCCCCGCTTCCACAGAGAATATGCAGCGCTTCGTTCGCGCTCGCATCCTCCTAGAAGATCCGTCGGTCGGGTGCGTCGCGAGTGCCGGAGGAGATGATGCAGGCATCTCGCTCATCCTCACCAAATTCACGGGCGCGGAGCACCAGCTGCTCATGCCCTTATGGCAGCCGAACACTAAGGCATCCGCCACCTTCCGCAAACTCGCCGACTGGCACAAGGAGCGCCTCTCCCACAGGCTCCTCTCGGGCGCGCACATTGAGCGGCCCGAGGACCGCAAGGCGTGGGCCGAGGCCGACCACTTGCCATGATCGCTCTGCGCATCCCACTCGCCCCCGAGGAATCCATGGACCTCCGTGTCATGTACACTACTGCCCTTCCCCTGTACCGTTCTGTGCCGCTGCCGCCGTCTGTAGTGATGCCTCTTGCCAGGCTGTCCTCTCGTCCGCCCCCTCCTTTTGGGCCGCTGCGGCCTCCTCCTTATGCGTGGCCCGCCTCGACGAATCGGGCGTCGGGCCTCGCTGCCAGGGCCAGTCTGCGCCATGTGCGCCCCGCACCGCGCGCACACACTTGTCCCCGTTACCGCATCTTGCCACATTTTCTCCATGATGTTCGCTGCGGCGTGCCGCCCGTGGCCCAAACCTCAACTACCTCGGCGGGAAGAACTGCAGACGACCTAGCATTGTAGGCACTTCTCCTCCTCTCTCTACATCTGTATCTTTCTGTCCACGCTCATCCTTCAAGCCCGGCCTGCTCAAGATGTGCAGGGCCTGTGGCCCCAAGCCTGTGTGTCTCCTACTGCGAAGCCTTGAACGCATGATGACAAGTGTTACCTCGCTTGATACTTGGGGTCCACGAGAACACCCTACCTGCCTCCACCCCCAATCGTTCGTGTGTCGGCCGGCCTCTATCCCACCGCGGACAAGCGCCCGCCCGACGCGCGCACCTCCCGCACGGTGCTGACGCCCGTGTGGCGGCGAGTCGTGTTTGGTTGTAGAGTTGTCGCTAATTTTTGAGCCCGAAGGCGTGAATGTATGTCGTCCATCGACATGACTGGTCTGCGCAGCTACCTCGAGTCTCCTTACTCTTTCGAGGAGTTCGGGGTGTGTACATCTGACGGATGCATCCGAGAAAGTGTGTGTGTAACTGAGTTTATACTTGAGGTTGCGATCAACTAAATTTATACTTTAAGTAATACTTGGTTCACTCAACCAAGTTTAAGTTTATGCTTGGTTCACTCATGGGCGGGCACGAGCCCCCCCTCTCTCCACTCCTCCCCTGCTGTGGGGGAGGAACCACTCATCCTCCTGACATGCCTCATGGCACACTAAAGTAAACTTGGTTCACCCGCCATGGGGAGCACGAAGCACCAGTGATGGTGCATCAGTACTGACGTCAGTTTTTTTTTACATCAGTATCAGTTCACCTCAAGCTGACAACTGATGTCAGTTGTCAGTTGTCAGCAGCTTGGAGCGGGGAGAAAAGCAAAACACGCAGTCCTCTTTACTTTCTACAGCCACAGAAAAAAATACGTAAAACAAGCCAATGTGGGGTTCGAATTCGTGCCGCCCAGTATCGCACTGACGGATCCGAGGTTACCACTGCCTCAGATGGGAACAGAGGGGACGGAAGGGAAGCGGCGAGAGGCGCGGCGGAAGTTGGGGGGTGGCCAATGACGGGCTGGACCACCTCCTCAGCAGAGAAAGGCGGGAGGACGGGCTTGGGCGAGGGCGAGCGCGACGACAGAGCGGACATGGCTGGGAGGGTCGGGATGGATAGGCGGAGGCTGAGGGATTGGTGGGGTTTGGTATTGGTATTGAGGTAGTGTTGAGAACGAGGGACGAGAAGGGGAACGAGAACGAGAACGAGAGCGACGAACGAAGAACGACAGACGACAGACGGTCAGGGGCCGATGGACCGACGAGATGACACTACACTCACGTCAACACTCTCCACACTAACGTATCCCTATCACGGAACGCAAAGGAACCCGCTGACAGATCGAACAAGGAAGAGAATGCCGACAAGAGAGCGACGGGGCGACGGACGATCCGACGGGGGCGACGGTTACGCACAGGAATAAGGAGGGAATCTTTCGAAAACCCTTAAGTGATTTGATGAAGACCGAAGTAAAATAGCGCCACGGTATAATCCAACGGCCAACACCTGAGGGGGAATCGGGGTCACGCAAGGGGGCGGTTCCTTGCACCGGCGATACCTGAACGCGCGACTTCGCCTAAAACGCGAGGAGCACGCAAGGAGGTAAGCCAGGTGAGGGGCAAGCAGGCGACAAGGGAGGCGACAAAGGAGGCGAGGGCAACAAGGGCGAATGGACGAATGTAGGACCCTGCGACGGTGACTCGTGGCTAGCCTGCAAGGAGGGAACATAGAAACGCAAACAACTTCTAAAACAAAAAGGTCGATCGCGGATGCGACACCCCCTTGCTAGAATCGAGCTTCCATGCGAGAGAGCAGTGAGCGAAACAAAACCACGCAAGGGAGGAGCAAAGACGAAACAGCTAAACGAAAGGGCAGCCACACCCGTCCGGACGGTTAGGTGAAGAATCGGCGGTCGGCACGGCAGTCCGCAAGACCGCAGGATTCAGCATAATAGTCCCCTCCCTTCTCTCTTTTACGAGAGTTTTACCTGAGGGTTTAGGCAGTGTGGCTAACGCCCAACTATTACACGGCTGGCCCTGTAACACTTGCTCCGGGGGGGGTTAAGTCAGTGGTTTTGCAAGGCGATGTTCGTGGGCAAAATGACGGCTTGCTGACAGGAAACAAGAGAGCTCCACGCGGGGGGAACTATTCGGCGGCCGCGGGGGGGAACTGGAAAGGAATTCCCGTACGTTCCCGTGGTGGGTGGTTCATCCCCCACAGCAGGGGAGGAGTGGAGAGTGGGGGAGACTCGTGCCCCCCCATGGGCGAACCAAGTATAAGCTTAGTTGGGATGGCAGGGACAAGAAAAGGACAAGCACAAGTGATTGGGGCGGCCTCATTATTGCGCATGCGCATGTGGTAGGCTATGCTAAAATCTACATCAACACTCCGTCACAGTTCCCCCTCATCATGCAAGGATGCAGCTCTCAAGCCATAAACCGTGCATCGCGTAGGCTCAAGCATGTGAAGAGCCCGATCTCATCAACCTGTCCTCCTGCCGCCTGAGCTCCTCGGCTTGCGCGGCCAAGCGCGCGACAGTTTGTTGCCACGCACCAATGTCCACCGACGGCCCAACCAACCCGGGCAGATTGCCGGAGGAGCATGAGGAATTTTTACTTGCCACGAGCCCGGAGGCACGTCCCCTCGCTTCACCAATACTTGTTTGCAAACTGTTCGCCGTGTTGGTACGTGGTGGCACACCTCGGACTACATTAGGGAGCGAGGAGCCATCTTCTGCCCGCTCACGCGCCTCGGACGCATCCACCCGAAGAGGCGCACGCACTGCGCTTTCAAAATCTTTCGCCCATCGACAGGCAACCTTTGAAGGCTCGTTATGCGCAGGGCCGGCCGTGGCGGGCCCCTCTCTCCGTCTTGACAGGTACTCGCTCGCCGGCTCGCGCGAGACATCGCGGAGGTGTAAACTCGCTATAGTGCTCGTTTGCTTGTGTAGCTCCATGCACTTGCTCCGAAGTGCAGTTGTCCCATTGAAGCCGTTGTTAGGAGTGTGGTGAGGTGCCTCTTGCCGTTGGATGTGAGCCTTTGCCCCCGGGGCCTTGAGCAGCGTAACAATCTGCGCGATGTCGTCATCACTGAGTGGCGCGAGCCGAGCTCCCGCGCCACCGCGGCGCTGCAACTTGCGCGCCACTTGCACAATAGCGGCAGCAGCCGGCCGGGTTGCCGGGTCGACGCGCAGCATGGCGCGAATAAGCGCGATAAAGGCGTCATCGACGAACGCGCCCTGGGGCACCCTCCACTTGCCAGAGATGATTTGAACAGGGGAGGCCTCAGCAAATGGATGAGCGCCAAAGCACAGTGTGTAGAGGAGGCATCCGAGCGCCCAGACGTCAGCCGCCGGGCCGACGCGCAGGCCGGAGTGCAGGTCGCACAACTCGGGGGCGCGATACATAGGTGTGGTGTGTGCATTCACCCACTCCTCCAGCTGATACCGCCCGCGCCGATCGAGCGCACTCGGCAACACTCCAGCGGGCTCGCCCTCGGGACTCTCAAGAGTCGAGCCAAAATCGCAGAGGAAAAAGGAGTCAGCAGCGCCACCGGACCTAGTGCTCGAGACGAGAACGTTTTCTAGCTTCACGTCCATGTGCGCAAGACAACGCTCGTGCATGAAGTCGAGCGCACCTGCGATCTGCTCGAGTGCACGCAGCTTGGTGAGTGGCCTCATTGGCGTGGATGACGCATAGTCCCACAAGTGGCCGCCGTTGCAGAGCGGAAGAAGGAGGAGATACTCTCCACCTCCGTCCCGCCGCCGCTCCGATGTCTCGGCAAGGAGAGGTAGCACCGCTTCGTGCCGACCGAGCGCCGCATGCGAGAGGATCTCTCTCTCTGCGAGCTCGGCCGCCTCTCCGTCTGCGGCAATGATCTGTTTCACGACGAGCAGCTCGCCTGAATTGAGCTCCTTGGCCTCGAAAAGGGTGGCATGGCCTCCCTCCGCCAGCTGGCGCGTCAAGCGGAGCTGCCGCCCACCGATCGAGATGAGCCTGCCCACGCCGTCGCTCGATGAGCCGTCCAGCCCCAGGAAGCGAAGCATTCTCCTTCACTCCCTCACAGGCTGGAGGTGAGCGGGTGGATGGGAAGGGACAGCTCGGCTCGCTCGGCCGTGTTGCTGATGCGTGTATTCAGCCCTCTGAGTTCGCCAGAGAGGAAAGCGAGCGGAAGAAAAGCAAGTGGGAGATGGAGAGCGAGAGGGAGAGGGAGAGGGAGAGAGAGAGCGAGACAGGAGAGCGCTCGCCGCCGCGCGCGGCACCACCGCACTACCGCACCTCCGAAAACTACTCGTAGCAAATACATAGTAGTACTCTACTACTCTACTGGCTACTGGAGTTTTCTTGTCTGTGCTAGTTTAACCCTAGTATATGCCTAAAAAGTGATTTGCCGGTGCTTGCCTATCGGCTGGGGCACTTTGGGAGAGTTTTTTTTGGCGGGGAGGCCTTCAAACAGGCAGACTAGAATCCCCTAAGCAAAAAAAAACTTCTTAATATCCTCGCCGCGCGCGCGACCCTGCACAGCAGCATCTATGCAGCCACGCCCGTTCCCCTTATTCTTATTCCCCCTCTACCTGCCTTGCGGCGCATCCCTTCGTGCACTTTCTAGGGGCTGGGTGTGTGGGGCTTTCAGTGGCAGGCGGCGTGAGCCGATCCCCGGCGGCATGTTTCCCTCCTTCCTCCTGCGCCATCGGGCTATCGGCTGATTGTTTAGTCATCACAGTCAGTAGTCGCGTGATAAAACCTTCTAATATTCTTACCGCACTCGCGGCGAATGGAACCACTACCTACTACACGTAGTACGTAGCATACTTTCTACACCCCCACTCCCCCGGCCCTTCTCCCCCCGCCATCAGGCGGCTCCCCCCGTACACTACTAGGGGGATAGGGGTGAAGAAGTCGCGTTCTGTCAAAAGAGGGCCAGGTGATAGTTTTGTTTTCACTCAGTGCTAGTACAGGCGCAAGGACGCGGCGCGCAGAGCGCGCACCATTCGATTTATCGAGTGAGGTATCACCGTTTTAGCTTGTTTTCTTTTTCAGGTAGGAGTATGAATGTCTGAACAATTCCTCCAATGACGAGTATTATTATTACAAAGATGAGCACAAAGCTAATCATGATACCCATGGGTACAATGCCGAATACCCAATGGTACCACGGCATGTCGCGTCTTTCATACAAGAGGTGAGTTTTGTTTTCAGTCAGACAAGGACGCGGCGCGTGCGCATAGCAACTCCCCCCCCCCCCGGTAACCCCCAATTACGCAGACTGAGTTTTCATCTTCTTCGTCTTTTTCTCACACCCCTCCTCCTCGAAAAAAAAACCTTTTAAAATTCTCGCCTCACTCGTGGCACTGGAACGTTTCCTCGTAGCCACGCCCTTTTCCCTTCCCCACCCTCATTTCCCGCCTTGCGGCAACTCCCCTCGTGCTCTACTTAGGGGCTCGGGTCTTTTGGGGGGTCCGAGTGGAGCGGGGTGCACCTGTCCTCAGCGGCGTGTTCTCGCCCTTCTCCTGCGCTGCTGAATGACCTGTTTATCATTTGTTTTCGTTTCAGGGTTCAGGTTTTCCTGCGTGCTGCGGTGTTAGTCGTATGTGACTTTAATTGATCAATCGCATTTCCAGGTGGTCTATTAATACCCGGCGACACATCGTGTCATGCGAGCTTTTCGGCAAGACCAAGTGCTTTCGCTACGAGGCAAGCGTTTTCGCTCAGTTGTAGCCTACCTTTTTCGTCTACGATAAATACGGGGGCGCTGAGTTCTTGTGATTTCTTGAGTTTGGGCTTCCTCCCCTGCGCGGCTTTATTTGTGCGCATAGAGTGGTGTGTTCTTGGCGGGGCGAGGCCCCTAACCAGGGTGACAAACCTCGTTAGCGTAGATTCTAAGATCGGTATGTAATGATACTCGTGTGACTCGGATTCGACTCTATAGAAGTCTTTAATTATGTATTTCCACGCTATCACGTACAGCGTTTTAAGGCTTTCTGGCGTGTTTGCACCGGGGTACGCGAACAATCTATCCTTTGTCTTCTGCCTCCATGACCTTCCGGGGGAGGGGGTGTAGTTATTAAGGGCATCTATGGTCTCGAAGATTGCTTTCGTCGCGGGGCACCACGCTAGGTGGCACGAGTCTTCTCGGTGTCGGCGACATAGTCTACACATAGTTGTCGGGCTATCTGTGAACCTATTTCTAGTGCCGATCCTTCTGTGTGTGATATGTTTAAAGTGCAGGTGTTTGTCCGTGTGTTTTAACAATGGCATTGTGTAAAGTCTCGCTACGTGCTTCCATTCTTCGTTGGTAACGTTCAGTCGCTTTTCCCATGCCAGTCTTGCCGATTGCGAGGCGCTACTTTTGGTCGTCTTCTGCGCGACCTTGGTAATATCTGCGACGGCTATCGCGTCTAGCGCGATCTTTCCTTTTCGTATGGCGTATTCATCCGCCAGGGGGTATTCCATATGTCTCGGGCCTTTGTAGCCGCCTTCCCATCTGGCCGGCGGGTGATAGTATGGGATCTCTCCCGCGTCCGCTACATTTCCGGTGTCGGCTATCTCCCCCAGGTAGTCGGTGTCGGCGTGTAGCCAGATATTGTTTAGCTTGCTGATGTACTTTTCGTCCTCAGAGACCCTGATTTCCCTATCCTGTGACTCGGTCCCCGGCTCTTGAGATGGGGTGTTGTCGTCGCGGGACCTTTTTCCCTTGGCGTCTGGGGGTGGGCGCTCTTTTGTTTGCCCTAACAATTGCGTCGCGTGGTTAACGATTTCGTCCCATGATTCTAGGAACTCCTTTTTGCGTATTGTGCGGCCCTCATGTGCGAAGGTCTCAGGTAGGTGCTCGAGGTATGCCGAGCATTCATTTTTGCTATACGGTGTCGTAAAGGCGCTGTCCTTGAACACGTTGTGCACTACGTTAGTGCCGCTTGTAGGAGGTCTTCCGATGTTCCTATGTTGAAATCCTTGTCCACCGTGTACAGCGGGCTTACCATCTTCTTAATATGTTTGTTGCTCGGGGCGCGTAACCCCATATTCTCTCGTTGTTTTTTTAGCCTCTGAAAGAACCCGACTTTCGCCGTTACTAGCAGGTGGTATCTCGTAAGTGTCGCTCTTAAAATCGACTTAACGGACCTGCCGTCCGAGTTGCCATACTGGATGTTGTAGAAGTCGGTTAGGATGTACCTCCACGCCAGGATACCTAAGTATCCTGAGGAGGGGTGCGGTCTATCCACCTGATAACAGAAAAGACGTTGGGCTGTTTCGGATCCCGGCCTAAGGCTAATCCCTAGAAGTCCTTCTATGAATTCAAAGACGGGCTCCGTCGCGATACATGAGGCCAGGTGAGTGGAACTCTCAGGGGCTATGCCGCAAAAGCGGCATGTTGGATCGTCAGCAAAACGGTTCGCCGTAGCTATCCTTCTATGTAGGACATGTTTGAAATGCAAATAAGAGTCTCTAGGCGTTAAAAAGTTGTATTTATACAATTGCGATACTTGTTTCCACTTTCCCGAGAGGACCGGTAGCCTTTTTTCCCATCTTAGCGTGGATTTTTGTGCTTTTGTTTTCCTCAATGCGAGGAACGCTTTAGTCAAGACCCTGACACTTACATCCTCTAGCGTTTCGTGTAGCATTTTGATGTCTTCTTTACGTTTATTGGGTTGAGCACTTAGATACACAGAGGAGAAAGATATCGTTTCATGTCCGATTTTTGCCTTTACTACTACCAGCCTCCCCGGGATAACTACCGACCAAGATTCTACTACTACGTCGCTTCTGTCTCTTCTAATGGCTACCGCCACTCCGCTTCCCGGGTCGCCCCTAGTTGCGGGAGATTGAAACCAGTCCCACCCCAGAGACCGGGCCAAATTTCGCACCTTCAAGTGCCATCCATCGGTGTAATGATGCAATTCTTGCGCATACAAGATGTGGACTCCTCCTAATCTCGCTTGCGCTAGAGTAGATGCTAATTTATGTTTTGCTCCATTCAAATTGTATGTTGCAATCCTTAGATCATTATTATTCACCATGACGGTACAGGCAACTAGCTCCGTTAACGCAGTATCCTGGATAAGCCTTATTAGGTTTAAGATTGCATTTTACCATACAATGTTGCTTGCCCGTTGCGGGGTCCTTTGCCCAACATCCGGGGATGTCGTGGCTGGAAGAGCATTGGACGATTTGCCGCCCTTTCATGCGATTGTTCTTGCATTCGCCCGCCATGAATCGGCGGCACGGTGCCGCCGCTCCAAGGCCCATAAGGGCCCTGTAGTCCATGGCGTTGCTCACTTCGCGTTGGCGTTTGCGTTGCTCCGCTTTCGCTTTGTCTTGCTCGCACGTGCATTGGCGAAAACTAACTTGATTCTTGCGCAGATACGATATAGCCCACGGCTTATCGTATCCTTTACAGCCCCCTGGGGCGCCGTGAATGGCAATGTCGCCTTCCGGTGTCACGCATTCCACCGAAGAGCGGACCGCGTAGTCCAAATTGAAGTTTTCCCCATCATCGAGGGTCACGTGAAAGGTCCTCGGGAATCGATGGCCTAGGGCCGTCGTGTCCGTGTATACGTAGAAGTGCCAGATCGGGCGCTTACCCGCCTCGACTTTCGTGATTCCTTCGATCGTAGTTTTGACTCGTTGTTGGTTGCCCCTAAGGACATGGAAGCCTTCACGCTCCAGTGCGCTAGCCAAGTGTCGAGTCTTGGTTTTGTACGCCTTAACCGGGTCGAAGATGCGGAAAACGATGTACGTGGCGACCTCCTTGAGGGAGGACCGGACCGCGCTAGACTTGCGTGGCGCTGAATCGGCTAGCTCGCCATAGGTGACTCCAAATTCGTGCTGGACTCCCGAGAGCACCGTTTGAATTTTGTCGCCGTAGGCCGCCTTGAATTGGTTGTGTGCATCGTCGTCGACGTAGAAAATCCAAGGGCCCTTTCGGCCCTTATCCATACCGTCTGGCGTGGCATCTAGGCCTTCCAGCCTAGAGAGTAGGAATTTCATGAATGTAGCTACATCCTCACTCTTAATGTCCTTTTTGTCCTCGGCTAGCTGAGCTAGCTGAATGAAAAAGGGGGTGTCTTCAGGCTCTTCTTCCTCCTCTGGAGGGGGGGAAGCGAATGGGGTAGTGCTGTTTGGGGTCGGCTTTGGATCCGATTGAGGGTCGGCCCGCTTGCGCGACTGTGGCTGATGCTGTTGGGCTGGTGGTTGCTGGGCTTGCTTGTGTGGTTCCTTCCCCTTGTGTCCATGTGCGGCTTGCGCGTATGACTTGGGCGGCTGATGTGGTTGTTGGTTGGAGGGAGCAAAAGCTCCAAGGATTGTTTGTTGTGTCATGTGCCCGCCCCCGAGGGGTGCACAGGTGGTAGGAGTTGCCTCCATGGGGGTGGCAGCAGAGCTGCCACACCCCATGGGGAGTCCTTGAGTGGGTGGCTGAGCCACGGCACTGGTGGGCTGAGCCTGGCTCAGAGTCTGCTGGTCTGCAGGGAACAGGGCCCTGCCTGTTCCCTGCTTCTGTGGCTGCCTGGGAGGCGAGGGAGGCGGCGCCATCTCGACATCGTGGTCGGGCGGTGCGGAGGCCTGCGAGGGCTTCGGCTCCGGCGGCTTGGGGCGGCCCCGTTGGGGCGTCGTGGCGGCGGGGGGCTGGGGAGTGGGAGCGGTCGGCGCGCGCTCCATCGCTAAAACTATAACAATAGTTTTTATGATATGTTATTTGGAAAAGTTGACCCAAATATGTAGTTCAATATGTCACATATTTTTACAAAGGCCTACTCGGGGGGGAACGCGGGAAGCAGAGAAAAAAAGTTGTTATGCTAGTCTGCATTTAATTTTAAAATACTGCTATATAGAGACTTGCGCAATTAGACGTGTAGCAGAGGAGCCCCATCGTCTCAATCATGTGTGTGTGGGTGAAAGTGACTTTCACGGGGGGACCTCTTCGGATGGATCAACTCCCCCTAGTATGACTGAAATCTTGTTGTGGGACGCCTAGGTGTTTCGTGACGGGTTTTACAACTGTGGACATTCGGAATACATTCGATCGCTCAAATCGACTGATGTCCCACAATTGACGGAACGACACCTGGGCAGGGTCCATAGGGACCCACCCAGTCCCGTGCAGCAGCTCCATATAGCGCTGGTGCCCATGCGGCAACCATCGCGGCTTGTGCGAGGCAGAGCGCCATCGCCGAACGCATCGCCAGTGTAATCTCAAACGGTAAAGATTCTCTATATTTGCACGCACGCACATTCACGGTAACGCGCGCGACACTTATAGTAACACAGTAGAGCGCGCGCGACAACCACGTGCAGAGAAATGAGAGAACGACGGGAGAAGAGCCCATAAGACCCGCGGGGGGAATTCGGCGGGGGAACCCACCCGCGGGGGGGGAATTCGGCGGGGGGAACCCGCCCGCGGGGGGAATTCGGCGGGGGAACCCGTAAGACCCGGCGGGGGAACCCGTAAGACCCGCGGGGGAAGCTGTAGGACTCCCCACGCAAGGAGATTATAACAGTAGAAGCGGATGGATAATGGATGTATCCATAATAGACTTGGGTGGAGGATTTGGTTGTTGGTTGGAGGGAGCAAAGGCTCCAAGGATTGTTTGTTGTCATGTGCCCGCCCCCGAGGCCCGAGGGGTGCACAGATGGTAGGAGTTACCGCCATGGGGGTGGCAGCAGAGCTGCCACACCCCATGGGGAGTCCTTGAGTGGGTGGCTGCGCGGCGGCGTTGACGGTCTGAGCCTGGCTCTGGTTCTGCAGGTCAGCAGGGAACAGGGCCCTGCCTGTTCCCTGCTTCTGTGGCTGCCCGGGAGGCGAGGAGGGCGGCGCCATCTCGACGTCGTGGTCGGGCGGTGCGGAGGCCTGCGAGCGCTTCGGCTCCGGCGGCTTGGGGCGACCCCGTTGGGGCGTCGTGACGGCGGGGGGCTGGGAAGTGGGAGCGGTCGGCGCGCGCTCCATCGCTAAAACTATAACAATAGTTTTCTACGAATATTATACATGATACATTAGGTTTTCGTTGACGCTCTACTTAGGGGCTTCCAGTGGCGGACGGCGTGAACTGCACCCCGATGGGATAAATCTTATTTTATATGCTAGAGTCGCGTAGCGTTGGTGCATCGTGCATCACGCTATCATACAATAATCGTCGCTCACGAACGGGGAGGGTGCTCACTTCCCACCACAAGAAAGCCAGTGCGCGGAGATTCTACTTGGGCTGGTGCTCGTTGTGAGCGAAGCTCTTGGGTGGTGAGTTAAGGCCCATCGTACGTACATACAATACTCCATAACGAGACCCGCCGCTGACCCGTCGCGTCGCCAACGGCTGACAATCCACTTGTAGTCTGCTCAGTCTGATTTGATACTTCGCATAGGCCGTCCAACTAATCCTTCACGCGATCGGCTTCATTAGCACTAGCACGGGCACCCTGGCCATATTTCAATCGAAGAAGCTTCAGCCGTAAAGCATAGTTGTCCCCCCGAAGCCATTCGAGGCCCCCGTGCATTTTGTCAGGCTCTGAAGCGGCGCTGTCTACATCTGCGACCGGAACAGCAGCGTCGTATGACGAGGAAGCTGCCCATGAACTTGCCGAAAGCTTGGGGCAAGAAGGAGATCCTGCACTTAGCAATCCGTTTGCGCGCGCTCTTTCAATCCCGGATCGTGACGCCGACTGCGTGCTGACACTAACCCACCCATACCTGTCACCGCAACCATCGTTGCCTAGAATGTCGGCGGCTGCGGCGCCACGACTATGCGCTGCGCTGAGCGGCGATGCTGAACGCACCATTTGGTGGACAAACTTGTTTGCTTCCAACGTAGACGTTGGTGGTGGGGGTACACATGGAGTTGCACATTGCAGAGGACGCTGATTCGTGGCAGGCGTTGCCAACTGATGAGGCTCATCACCATGAGTATGAAGTGTGCCCGTCAAATCTCGAGCATATTGCTCGTCGTCATGGTCCGGGACATGACGAGATTCTTGCTGCACAACTCTCTCCATTTCGACATGGTGCTCGATCTGTGACGTGGCTGGCGTCGAACCCCCTGGACTTGATGTGCGAAGTGCCGCCTCGACAATATGCTGCGCCCCCCAGTGGAGGTGACGATCCATCATTGTGGAAGGGTTGTCGGTTGTGCGCGTCGCCTCGTTAGGTTGGAGGAGCGCATGACGATCACTTCTGATGCCGATGCCACTCTTTCTTCCTGGTTGAGAATCGCATCCAATAGTAGCCTGGCACGATTCTGACGGCGACCCCGGGCATGTTCGTGCTGCGAGAGGGCGAAATATCGACCTTGGTTGTGCAGTCGAAGAGAGTGCACCAGCCGAGCCCGTGACAATGCTGCCGACGTGGTGTTCACTTGTACACTCCAGCGTGTGGCGAAGCGCGCGTGCGGCAGCTGAGCCTGCAGGACTAAGCGATGCTACCACTTCGCTCATTGGTCCGTCGATTGACGCTTTGACCATGCCTGGGGCACGATCTCCTCGTGGTGGACAATTTTGCGGGGTAGCACATTGCATCTGCTGGGGTGTAGCCATGCATGATTCCGCTGCTGGGTGCGAATGAGACAGGCCCACAACTCCTCCATTTGGAGAGGCAGCCGTAGCAACATCGGCCTCAGCGCGCCTGAGCTCCGCGAGAAGCAAGGAGGCTTGCACTCCTCCAGGCGCGGTCGCCACTGACTCCACCGCCATTCGATGCGCAAGCTGTCGTCGCTCTGCAGACAATTCAGAAGTGAGCCGCAATACTTCCTTGGCGGCGAAGTGCGCGTCGATCTCAAGTGTATTCACTTCCGCAACGAGAATTCGTTGAACGACGCCTAACTCGACGTGGGCCAACCGCGCTCGCTCGCCTAAAGCAGCCAGTAGCTCGTTGCGCATCTCCTGCTGCGACGTTTGCCGTTGGAGGGCCTCCACCATCGCATGTCGCACGCGCTCCATCGTGGCAGCGCCGGCCACAACCTCCTCCGTCTGGCGTTGTTTTGCGCGGAGTATCTCAAGTGTCGCAGCGTGGGCGGAGCGGAGCTGTGCGATGCGCGCTGCGGCGCGTGCCGCAGCCGCCTCGAGCGAACCGCGCACGTCGAGCGTTATGCGCCGTTGAACGCGCGCTGCTTCGGCTTCACTGCCGTCGTCTCGATGCAGCTCCTCGGCTACCAATTGCACCTCAGCCCGCTCCGCAAGAAAGCGCACGCGGCTTGCCTCCGCCTCTGCACGTGCGACCTCGAGCGCTTCACGCGTCGCCCGGAGCTCAGCTCGTACCTGCATCGCGGCGGAGCGAGCTCCATCCGCCTCTGCACGAGCCGACTCTACCTCTGCCTCCAGCTCGGTCTCCCGCGCCGCCGCGCGCGCCAGCCGTGCGCGCACGTCGCCCTGCACCACATCGACCGCCTTGACCTCGTTCGAGAGGCGTGCCTCAACATCCGCAGCATAACTCTCGGCAGAGCGCCGCCCGAGCTCAGCCTCCTCGGCCCGTGCCTCCGCAGCACCCACGCGCCTGGCGATCTCGGCCTGTGCACCTACCAACTGTGCTGAGGCCGACTCTGCCTCAGCGCGAGCGGCAGCTACTTGTGCGGTGAGCTGCTTGGAGCACTGCACGAGCACCTCGCGGTCCCGCCGCGCCGCCTCGGAAGCCGCTTCTGCCGCCTCGTCTCGTCGGCACAGCTCCTCGCGCATGCTCTCTAGATCCGCCTCAAGCGCCGACGCACGCCGCGCAGCTTGCTCAGCGGCCGCGGTAGCGCTCTTCAGCTGCCTGCCCCGATCGCGCGCGCTTGACTCGGCAGCAGCGAGCGCAGTCTGCGCCTCAGCAAGCTGCGCCTCGGTTGTCGACCGCTCGCGCTCCGCGCGGCACTTGCCCTCGAGGAAATCGCGAGAAGTGCGAGAGAGGACGCGCCGGTCTGCCTTCATGCGAGCGAGCTGTTCTGCATGCGAGGATCGTAATGCTGCAGCCTCAACTTCTGCGCGAGCGAGCTGGTCACCGAACATCTTTCGCTCGACCTCGAACGCTGCCGCCTGTAGTTCACACATTTGGGCTGGGGCGCTCTAGGCTTCAAGAGAGTGTGTGCACCCCTTGGGACGAGATAAGAGCGGGGAGAAAAAGGGTTGAGCTCGCTTGAGCAATGCGACGACTCGCACCTGTTTTCGCGTTTCTTCCCTGGCCTCCTGTAGCGCGGCCTCCATTGAATGCGCCTCGACCCATAACAGCCGGGCGTGCAGCGCAGCCACCGCTTGGGCTGAAAGAGCGCGACCAGCAACCCCGCTAGGATCATCGAGTGCAGCCGCGCGATTGGCCACAGCATCCGCCATTTGCCGCTGCAAGTCAACAACCTGCGCGCGTAGCCGTGCGACATCCGCGACGCTCTCATCCTCACGACTCCGAGCGCGTTCATGACCACGCTCCGTGGTGGTACTAGACCGCCAAGCGTTGTCCACTGGCCGCAGCCCTGTTGCCGCATACGCTTGGTGGACCGAGGCGGTCGCTGCATCGCGCCCTCGACAGACCATATGCGTCGTGGTCGGTACTAGACTAGAAGCTGCACGCGTGTCATGCAACTGCTCGGTGAGCGTGTCCACAAGCTGTCGGAGCGCAGTGCGCTCAGCGCGCCACGCCGCCGCCGCTCTGCCGTGCGAATTATCACACGACGTGAGCTCCGCTCGAAGGATTGCCTGCGATGGGACGTGAAGGGCACACGCGCCAACTGATAAGTGAGGCAATGATGTGAAATGCCAAGGCGGCGGCGGCGTGCAGCAGCTTGGGCCGGCTAATGGCTGGGGATGAACGCACTGTAACCACACGTGAAACAGCGACCTCTCCGTCTATCCGCGTCAGCTCCGTCTCCACAAAAGCTCTGGGGCGAGCTGACTCGCGATTGTCTGGCGCACTACCCAGAAGGACAGTACTCGGTGTGACGGCAGCACTGGCAAGCTGAACCCGCCCGGCGCCCGTAGCCGGCGTCGTGTGGCACGGCCTTGCCCGTGTCTCCGCCGGAAGCTCTGCTTGCTCGTCCGGCTGCGTCGGCTTGGGCACGGTGCTCCTCGCCCTGGGTGCGGCATCAGCACGTCCAGAGGTGAGCGGCAGCGCAGCCGGCTTGCGCACTGCGCGCGCCGAGCGAGACAGAGCCGATGGCTCGCTCTGGGAGAGAGAGAGGCTGGAGGGGGCCGAGGCGCTCCACGCGCTCAGAGAAGCCTTGGCCGCGCCCAGAGACTGCTGCCAACAGCTAGAGGAGATAAGGCCGCTCATGCCCTCCCGACCAACCTTCCTTTGCCCTCCCTCCCTCCCTCCCTCCCTCCCTTCCCCTCTCTCTCTCTGTCAGAGTTTTCTTGTTGTCCTACCCGTGCTGATGCTGAGGGATTTTGATCTCGTAAAGTTAAATATTAATATTAAGAATATTTAAAATAAATAAAAACCACAAAAAAACAAATAAAATGTACTTTTATGTGTTTATTCAAACGATGCTATGACTATAAGTCTTCATTTTAAACTAAGGTTTACTAAGATAATTACTATCAAGTTATAATTTTTAATTCAACATTTTTAAGGATCAAATTTATTGTCACTGAATAATAATTTTATTACTAGTACTTCACTAAACTTTAATTTGAATGATTCATTGAAAAGTGTATTTTCGTAAAAAAATGTTATAATAAATTATAATTAATTAATTGAAATTATCCATACGCTAATTCCGTTTTTGATTTTTATTCGAATAATTCATTGAAAAGTATATTTTCGTAAAAAATATTATAATAAATTATATTTAATTAGCTCATTCCGTTTTTGATATTTAATTATTTATTACCTGAATAATTAATTGAAAAGTATATTTTCATAAAAATATTATATTTATATTTAATTGATTAAAATTATTTCTACGATCATTCCTTTTTTATTTTAACAGCATAACCTCCCTCTCTTCTCTCTGCCCCCCCCCCCTCTCTGCCTCTCTCTCT
>CM030932.1:2981113-3083613 GCA_018136815.1 Isochrysis galbana
GGCGAGTGCAACGCTGACGGACGGCCCCTCTCCTGACTCATGTTGGCCTACACAGCCATAATTAGGTTGGCTTTGCCCCCAATCAAGAGTGGTCGGCGCCTCACTTGACGTCGAGCTCCTTGCTGTCAAAACAAGGCTGACTTCAAGTTTCCCTCGGGCATTTTAGACATTAGTTTTTATTTACGGCGCTACTGCAAGCGTGGTTCGCCCTTTGCGAGGCACAGCACGGACACCGAACCTTCATCCTAGCGGCAGCTCTCATGAAATCGACTCGCAAGCTGCATGGCCCCACCGCCGGTCGCAATCTGATTGCACGGGTGTGAGCGTGGTATGGGTTTTGGATGGGCGAGCAATGGCAATGACGAAGCTGTAAGGACGACATGACCTTGCAAATCTCGTATCGCAACACGTGCCACAGAGGTCCTTGATTCCAGGGAAGACACGGCTCTTCTTAAATGTTACGGAAGGCGTTGACATTGCTGACGGCGAGTTCGAAGAGAACTTGGTTGTGCGTGCCGCTGCATGCTTACCACAGCTTGCTTGCCATTGACCAGGCCGCCATACACATACACGTCATGTTGAGCCTTCTGTTGAAAGTCAAGATCTTCATGCTTTGTTTGTGTTGCACGAAACGCTACATGCCTTGCACACACTGCGCTTTGGTGCATTGCACTCTATCGTTATGTGGTGTTAGTTATTAGTTAGTGGCCTATGTAAGCTTTGTGTGCTCAATCCATAACTCGGGTCACCCCCATCATCCATCATCGTTGTCATTATCATCGTTCCATTTCATCACGTTCGCTTCGTTTGGCTGGCTAAACGCTGACGGCGGGCACGCGTTGTGCGCATGCAGTTTGGCGGCGCTCATAGCGCTCAATGGTCCATGGCTTGAGCTCGAGGCCCGGCTGATTTTACTCGTTTGCCGAGTCGAGCGTGACCGAAGGGCCCTGGGCCACTGCGTCGCGAGGGCAGCACCGGCGCGCAGCACGCCCATCCATTCGCGGCGAATGGAACCACTACCTGCACTACACGGCTACACGTACTTTCTACACCCCCACTCCCCCGGCCCTTCTCCCCCCGCCATCAGGCGGCTCCCTCCCCCCGTACACTACTAGGTTACAGGGGGATAGGGGTGAAGGGCTTAGATATGGTCCGGTGGCCCGCGCCCCCCCCCCCCCGGTGCCCGGTGATCCGTTCCCCCCTCCCCCCTTCCTCCTACGCCTCCCGGCGGCTGGCGGCGGACTCTATCTCGACTTATCCTGTAAACAAGCGCGAGACTTACCGATTTTTCGGTGGGCGGAGCTCTCGCTCCGCCCACCCCCTTCTCCGCGCGCTCTCTCCCCTCTCCTGCGGCACGCGCGATGGCGCGCCTGCGGCAGGCCTGCAGCTGCCCTCTGGCGGCCCTTGGTTGGAGGCACCTGGAGGCCAGCTCAGGGGGCAGAGGCAGAGGAGGCTGGGGCTGGGCCCCCCTGGCCTCCTCTGCCTCTCCCTCGCTGGCGCTCTTGCGCCTCTGGGGCCCCCAATCTGCACCTGTCTGCCTGTCGACCGGGGGGCAGGAGGGGTTGGAGCGATGGGCTGGCCACGCCTGGCCAGGACGCGCGATTCAGGCGAGCCTGTGGCCTGTGGGGAGGAGGATGGGTCAGCATGGCAGTGTGCTCCTGGCAAGCCATCAGGCATGCCAGGAGCATGAGTGGTTCCTCCCCTACGGCGGCAGGGGAGGAGTGGAGAGAGGGGGGGGCTCGTGCCCCCCCATGGGCGAACTAAGTATAAACTTGGTTGTGCTGTGTTACGATTAGTTGATTAGTTTCGCGTGCGTTTGTGTTTGTGTGAATATGCGTGCGCGTGAATGTTGTGAGAATTTATCTTGTGAATACAGGGGCTCGATGCGAGCGGCGATGATGGCGCTCTTCGTCGCACAGGCCGCGATGGTTGCCTGGGGGGCACCACCGCGATAATGTTACATTGGCGACTAATTGGGTTTTCACCCCAATGACCAATGACCAATGAGCTTGTGGGGAGTTCTAAGTTCTAACGGGAGCCGGGGGCACGCGAGGGGGAGGTATAATCGGGTGCTTAGTGCTTAGTTTTGTTTGTGCCTTTGGAGTTGGTGCGCTCATGTGCGTCGTGGCTTGGCGTGTTGGTACAATATAAGGCTAGTGAGAGTAGCGGCACTCATGCTCAATAATATGATTAGTATTCACCATTAACAATTAACTCCTTACTGCTTACTGACTGCAACGCGACCTCCGTCGCGACGTCACGACCTCCCCTGCCGCTCCTCTTCTTCCCCCCTGTTTGGCCCTAACCCAGGAGGGCCCAGTGAGTGATAGCAATATCGTGTAGACCATTGGAAACATCATGATGTTAGCGCGCTCGCGAGACAACAAACGGTGCTCCGACGACGTTCCCCTACTCCCCCTCTTCTCACTGGGAGTAGATCTCACACCTATACAACAAAACCACGCCAAGGTCAAACACCCCCCCCCAAACGGGCGCCTGTAGAACTGTATACCGGTTGGGGGGGCGGAGCTCCCGTGCACGATGGCGTCGGTGTGCAAGGAGCTCTCCTCCTGCTTCACCTCCAAGGCGGCGGTGGGGGTCGAGGAGATGAAGGAGAAGCATGGGAGGGAGGAGAAGAAGAAGGATCAGGAGGGGGAGGAGGAGTTGGGCCCGCGCAAGTGCACCACGCCTAGGTGAAGCCGCTCGAACGAGCACACTGCCTGCGTTGGTCTCCCTTCGCCTCCTTCTGAGAGAAAGGCGAGCCTTCCCTCTCCCTTTCTTCTCCTCCCTTCGCCTTCTCTCCCCCCCGCCGCCTCCTCCTACTGCTTTCTTTTCCCCCTTCCCCCCTTCGCCTTCTTCCACCCCTTCGCCTTTTCCCCCTCGCCTTCTCCGCCTCGCCTTCTCCGCCTCGCCTTCTCCCTCTCCTCTTCTCCCCTTCTCCCCTTCTCCCTTTCCCCCCTCCCCTATTCCATCTCCCTTTCTCATTCTCGCCCGCCCCATATCCCCCGCCCCATATGCCCCTTCCGCTCTTTCCCTCCCCTTCTCCCTCTTTCTCCCTCCCTCCCTGTATCCCTTCCAAGCACCCGCACACACGCTCAAACGCTCATCCTCCCTCCCTTCCGGACCAACCACATCCCCCCGCCACCCCCCCGCTGTTCCTCCTTCCTCCTTCGGTCCCCCACTTAGTGGCCCCCCCTCTCTTCTCCTCCTGCCTTCTCCAACTCCCCACCTCCCGCACTTCCGCTCGATCTCCCTGCCATCTCGCCTGCTCAGATTCTCGCTTGCCTTTTCTTCCACCCTGCCAACCACTTCTGGACCACTGAGCTGGCTGTGCTCTGTGTGAATGACCTCCTCCCCGCAGGAAGCCGCTGACTTCACGAGCTGATATATTTGAGAATATCTTGCTCATGACCGACTCATACAAGGTGTGGATGCACTGGCGACATCTGGAGGGGACGGGAGGAGGGGGTCGAAGAGTTGAGAAGATGAGTGGAAGGAAGGAGAGGCAGGAGCTTGTTGGAGGAGCTGAGGAAAGAAGTGGAGATTGGAAGGGGCGGCGGAAGACGAGCGAAGCGGAAGGCGGGCGAGCCAGAAGATGGATGAGACGAGACAGGAGACTGGCAACTTGAATGGAATTGAACATAGGGCAAGTCGAGGAACAAAGCGTGGAGAGCTTGGGGGGGGGTGGGAAGGAATGGTTGCGTTTCAAGGATTGCTGATTTGCCGGTTGTACGTCCGGCTCTTCCATCACAGGTATCACACTATCGGCAGTATCCACCCAACACCGCGTACGTCTATTCCTACTTTGAATCGCGTGGTGGCAAGTTTAGCGAGGTATGCTTTTTTGGCTTGCAGTACTTCATCAAACGCTATCTGGAGGGCGTGGTTGTCACAAAGGAGAAGATTGACGAGGCGGAAGTCATTGTAAATCAGCACATGGGCGGCCCACACTTCAATCGTGCAGGTTGGGAGCACATTCTTCACAAGTGCGGCGGAAAGCTGCCAGTATCCATAATGGCCGTGCCAGAGGGAACCATTGTTCCGACAAAGAATGTCCTCTTCACAATGGTGAACACTGACCCAGTGTGCTATTGGCTGACCAACTACTTGGAGACCTTGCTCGTCCAGGTGCTTGGGCAAACATGCATAACGTCTCGCCGACACCTCTGACACCAGGGCCCCATACTGCACGAGAGATGCCATGCAATCCACGATGTCTGCAGGTTTGGTATCCAATGACGGTTGCCACCTCCTCGCGCGAGCAAAAGAAGATCATCGCCAGCTATTTCGACTCAACTGGGTGCCCTCGATCCGAGGGATCTCCTGAATTGGCATTCAAACTTCACGACTTTGGATACCGAGGCGTCTCGTCCGTCGAGTACGCTATGCGAGTGCCTTGCCCCTTATGTCTGCGGCACGATCTACCTCCACACACACAGTTGCACGGGACGCAAGCCAGTGTTGTCGTAGCCCGGATTGCGCGCTTGGTTTCGGTGATAGACGCAAGCGATGATTCGCCACGGGATCACATGCGCTGTTTCAGGTCTGCTGGCCTCGGCGGCGCGGCCCATCTCATCAACTTTATGGGGACGGACACTCTCGCCGGGATTTTGTTAGCCAAGCGCTTTTATTTGGAGAAGGGCATGCCCGGGTTCTCCATTCCTGCGGCTGAGCACTCCACCATCACGAGCTGGGGCCGAGAGCGTGAGCTGGATGCCTTCCGCAACATGCTGACATCGTACCCCACAGGGCTCGTGGCAGTCGTCTCCGACAGCTACAACATCTACGATGCGTGCGACAAGTTGTGGGGCACCGAGCTCAAGCAAATGATTCTCGACCGTGATGGCACCCTCGTTGTGCGTCCCGACTCTGGCGAGCCCAAGGTTATTGTAGTGGAGGTACTCAAGATTCTCACGGAAAGATTCGGTTGCACCACCAACCAAAGGGGCTTCAAGATGTTGCCACCGCAGATTCGCGTCATCCAAGGAGATGGGATCTCTTACGAAAGACTAGGAGAGATCTTGCAGGCGATGCAAGACGCAGGATTTGCTGCTGACAATCTCGCTTTTGGTTCCGGCGGCGCTTTGCTGCAGAAAGTGAACCGCGACACTCAAAAGATTGCATTCAAATGCTCGGAGATTACAGATAACAAGGGCAAGACGACCCTCGTGTACAAGGATCCAATTAGCGATCATGGCAAGATGTCCAAGAAGGGCCGCCTTACTTTGGAGAAAGATTCAACTGGCAAAGTCGTCACCAAGACTGAGGGCAGAGGTGACCCAATGAAAGATATGCTAGTCGAGGTCTTCCGGGACGGCAAAATGATGAAGGAGTACAACTTCGCCGAGATTCGCAAGCGGGCACAAATTTGAATCAGGTACGGATGCGCACTCCGGCCAAACAGCGATGCGACATTGGACAGCCGCAGCGGTGAGGAGTACCAATGGACATGGACCTCTTGCGCTTTTGCGCATGCCGCTGCGATGAGTCACCTAGCAATCAACTCTTTGACCCGTCGTCTACCATACTCTCAACCACCCTCAACTCTCGACGTCTCCCAATGCATCTGCGATTTGGAGCACCCTCTTCATGTGGCTCACATGATTCGATCGTTTGCGCAATCAACCACATTGCCCATGGGTGAATGTTGAATGCCGTACTCGCGGGGTTCTCGAACATGTGTCAAGCGCTAAAGTGGGTCTTTTGCACGCCTTTCCCACAACACCAGAGCTTCTCCGTAATAGTAGATAGAGCGTACACGAAAGCACGTCCCACATGGTAAGTACTCACTATCGGTGGTTCGTGGTCCACCGCCACCGCACATGCAATGGCATTGGTATTCGATCCGTAGAGGCGGAGAAGGAGGGTTGAGGGGCTCGGCAAGCAGAGTGACCACCGTGCGATGAGAGGGAAGAGAGATGCGTTCGGTTGCTTCGTCGGCAGCCGATGCTGAGATGAGAGAAAGGAAGTCTAAGCGCTCCTAGGAACGTGCTTTGATCTCTACACTTGTGTCGGAACATCTCCCTCAGGTCTTGTGAGGTGGACCCGTTCATTGCGGAATATACTCAGAAGGCACAAGGCGGCCCCCGAATGAATTAATTCTCGGCTTAATTCCAATTCATGGATTTCTTAGATAATATCATGGAGGACCAACTAAGTTTATACTTGGTTCGCCCATGGGGGGGCACGAGCCCCCCCCTCTCTCCACTCCTCCCCTGCCGTGGGGGAGGAACCACCCATCCTCCTGGCATGCCTGATGGCTTGCCAGGAGGCCACTGCCCTGCTGACCCACTCTCTCCCTGACAGGCTCGCCTGATTCGCGCGTCCTGGCCCCTCGTGGCCAGCCCATCGCTCCAACCCCCCCTCCCCCCCTGGTCGACAGGCAGACAGGTGCAGAGTGGGGGCCCCTGAGGCCCAGGAGCGCCAGCGAGGGAGAGGCAGGGGAGACCAGGGCCCAACCCCAGCCTCCTCTGCCCCCTGAGCTGGCCTCCAGGAGCCTCCAGGGGTCGCCAGCAAGCAGCTGCAGGCTTGTCGCAGGCGCGCCATCGCGCGTGCCTGCAGGAGAGGGGAGCGAGAGAGCGCGGAGAAGGGGGTGGGCGGAGCGAGGGCTCCGCTCACCGGAAAATATGTAAGTCCCGCACCTGTTTACAGGAGAAGTCGGGACTGAGGACGCCGCCAGCCCGGTAGGCATAGGAGGAAGAGGGGAACGGATCACCGGGGGGGGGGCGCGGGCCACCGACCATATCTAAGCCCTTTTCCCCTATCCCCCTAGTAGTGCACGGGACTCCTCGCTACGGTAGGGCAATGTTGCGTCGAAGTCGGTAAACACGTTATGTATGGTGTTGCAATCTAGCTTGTTCCATAGCTTCGCCCACGTGGGGTTCATTTTGGGTCCCGGGTGTGTCGGGCTGCCCCATATGGGTTGCGATAGTACGCCTTCTCTACTCGTTCCTAGGGATGTTAGCTTGAGTGTGCGAATATTATTCAGCGCTCGCTTCCAGAACTCCGGGAGTTTGCTTGGGCCCGTTATCCCATCGGTTAGCTTGCTCGTGGGTATCGTCGAGAGCACTGCTGCTCTCCCTATGTTTGTGCGGCAGAACCATGCGTCGAGCACTTGCTTCCATTGCGCCTGGCGGGCGTCCAGGTAATTTAGGATCCACTTGGATTGTAGCGCTTTGACGTGGTTGTCCTAGTCCAGAAGGCCCAGCCCTAGTTGGGGGTCCTTCTCCGAAGCGCCTTTTAGCGGGATGTCGGGGTGTTTTATCCATTGTAGTCTTCGCCCGGTACGCGTGTTCGTCCACAATATTCTGTCTACTGATCTCTTAACCGCCGCGTGGAACGACCTCGGGGCTGCCAGCGTTTGCAGCCAGTATCTCGGGATAGAGTATATGAGGAAGTTGGCTACCTTTGTTTTACCATGTATAGATAGGTTGCTTGTGATCGGCTCGTATATACTGGTTTTTCTTTCTATTTTGTCAGCTAGTTTTCGCCAGAATCCTTTCAAGGCCTGGGGCCCTCCTAGCGGGACCCCTAATATGGTCGCATACTCGCTTCGTTTTAGCCACTTGTATCTTTGAAATCTAGCGGGCGGTCGCTTTCTTTTCAGGGATCCCATTCTTAGGCCTTCGAATTTTTGGTCGTTAGGCTTGCCACATGAGGCCGCCGCGTATCTCTCTACCCATTCGAGTGAGCGTGCCAGGCTGCCGTAGTCGGCCGCCATAAGTTGCGTGTCGTCGGCGAACTGGCTTATTTTAAGTTCGGCTCCATTAACAATGATTGCTTCTATTTCTTCGTCTTCGTTGATCGCCCGGGTGAGTGCTTCCGCCGTGAGTAGAAAAGCCAGCGGCGATAGCGGGCATCCTTGAGGAACCCCGCTCGCTACGTTGAATGGGAAGCTTCTGCCCCCGTTGGCCTTGATGTATCGAATGGGCTTCGCTTCGGTGTTGGTTAGAGCTTTCGCGTATCTACGGAAGTCCTCCCCGAATTTTAGCTTTTCGAGTGCGATGTGATAAAATTCCCAATTAACCCTGTCGAAGGCTTTTTCCCAGTCCAGCGCTAGGAGGAGTCCGGGCTCCCCCGTTTCTTCTAGGTACGCGTGTGTAAGTTGTAACAAGTGAGTAGCTTCGCCTATTAGTCGATGTGGGACGAAACCCAGTTGGTCCTTCGAGATAATGTTTCCGATCACCGTTTTCAATCTGTTCGTGAGTATTTTGGCTAAGATTTTGTAGTCGCTTTGTAGCAACGTGATAGGTCTATAGTTTCTAGGGTCCCGCGTGTCCCCTTTTTTATACAAGAGTATTATGTCCCCTTCTCTCATAGACACGTTCAGGTGCCCCTGTTCGAGCGCATGGTTCAAAACTCTTAGGAAGTCGTGCTTAACTATCTCTACGAAGCTTTTATAGAATTCCGCCGGTAGCGCGTCCGGTCCCGCGCTTTTGCCTCTGCCCATCTGTGCTATGGCGTTCAGTAGTTCCTCCATGGTAATTCTCCCCTCTATTGCTTCTCTATCCCATGTGTTCATGGGTTGTGCTTCCATCACCGCCTCCAAGTCGCGGTCCCTCACGTTTTGTCTCTCTTGGTATAAAAAAAAATCTTTCTGAAGATTCGGGGCTACTCGCCTACTAGCTATGGGTCACACCTGTGCCTTCGCTCTCTACATCACCCTTAACTTCCCTCCCTCCACCTCTTTCCCTGCCCCCCTTCTTTCCTTTTTCTTCGGTTTCCGGGGTCCGGCCTCGGTACACTACCTGGGGCCTGGTTCGGAGTGTGGGGCTCGGGCAGGCCTTTCGAGTTTGTCGATAGTGTTGTGTGTGTCTGTCCGTCTTCGTCTTGTTTGTGTTAGTTAGGTCCGGTTCCTAATGTCCCCGGCATCAATTTTGAGTGGCGTGCCAAAGCTTCAATTGCTAAGGTTGTCTTACTCCCTGATCCCCTCGACAGCGTGGACGATCCCTAGCTTGGTGGTCAGTGCCACTATCTCTGCATTGGGCCTAAGTCCGCCTTTGTCGTTTCTACTAAAGATGGGTCTCAAGTCGTTCATGTCTACCCTTTTCTTGGGTTGCCTGCCCATGCCCGCCTGGGCTGTTCTCGCCGAATCGGTTTCTTGTGCGAATAGGAGTGCTTTGCTCAGCAAGGCATATCTCTCTATGGTTCTTATCAGTATTGATTCCTCCGAAAATTTTACACCATCGTAGTGTATCCTATAGAAGTCCGTGATTATGTATCTCCACGCTAATAGGTATAGTATACATATCGCTTTCGGGGCGTCTCCTTTCGGGAAAACGAATAGGTTATCTATAATGGTTTCCTCTCTGCTCCTTTCAACCTCAGGTGAGAAGCGCGCGACTTTATTTAGTTCGCCTAGGATGTTAGTTATCCTGGGGCATTCACCTAGGTGGATCGAGGATTCCTCCGCCTCCCCACATATGCGGCATGTTTTGTTTCTGCCCGGAAAACGGTTATATGTGCCTACTCGCCTGTGTGTGATATGTTTGAAGTGCAAGTGCATGTCTCGCGTCGTTATCATTGGCGAGGTGTATAGCTTTGCGAGGTGCGCCCATGTGTCGCCTGAGGTTTGCAGTTTTTCCTCCCACTTGATCAGTCCCGTGTGGTGTTTGCGCTTGCATTTCGCTTGCTGGAGGGCCTCGGTGATATGTTCTACACCGGTGCCGTCCAGCGGCGTCTTGCCGTCTAGTGTGTATTCGTCTGCTAGCGGGTACTCTAGCCTTTTATTGGTTTTGTACCCTTCCCCCCAATGCGCCGGTGGGGATGGGTCTAGGTTCGTGGGTGCGGCGGGCAATCTTTTCCCGACTATGGGTGTGCCTAAGTATGAGAGCTCCGCCTCATACCACCTTCCTTTGATGCTCACGTAGTATTCCCCGTCTATTGTTATTCGCAGTTCGGGTGTCGGTTCCTCCGGAACGCTTTGGTTGCCGGTCCCCTCGCTTCTCGCTGGTGCGCCTCCTATTTCGGCCGCGTTGTCTGCCGCCGCCATCAACGTCGTGGCGTGTTTGACTATTATGTCCCATGTTTCTAAGAATTTGTCTCTTGGGATATATTCCCCCTGAAATTGTATATACGTGTCGTTGTTCCTGAGGTATTGCGTGCATTCTTCGCTGCTATAGGGCGCGGTCGCCGCGTGGTCTTTGAATACGTTGTGTATGGTGTTGCATTCGAGCTTATTCCATAGCTTTGCCCACTTGGGTTTTATACTCGGTCCCGGGTGCGTTGGGCTACCCCACATGGGTTGTGAGAGTGCTCCTTCTCTACTTACTTTTAACGATGTGAGTTTTAGTTCACGGATGTTGTTTAGCGCCAGCTTCCAGAACGCGGGTAGTTTACTTGTGCCCGTTATTCCATCGGTGAGTTTGCTCGTGGGGATTGTCGAGAGGACCGCTGCCCTTCCTAAGTTTGTCCGGCAAAACCACGCGTCGAGCACTTGCTTCCACTGTGCTTGGCGCGCGTCTAGATAGTTTAGGATCCATTTTGCTTGTAGTGCTTTGACGTGGTTACCCCAGTCTAGCAGTCCCAGCCCGAGGTGAGGCCCTTTTTCCGAAGAGTTTTTAGTGGGAATCTCGGGATACTTTATCCATTGTAGTCTTCGACCGGTGCGCGCGTTAGTCCACATAATTCTGTCCACGGATCTTTTGATTGCCGTATGGAATGATTTCGGGGCTGCAAGTATCTGCAACCAGTATCTAGGGATAGAATATATGAGGAAATTCGCTACCTTCGTTTTCCCGTGTATAGATAGGTTGTTGGTTAGCGGTGCGTATATAGTGGTTTTCTTCTCCATCTTGTCGGCTAATTTGCGCCAGAATTCCTTGATGGCCTGGGGCCCCCCTAACGGGACTCCCAGTATGGTCGCGTATTCGCTTCGTTTCAGCCACTTATATCTTTGGAATCTCGCGGGTGGGCGCTTCCTCTTCAGGGAGCCCATCCTCAATCCTTCGAACTTTTGATCGTTGGGTTTGCCGCACGAGGCCGCCGCGTATCTTTCTACCCAGCTGAGAGATCGCGCCAGGCTGCTGTAGTCTGCCGCTAAGAGTTGCGTATCGTCCGCAAATTGACTTATCTTAAGTTCGGCACCGTTAACTACGATGCCTTCTATGTCTTCGTCTTCGTTTATCGCTCTGGTGAGGGCTTCTGCCGTTAAGAGGAAGGCCAGCGGCGAAAGCGGCCATCCTTGGGGGACGCCGCTCGCTATGTTGAAGGGGAAGCTTCTTCCCCCGTTCGCCTTTATGTAGCGGATTGGTTTAGCCTCGGAGTTCGTAAGAGCCTTCGCATACCTCTTGAAGTTTTCCCCGAATTTTAGTTTGTCGAGGACCAAATGGTAAAATTCCCAGTTGACCCTGTCGAAGGCCTTTTCCCAGTCGAGCGCCAGGAGGAGTCCTGGCTCCCCCGTTTCGTCTAGGTATGCATTCGTCAGTTGTAACAGATGAGTGGCTTCTCCGATCAACCGTTTCGGGACGAAGCCTAACTGGTCTCGAGATTATGTTACCGATTACTTTTTTAATCTATTCGTAAGCACCTTGGCCAAAATTTTGTAGTCGCTTTGCAGGCTATTGGATGCCCGGGATTGGAACTTCTGGAAGAACTCTTTCGTCATTCTCTCCTCATTCTTGAGGGAGTCGAAGCTCTCTTTGTTCGTGGGCCTGGACGTTTTCCGAATTGTATCTATCGTGGCGTTAAGTTCGCGGATTCTGTCTAGTTTCCGGGCGTCAGGCTCTCCGTCGTCGAGCTCGATTCCCAGCAGCGCTAGCTCGTCAATCGCTTTAGCAATCGCTTGGTGCTCTTTGCCCTGTCGCGTCGCCCATAAGAGGTATGTGGCCACCGCTCTTTTGGCATTGCCCCAAGCGTCGTCTATCTCTTCATCCGGGGTCTCCGGGTTTGTGTGGCTCTTCCATAGGTGCGACACAACCTTTCGGGCAGGGTACAAGACAGGCTCCGTCCGCCCATGCCTTTTCGTAGTTGTGGGAGCGGTTGCACCGCTTCTCTTTGATGTTCATTGGGCACTTGCCCAGAGGGAAGCGGGTACACGCTCTGAGCGCGTCCGGGTTGATGGTGTCGTGGAGGGTCTTCTTCGGGGGTGCCAATTGGCGTTGTTGAACGCGTAGGAGGCGGGCCTCCCGTTCTTCTTCGCACGAGCAAATGCGTAGCGGCGGCTGGAAAACTTGAGCGTATGCCTTGAAGTAGCCGGTGGGTGGCCTTTGGTGACTGGAGGGAGGTGTGGATGTTGTTGGCCTTGCAGGCCCTGCTGGCCATGCTGGTGTGTGGCTGTCAGAGGGTGGCACGGGGCGCGCCTCGTGCGCACCTTGGTCGGGGTGGCGCCGTGGCGCCCTCTCTTGGGCGCTTCGGGTGCGATGCGTCGAGCATGACCCGATCGTCCGTCGCGGCGGGGGGGGCGGCAGGAGAGGAGGGGAGCGGCGCGCGCTCCATGACCCTATCTTTTTAACGATAGTTGACGCGCATCCACTTTGATAAGAAGATCTCGATGCCCACGATGGCTGCGATCCGAGAGAGGTATTTTAAGAAGTTTCGCAAGGCTGGGGAAGCGTTTGTCGATGAGTTGGTGGATGTAGCCGAGTATGAGTAGTAAGTGTGGTATTAGGTCGGTGAGTGCTGGTGCGTGTCGGTGACTAAGCGAGCGGGCGTTCGCAATGTGCTGTGCGTGCTGCGCCGGCGCCAGCCGTAGTCGAGTTTTATGACTATTTCAGTCATGGGCTCGCCACCATTAATTATGCCTTGGCTAGCAGCCTTCGGCCATTAATCAAGACATAATTAGAGCAAATCTCATGTAGTCATAGTCAATACTCAACTAAATAGTGTATTCAAGGTGAGGGTTGCTGCGGCCCCCTTGTGGCTTGAGGATGTGACTGCGTGACTGCGTGACTGCGGCGCGGCGCGCATCCTGATACCTGTTACTTCATCACACGTTGAAAAGATACCAAAGGGGGCACTGAACACACAGGGCACACTAACCGTATCACTTGCAAATCAAACGCACACAGTGCTGCACACACGCTGCCCAGAACCCACGCTCCGAACTAGGCCCTTGGTAGCGCACCAGGGCCGGACCCCGGAAACCGAAGAAACAGGGATGAAGGGGGGCAGGGGAGGAGATGGAGGGAGGGAAGTTAAGGGTAAGGGCGTTGTCGGAGTAGAGCAAGGGATGCCTTGGGATAGTAGGTGTGTAGCCTAGAATCTTCAGATGTTTTTTTGAGGCGATAGCGATAGACACGAATCTCGAATCTTCTGTCTTCTGACAGTGTTTTTGAAAACAAGGTTGCAACTGTTTGTTGTTTGGTAGTTAGTACTTTCCATATGAAAACGCTGCAGACACCGGGCGCCGGTGTAGGGGCTTTCTCGATAGAGTTTGTCACCTGGAGCAACCTTTCACCTTTCCTCTTTTTACACCGGCTCAGCCGCTGCTACCACTTCGCACTTCGTATGTGGAGAGGCAAACACCCCGCCGCCTCACCGGCGGCGGCGGTGTGTGTGTGGGGGGGTAAGCTGTGCATGTGAAATATGAAATGCAGTGCGCAGGGATGCAAAAACGCATACTTGGTGAGGCTTCCCAAATCCACGGCGCATTACTCTTGACGCACGTCTTTGTGCAAGCCAAGTCGAGCGTACTACCCAGTCAGCAGCCGAAGTAGGAGGCATGCATGGAGCATGGTTCTTGCTCAGGAGTTGTAGTTGGCGCAATCTCCCCTCCCCCTCCCCCTTTGTATGGTCATAGCCGATGATGTTGCTCAATAGGTCAAGCATTCGAGCCTAAAAACCTCACTTCCAAGGCGATTATGTACAGCCAGCGGGGCTGCCTTTGGGCGTGCCGACCACAGCATCAGCTGCCCCGGTTTCGGCATGGGCATTATCCGCACCTTTGGGTGTCAAGGCAGTGGGTGATTGTGTGCCTGACTGGCCGGCGTGAGCACCAATCTCAGCAACATCGCCATTGGCCGAACAGCGGCTTTGCTGAGGCAAATCACTTGGCGAGACAGCACCATTGCAGCCGTTTGAGGATATCGTGCGCACCCCCGTCCCGGCGCTTTCCTCTGTAGGGCATCCCATATCTGCGTCCTTCACGTGTTCTGGCTTTAGCAGGGAGGCCTTTCCCCCGCCGCCGCTGCAGGATGCGCCGAGCAGCGATGCGCTGGCATCACCCTCACCATGCAAGAGATTGCCTTGCACCTCGGCGTCCTCACGAGCACCTAGCTCCCCTGACACCCAGATCTCACCCATGGACTCGCCAGGCTCGCGAAGGGGGCCGTACCCTTCATGGATGCCGATTTGTCGGTGTGCTTCTGCTGCTGCGTGGCAACCGCCCCCCCCGCCGGTGTCGCTGATGCGCGTCTCATGATGACCGTCCTCCCATGCCCAGAGCGGCGGAGTTCCCGCCTCGACGGGCCGCGATAGCGATCGCACTTGCTCGCGCTCGGCACGGCTCGTGCTGAAATTGAACTCCTTTGGTTGCGTAAGCTTGCCCGTCCAAACCACTGGCCGCTCCCTTGCCGCCTCCTCTCGCACGGCTCGCGCATGGCGTTGTCGTGCAACATACTCGGCCGCTCCCGTCAGCTCGTCTAGCGGCGCGAGACGAGAAGCCTCAGCCAACGCCATCTCCATCCGCATCTCGCGCGCGGATGCGGGGATGTCGGCGTTTGGACGGAAGGTGCAGGCAGCGACACGTGCCGCCTCCTCAGCTTCTCGTCCTTGGGCAAGTCGAGCATCGCGCCTCGCACGCCATATCTCGCATCTAGTCGTCACATCGATGGTGTGCTTGCCCGAGCGATACTGCTCGCGCGCCTTATCATCCGTCTCACTCTCTCCTGCGTCCGCTGTGCGGGGAGCGCTACCAGTGCGCCGTCGAGTTCTTGGTGCAAATGTGCACTCCCGCATGCGTTCTGCTGACGCCTCCGCAGCCATTGCTTGCCGTCGCTGCTCGGTCAGCGCATGTCGCCGGTACATCCTGTCCAGACGAGCGGTACCGTGCGGCGCATTGCGCCTGTCATCCATGCGCGAGGAGCGTGGGTCTATGGCCGGAGCAAAGGTGCACTCGGGATCGAGCGTGTCGACGGGGCCCGCTTCACGCGGGAGCGGTGCCGTGCCTACCCCCGACCCAATTCCCCGAAAGGCTCCTCGTGCAGATGAGCAGGCGAGGACAGGACCTGCTTCCACCGACCCAGGTGCTGCCGCAACAGTTCCCCAGCATGCATGCCGACCGGGATAGAGCCTGGCAGCCGCGGCATCCGGGTCGCGCGCGCGCGCCTCCGCCTCAATGGCCACCGATGCCGGGTCGATGTTGGGCGCAAAAGGGCACTCCTTGGCTACGAGTGCCTCGCGTGCGGCGGCGGACGCCCTCTGAGCCGCCTGATGCCGCATCAACATCTCATCTTCCACAGGGAGCAGACGAAGCGTGCCATACCAAGAGCGGTCGTTGATTCGCGGCGCAACAGACCTTTGGGTGCCGTAACTAGCGCAGCTGGCTCCCGCCGCCGTGCCACCCGGAGAGGGCACGCAGAAGCTTGCGCTGTCGCTCGTGGGCATACCACAGCTGCTCGGCCCGACGGGTGAGGCGGCCACGTTCGCAGAACCGCCACCTCTGCACGCCCCCACCTCCGCACGAGTGTATACCGGAGACACGCAGTCACGCCCCACGATGTCACTCCCATCTACGGCGCAGGGCCTGGCTGTTGGAGCAGCTGAGACCGCAGCGGCCGCAGCCTTGCACGAGGCAGCACGGGCCGTTGCTTCTCGGGCAAGCCGCGCCTTCTCCTCGTACTTGGCCTTCTGTCTGAGCTCCTCCCTCTTGTCCGAGTAGTGTGCGGCGTACTCGTACAGCCTCTCGCCGACCTGCCCCTCTCGCTGCAGCTTGGCCGCTCGCGTGGTGATGGCCGGGTGGAAAGGCTCTTGCTCCGACAGCAGGGCGTCGACGCGGTGTTCCCAACGAGCACGCGCGGCCGTGTGCCTCGCCTGTAGCCGGTCCTCGTAGCGCGCAAAGTCCTCGACATTGCTTAGCCGGCTTCCGCCCGCTTCCGTGTCCGTGACACTCAGACCGCTCGTCTCGCTCGCCGTCGCGCTGCCCATACTCTCTCGAGCCATCAGTCGCCGAGCAAGCTCGCGCGAGTGCGCGTCGATCGCTGGGGCCAGCGTGATGCCGGCCTCGCTAGCCTCCCGTCTCGCCGCCTCGGCGCGCTGCCGCCACTCCTCGCGCGCCTCTGCCCAGCGGGTAGAGCGCACGAGAAAGTCACCGGCCCCTGGAGGCGCGCCCGCAAAGACCTCTTCGGCGATCTTGCGAGAGCGCTTGTCGATCGCGGGTCGAAAGGTGGCGCCAGACATCTCCCGGTCGTCTCTTGCTCTTCGAGCCTCCGCCTGCAGGCACGGCGGGATGCAGGTGGTCAGGTGTTGGGGCGGCGAGTTCGACGGACGCCGGAAGCACTGGCATGGGGGGGTAGACGAGTGGCCACCGCGGCGCAACCTTGCCCGGATCTCTCAGAGGCCGTAGCCCAACAAGCTTTGCTGCGCGCGTGCCCTGCAACAGACGGGCCACTTCCTATGCGCACCAAGAGCTCGTTTGCGCGTTCCCTTGCGGCCTCTGCGTCCTCGTGGCGGAGGAGCATCCGCTCTCTTTGCGCACGAGCGAGCTCGGAGGAGAGCGGGTCAATGGACGGCTGGAAAGTTGCTCCGTCGAGCTCGTGCTCCTCCCTCTCGATCCACGCGGCTCGGCGCCGCTCCGCCCTCTGTGCGCCCTCCTTGATGAGCCGGTCCTCGATCCTCTGGCTGCTATTCTCGCAGTTGGTCCGGTCGCGGCACGCCTTCGCGGGTGAGAGAGAGCGAGGAAGAGAGCGAGAGGGCGGGGGAGAGCGGACAAGGTGGTGGGCGATCTGGTTGAGCTCGGCCAGCCGTGCCGCTCTTCGTCCCCTGCTCGCCGGCTCTCTCATCCGTGACAGATGGAGAGAGAGAAGGGAAAGAAGAGAGAGAGAGTACACTCCCTTCACAAACACACAGAGTGAGGGGGAGACGGCCGCTCTCTCCCCCTTCCCGCTCTTCTCGGCCTCGTGGGCTCGCTGTGAGTGGTGGTTCCTCCCCTCCTCTTGTCGACGAGAGAGAGAGAGAGGTGGGGGATGCGGGGTGGGGGGGGGGGGAGGGGGGAGAAGGGAGGGGAGGGAAGGGGGGGGAGGGGGGGAGGGCGGGGGGTGGGGGGGAAGAGAGCGGCGCGGCGAGCTGGCGGGGGGATCGGAGGAGAGGAGAGAGAGGGAGAGAGAGAGAGAGGAGCCCTTCAGAGGGGTACTGCACACAGAAGAGAATGCAGGAAGTGACAAGAGAAACCATGGAGGTGCAGAGATCTACATATGCCCTGATCATTGAGCGTTGGCGGGGGGGGGGAGAAGGAAGGTGAGAGACGAGGAGAGGAGAGAAAGGCGGGAGGATATAGAGTGAAGAGATGGGGATGTGGAGAGAAGAGAGTGTCGGGCGGCAAGAGGAGAAGAGAGAGGGAAGACCGACCAGTGCGTGGCATTTGAAGAGAGCCGACGGGTGGGAGATTCGAAAATAGAAATTGAGGACCCCCCCTAAAAAAAAAGGAGGCCGGGGGCTGGGAAGGGAGGCCTCCTTTTTTTTTAGGGGGGGTCCTCAATGCACAATGCAAAGACACGCTCCCACTCGCTCGCCGCTCGCCCGCCCAGTGATTTGGGCGGGCGAGCGGCGAGCGGGCCTCTATCTACGAGCGTGTCTTTGCATTGTGCATTGTTGCGAGTGATGTATTCTAACAATCTGGTCCTCGCGTCCTCGCGATCCGGGATCAACTCCAGGCCTCTTTGATGAGCTGCTACAACGGTTGCATCGTCACCTGAGACCTGAGAGCTGAGAGGTGAGAGAGAGGAGGACGTCGGTCATCGGTCATTCATTTCCTCGTGCGCGGTTTGTTGGGCTGCGGGCTGGTGGAATGTGGGATATGGGATATGTGATGGTTGGCTAGAGGGCCAGTGGGCTGCGTGGTTGAGGGATGCACGCCGTCGAGAGTGAGCGGCCCCACCACCGCCAGCTCCTCTCGCATCTCCTCCTCCTCCTCCTCCTCTTCCAAACTCCGGCGCGATGATGATCGCAGCCGTTTGGAAGCTGTGAGCGCAGCGGTGGGCGGTGGGTGATGAGGTGGTGGTGTGGTAATTCATGCTCATGTGGATTGGAGGGTGTGTGTGGTGTGTGGTTGTGGTTGTGGGCAGTGGGCAACCACGTGCTTGCTTGAGTGAGAGGGCAACTGGCGCGGCGCGCGGCGCGAGCTGAGCGAGCGGCGCAAACGCGAGCCCGTAGCTCGCGCGTCGCGCATTTGCTCGGGCAGGCATGGGGATGGCAATGGCTGCGGGCCTGGGGGCAAGAGGGCTTCACCTCGCCGCGGCATGGCGCTGCGTGCTCGCAGGCTCTGTCTGTGTCTGTCGTAATCATCCTGCGATCGAGTAAGTATTAGTTATTCAGCCTCTTTATTAACGTAATCTACCCTATCCTCTCTGTGGGACTTTCCTAGTGACTAGTGACCCCCAGCCGAGCCACGCGCTCATTCTTGCTCTGCAAGGGTTTTGTTTTAGCGCGTAGACCCCCCACACCCACCCAAATATCCACCAGCAAGTATCCAGGGCACCCATGGAAATATCCAGAGATAGCTAGTCCTGCCAAAATTCGCCCAAATATCCAGTAGATATATCCGGATATTTCTGCCAAGGCCTATTGAGGGAGAGGGGAGAAGGCTTCCGCGGGGGAGCCGGGGAGAGGAGAGGAGAGGGGGGACCAGGCGGCAGGCGCAGTGCGGAGATGAAACGTCGGAGATCCGGGAGACGCACGCCAAACGCCAAAGCGCACATACATATACCGTGCGAACACATCTTCGCCTACGCCCGACTCCGCCGTCTCGCGCTCCAGTCGAGCGACCGAAAGGCGCTTGCTTGGGGCCAATGCGCGTCTTCATTGAGCGACCGAGGGGGTCAGCAGTCAGCAGCGACGGCAAGGAGAACGACCTCCTCGCCGTCGTCGCTTTCGGCGGACGAGCTCTCGAGGAGCTCATCCCACTGTCGATCCTCATCCGCTGCGATCCCTAGCGCGAGCGCCAGCTCGGCGTCCTCCAGCTCCCGCGCCGTGAAGGGGCGGGTTGGCATCGCCGCATCGCCGCACGCTGTCGCAACACACGCAGGAACCCAGGGAGAGGTCGGGAAGAGAGTGGGGACGTCGGTTCACCACACTCACTGTAACAACGGGACAACTTGTACTCTGGTAGACGGCAGCCATTGGAATGTCATCAGAAAAACGTGAACAGGAAATTACAGGGACAGAGCAGAAACATAGAGGGAGGGATGTAGTCTTGCAACGGATCGAGCGACGGACCAGAACAGTGAAATGGGAGCGGGGCGCAGAGAATCCCGTCGCGGTCTGCAGGTCTTTTGTAAAAGTTGGCTTTCCACGGGTTTCACCGCGACTCGAGCTGCAAGTGAAACCCCAACAGTGAAACCCAAGTGCCAAGTGGCAAGTGGAACAGTGGAACCCCCGCAAAAAACACTAACTACTAACAGCGGCAAAATCTCCTCCCGCGCCGTTGCCCTTCCCTCCCGGTATTCTAGGAAACATCCCCCCCTCCCCCCCCCACCCAACGCCCGCGCGACGGACCGCGGCCCCCCCCTCTCTCTCTCCTCTCTCTCCCTCTCTCTCTCTCCTCTCTCTCCCTCTCTCTCTCCCTCTCTCTCCCTCTCTCTCCCTCTCTCTCTCCCTCTCTCTCTCCCTCTCTCTCTCCCTCTCTCTTTTCTAGCTTTGCCCACTTGAGCCCATCCCTCTCCCTCTCCCCCCCCCCCCCCCGCTCTCTTCCTCCCTCCCTCCCTCTCTCTCTTTCTCTCTCTCTCTCTCTCCCCCCCCCCCCCCCCTCTCTCTCTCGCTCGCTCGCTCTCGCCTTTCGAGCGGGTGTCGGGACGAAACGGAAGAACGGGCGCTCCCCCCCGCGGCTCTCCCCCTCCTCCCCCTGCCTCCCCATCGCCCTCTTCCCCCTGTCCCTCCCTTCTTCCGACGCGCTCTCCCTCCACCCTCTCCACCCCCTTCACCCCCTAGAGAGAGCGCGCGCGCGCGAGAGAGAGAGAGAGGGGGGGGGGGAGAGAGAGAGAGAGAGAGAGAAAGAGAGAGAGAGCGAAAGAGGTTGAGAGAAAGTGAGCAAGAGCAAGAGAAAGACTCCCGCGCCAGTTGGCTAGAGCGCCCCAATGCCTCACGAGAAGCAGCCGGCCGCCCTCCGCTCCTCGTCGCTCTCCACCCTCCCGCTCATGGCCTCGCGCTTCCACCGCGCCTTCTACCACGTGGCGCGCGGCTCAGAGGCTGACAAGGTCAATCCAGAGAAGCAGCAGGATCATAATGACGAGGGCGAGTGTACCTACCGCGTCGAGATCGAGGGTGCCACACTGCCGTATGACGTGAAGCTCTCCTTCAAGGACAAGCACACAATCAAGTGGGAGCTCGACATCCGCGCGGTGCTGCAGACGACGGACTACGACCTGCTCTCGCAGGATGATGGCAGGCCAATCTGCGATCCGAACACGTTCGAAACACTCCCGTCGGGCGAATGCAACCTGTACGCGTATCCCATGGTCAAGTTTGCCTACAAGGACAAGCCGACCAAGGGAAATGGCGAGCATGACGTGGATGTGAACAAGCAGCGTGCTCTCCTAGCCAAGTTGCTGCGGGCGCTCTTCAAGATGAGCGACTTTGTGCAGAAGACGGACTCCAGCGGCGCCACCCCACTGCTTGCGCTACAGGTGGGCAACCAGCCCTCTGCAATTGCTCTGTGCAGACAGCTCTTCAAACAGAACCCGCGGCACATTTTGGCGACACATAAGGCTGGGCCCTTTGCGGGAGAAAATGCGATGCATGTGTTCATAGTGAATGAGCACGAGGAGGCTGTACTCGAAATGATTGAGCTCCTCAACACGGCGTACCGCGAGAAGAAGATTGAGACCACGGACCTCAAGACTCTTTATCAGGGCCAGGCAGAGGGTGTGTTCTTCCATGACCTACCGATGCGGCACTACGGCGGCACCGTGCTCGGTTTCGCCACCGCCTTCTCCATGGCGCGCGTGGTGTACGCCATGCTGAAGGCGGCGACGAGGGGTGGGCCCCTGGATGGCATCATCACCCTGCACGGCACGAACAATATGTGCAAGTTGACGGGCTTCTTGCCTATCCACGTGGCCATCGCCAACGGTCTCACCGGCATGTACGAGTTTCTGACCAACCTGCCCAACGTTGACGAGATGTACCGGTCGTGGGCGGAGAAAACGCAGCACCAAAACCAAAGCCATCCCAAGCTCGCCTTCCGTCCCAGCGGCGCCGAGTTTCGCCGGGCCAGCGAGCACGAGCTGTATGCGACCGAGAGCGCCATTGCGCCCCTCAAAATGTCCGAAAAACTTATGCTCACCGGCCGGTCGACATACTACAAGCGCAAGTTTCAGGGGCTTCGCGCCTTACAGCTATGCGCCGTGCTAGGAGACAAGCGGATGTTGCAATACTGCTTGAGGCACAAGTCCGAGGTGCGAACGGCCCTCAGGCGTGGCGTACCCTGCGCCGGAGCTGCCCGCTCGTGCGCTTGCTTCACGCAAGGGTCTGACTAACAATGCCACCCGCCTGAATGCGCCCTCCCAGATGGAGTGGAAATGGGGGCCGGTGACGCAATACCGGTTGGACCTCGATGGGGTCGACTCGCAAGGAGACTCCGGGGGCGATGTCATGGAAATCATCGGCCAGATCGACGCGCCAAAGGCGACTCAGGAGATGCTACTCGACAACTTCATGCACGGCTTCCTGTACTTGCTCTTCGTAGAAAAGTGGAATCGTGTCTTGTGGTACGTCTTCTACCTCAACCGCTTCATCGACTGCTTCTACATTGTTGCCCTAATGGTGCTCATTTTCTGGCTGAAGTTTGCCGCAGAGGCCATCGCACCCCTGCGCACCACGACGGCCGCGCTCATCGCGATGATTCTGTCCTTCTCCTGGGACCTTCGTGCCAATCTCTTGTGGTATCGCAACAAAAATTTGACAAAGGAAGGGATGGACCTCTCATGGACACTCATCAAACACCACCTTGACTGGTCATACAAGACCGGCTTCGCGAACAAAATCTTTGGATACATCTGTACTCTGGCGGCGTGCATCTACATCTATATCGAGCGCGAGCGGGCTGCGATTGCTCATTTTGACGCCGTATGGTGGTTGCTGGCCATCGCCGTGTTCACTGCGTTCAACTCCATCCGGAATGTCATCTTCACCCCGCACGAGCGGCTGGGCGTGTTCGCCATCGTCATGTCACGGACGTACCCTCAGATCTATCCGTTCCTGAGCCTTCTCTTTGCCGTCATGTTCTCGTACATCGTGGTCCTGTACACGGCGTTGCCGTTCCGCTTCGGGTTCGATGAACCGATGAGCCAAGCGGATGGTCTGCAAAATCCGGGCAAGATGCTGTACGACTTGGTCATGGTTGGCCTCATCGGCGAGCCTCTAAATCTGGAGTTGTTCGAGGATGTCAATGGGACATCCTACTTCAACTGGCCCACGACTAACGGCGGCTTTGCAGGAACCTTGCAGGACGCCTACACCGACAATCCGCTCGACCAGTACAAAATCGCGAACCTGGCCGTCTTCATTTTCGTCTACCTTTTGTATGTACTGACTGTCCTCATCTTGATGATGAACCTTCTCATTGCGCTCATGGGCTCCACTTACGCGGAGACTGTCGCCAACTCGACCCTTGAGCACCGCGTGGACTTTGCCAGACTGGTGCTCAAGCTTGAGCTGGAGGCCGCGTCCTTTGTCCAGCTCCTCGACCTCGATTTGCACGCGGGGAAGGCGGATGTGGCTTCCAAACGAGGCGAGGCCAAGAGATATCATCACATATTCCGGAGCGTCGAAAACAACGAGGAGGGCTATGGCACGTCTGGCAACGTGCCGCTCTTCGATGCAGCGGTTGAGAAGCTCTTTCAAGGTGAACCTACCGGCTCGCCGGACGAGGGCATCCTACGTGGCGATGATTCGTTGAGTGCGCAGACGTATGTTAGATTGAGCGGGTCGGAAGGAGTCCAGCCGCTCCGTGTATTGTAATGCTGTAATAGCAGGTTCTTTAATCTTCAATGTTCTGTTTCTACTTTGGCACGCATCCTGGGCCTGGATGCCACTTCATTCATGGGCGTATCGAGTGGGGGGGGGGGGGGAATAGCAAGAAAACTTCTTACTTCTACTTCTCAATCTCAAGGCTAAGTAAACTTTATACTACCTACAATCTTCCTACCGCGCACGCGGCCGTGGACCCACTACTTACTACTTACAAAAAAACATCTGAAGATGCAGGCTACTACCGCTAGCTATAAAGGACCACGCACTCACGGCACCGACTCACGCCATCGCCTATACCCCAGAACACTCACTCCCTTTACACTGCCCTCTTCATTCCTTTGCTTTGTCTTTGGTATCGGGGGGGGGGGGGGGGCGTGCATTACGTCGGGCCAAGCGCAAGCAAGGGGCGAGCTGGGGCAGACCTGTTGTTGAGTGTTCCTGTGGCAGACAAATGTAAAACGCTCTCTGCGTATTACTTACCGTGCCCCCGGTGGGTCTTGGCCCCCGTCTTCTGAGTCGTTTTCGTGCCTGGCGCCGCGCTTTCGCGGTGCCTGTCTGTCGCACCGGGTGTCCTCCTCCTGCAAACATATCGTAAACAAGCAACAAACCTTTTTTCGGGCCGGATCGTGTCGCTTTTTTGTCGTTCTTCTTCGTCGTTCTCTTCGTTCTCCTGCGGGCGCGTGAAAACCTTCTAATATTCTTACCGCACTCGCGGCGAATGGAACCACTACCTACTACACGTAGCACGTAGCATACTTTCTACACCCCCACTCCCCCGGCCCTTCTCCCCCCGCCATAAGGCGGCTCCCCCCGTGCACTACTAGGGGGATAGGGGTGAAGGGCTTAGATATGGTCCGGTGGCCCGCGCCCCCCCCCGGTGATCTTTCCTCCCCTTCCTCCTGTGTCTCCGAGTGGGCGGCCGACTCTGTCCCGACTTATCCTGTAAACAGGTGCGGGACTTACCAATTTTTCGGTGAGCGGAGCTCTCGCTCCGCCCACCCCCTTCTCCGCGCTCTCTCTCCCCTCTCCTGCGGCACGCGCGATGGCGCGCCTGCGGCAGGCCTGCAGCTGCCCTCTGGCGGCCCCTGGAGGCTCCTGGAGGCCAGCTCAGGGGGCAGAGGAGGCTGGGGCTGGGCCCTGGCCTCCCCTGCCTCTCCCTCGCTGGCGCTCCTGGGCCTCTGGGGCCCCCACTCTGCACCTGTCTGCCTGTCGACCAGGGGGGGAGGAGGGGTTGGAGCGATGGGCTGGCCACGACAGGCCAGGACGCGCGAGGCAGGCGTGTCTGCCAGGGAGAGAGTGGGTCAGCAGGGCAGTGGCCTCCTGGCAAGCCATCAGGCGTGCCAGGAGGATGAGTGGTTCCTCCCCCATGGCAGGGGAGGAATGGAGAGAGGGGGGGGCTCGTGCCCCCCCATGGGGCAACCAAGTATAAACTTAGTTGTCCTGCGGGCGCGTGATGCCTGGGCGCGCCATGGCCCCCTCTAGGGGGACCCTCGGGTCCCCCCAGAAGGCCTGAAGGCCTGCTGGGGCAGCTCAGGGGGCAGTGGAGGCTGGGTGGGGCAGTGCCCCTGGCCTCTCCTGCCTCTCCCTCGCTCGCCTCGCTTGCCCTGGGTGTCCTCCTGGCGGCTCTGGTGGTCTGTGGCTCAGTGCTCAGTGGTGGTGGCGGGTAGGGGTCAGGGCCAGTACGATCAGGATCAGGGGCCAGTGTAGGCGAATGCGTGCGGCGCGCGGTGCGCGCTCGGCGAGAGTCTAGACAGGTGTGATGTAAGCTCAGCCCCTGCCAGCAGGCAGGGGCTGAGGTTGGTCGTTGGTTGTGCAGGCCCACCCAGGGGGTGTCTGCGATGGAGAGAGGGGGGCGCGAGCGAGGCCCCCATTGACTTCCTACTTATAAAAAAAGTAGTTGCCACTACGTTACTTACTACTTACACGTAGCATACGTTCTACACCCCCATTCCGCCGGCCCTTCCCTCCCCGCCACCAGGCGGCTCCCCGCGAGGCGCGGCGCGCATCTTGTTACTTCATCGCACGATAAAGAAAAGATACCCAAGGGGCAAGGGGGCCACTGAACACATAGGGCACACTAACAGTATCACTTGCAAATCGAACGCACACACGGGGGATTGCATCCAGGCGTCCAAGCGAGCGATTGTCGACGGCAATCGGGGCCATGGCCCTGGGCGTCGGGCCGGATCGAATCGAGTCATTCCTGCGGTGCGAGGGGCCAGGATGGGTTAGTACGAGTGTGTGCGACCCTCAAGAAGCCCAGCGTGCGGGCTACTAGTCACCCCCCACCCTGCTCGCGAGAGCTCTGGGCTCTGCATGGCCACCATCTCCAGGCCATTCTTCGGCCGATCGCGGGCGATCGGACGTCGCGGAAGCTCCGCGTTTCTAATAGTGATGCGCCCCACATTCACCATTCCGATCCCCTCCCGTGAGCTCCCGCCTCAATCTCCCAAAATAGACCGCCACGCGCGGCGGAAGGGAGAGGAGTCACTCACCGACGCCATTGCCCTTCGTGGGGCGGGAGGGGTTCATTCGGAGGGGGGAGGGAGTTGCCGGGGCAGGTAGGGGGGGACCCTAAGGAATCCTTGGACACCCAGGGGAGGGTGGGAGATGGTGGTCAAAATGAGTGGCGAGTGACCGAGCTAAATAAAGATAAAGAGGAATGCAGAGGGGAAGAAGGGAACGAGGAGGGCGATGCGTGCTTGTAAGGTAGTCGGTGCCGAGTGGATGCAGGTGTTAGCCCAGAATCTACAGATGTTTTTTTGAGGATCAACGAGTATTACAAGGCAAGCAATAGGACATATTGGTGTGGAGGGGTCGAGCTCGAGTTGAGTTGCGCAGTCGGGGGTGAGTTGGGGTAGGGTTGTGGTAGGGTGGGGGAGGCTGTGGGCTGAGAACGGCCGACTCTAAACGGCTAGCGACGATGCAAGGTGGAAAGAGAACGGAACGGCTCATCGTCATCATCTGAACTGATTCCTACGAGGACGATGGGCCGCACGGTTTCAGAAAAGGGTATCATATCGTCACTTCGCCCTTTAGCCATCCTCCCTCTGGTTCCGAGAGAGTATAGAAAGCGTATCATATCGTCACTTCACCTTCTGGCCATTTTTCTCTCTTTCTGAGGTGTTGTTCAGAGAAGAAGGCAGGTCTGCAATCATAACGGCCAATGGTTGTATATATCACAAGCCACCCGAGCATGGAACACTTGATCTGCATCTGCGATCTGCTTGCATTGCAGCAGCCCCGGCTAGCCCACCAGGCTAATCAAAGTCGTCTGAGCTCCCCCGCACCGGTAAAGCCACGCGACAGCTTGGCTCTCCGCCCATCATGGCCGCGTCCATATTGCTGACCGTAAGCTCAAGCAGCTCGAATCGTGCAGACGACCTGTCTACTTTGCTGCAGCTGCGTTGGATCCCCCTCACGGTAGCTTCCGCCCATAGATTCCCACCTGAGAGCTGGAAGTTGGCCTCGAATATCTGGCCTTCCTCACACGCCGAGGCAGCGCTAGCGAAAACTCCACCCGCCTCAAGGCCAGCACCCAATTCAGAGGTCACTCGAGGGTCGGCGTTGAGCGCAGCCTGGGCAAGTTTGAGTGCCTCCGCGGCGAGAACACGATTCTCGGGAGCGACTGAGTTGCGGAACAAGAGGAAGCCCCCGGCCAGCTTGATGGGCAACGGCACTTGCTTCAGCTGCGAACGGGGAAATGACACGGCTGGTGAGCTCAACAGCGTCACAGCGAGAGCGGCGGACATTACGATGCCTGAAATAGACAAATAGACCGGCCGTCTTTTCTTGGTTTCCTGAGAGATAAGCCTGAGCTGCGTATGTCCGTATGTACCATCGGTGTTAGATATTAAAATAACTGAGCGTTAGTACCACTACTCCCACCAGCCCGGTACTATCACGACACCCCTCAACGCACCTGCCCGTACGCCTTGACGTATGCTGAAGCCACAGATACATACACCTATGCACCCCTTGAAAACTCCCCCCTCGCAAACCCCCGGCTCCCATTATCCATTATCCATTATCCATTACCATTATATCCATTATCCATTATAACTCCCCACGAACCACAAATTACAATGCTTACCTATTATTAGGAATATTGAAGGACGATCCCATGACATTGTCATTACTCCTTCTCACGTTTAGAGGGATGTTATTGCTGTTGCTCCTATTCTGCATTTGCGTGTGCAACTAAGTTTATACTTGGTTCGCCCATGGGGGGGCACGAGCCCCCCTCTCTCTCTCCACTCCTCCCCTGCCGTGGGGGAGGAACCACCCATCCTCCTGGCATGCCTGATGGCTTGCCAGGAGGCCACTGCCCTGCTGACCCACTCTCCCACTGACAGGCACGCCTGGATCGCTCGTCCTGGCCCCTCGTGGCCAGCCCATCGCTCCAACCCCCCCTCCCCCCCTGTTCGACAGGCAGACAGGTGCAGACTGGGGGCCCCAGAGGCTCAGGAACGCCAGCGAGGGAGAGGCAGGGGAGGCCAGGGCCCAGCCCCAGCCTCCTCTGCCCCCTGAGCTGGCCTCCAGGAGCCTCCAGGGGTCGCCAGCAAGCAGCTGCAGGCCTGCAGGCCTGGCGCAGGCACGCCATCGCGCGTGCCGCAGGAGAGAGGAGAGGGAGCGCGGAGAAGGGGGTGGGCGGAGCGAGAGCTCCGCCCACCGAAAAATATGTAAGTCCCGCTCCTGTTTACAGGATAAGCCGGGGCTGAGACCGCCGCCAGCCCGGTAGGCATAGGAGGAGAAGGGGAGAACGGATCACCGGGGGGGGGCGCGGGCCACCGACCATATCTAAGCCCTTTTCCCCTATCCCCCTAGTAGTGCACGGGGGGAGTCGCCTGATGGCGGGGGGAAAAGGGCCGGCGGATTGGGGGTGTAGAAAGTTTTGCTGCGTGAGTAGAAAGTAGAGGGTCCACGGCCGCGTGTGCGGTGAGACTATTAAGAAGTTAAAAAAAAACTTCTTAATATCCTCGCCGCGCGCGCGACTCTGCATCTTAACTATGCAGCCACGCCCGCTGCCTTCGCTCCCCCTCCACCTGCCTTGCGGCCCGTCCCTCGTGCGCTACCTAGGGGCTGGGTGTGTGGGGTTTCCTGCAGCAGGCGGCGTGTTCCGGTCCCCGATAGGTTTTTCTCCACTTCCTCCTGTGCCATCGGGCTACCGGTTTAAGCGTTGTCCGTTTCGAGTTAAGGTGGCGAGTGGGTGTGTCTCATCGGGTCTGAGGGCTGGGGACGGGTAGGAGGGTGAGACGCGGCGGTGGTTAACGTGCGCTTAAGCGAGTCTACTGGCCATGTTGAGCGCTTGTGCTATCGCGGTCAGATTTGTGCCCATCACTAAGGTGCCTTTGTCGTTGATCGTAAAGACAGGGGCGCCAAGCTCGCGCGGGGACTTAAGCTTCGGTTTTCTCCCTTGGGAGGCTTTACTGGTGCGTGGGGTCGAGGTCTTGTCCGGGGGTTGAAGGCCTTTGGCTAGGGTCGTGAATCTGGCAAGGGTCCTCTCAATGACCGGCACGTGGTGGAAGGTGTAGTTGTCGAACTCTACTCTGTAGAAGTCGCTTATTATATATCGCCATGATATAAGGTAGAGGGCTTTGAGGCTGTCCGGCGTCGGTGTACTGGGGTATGCGAATAGCCTATCTTTGATTTTCTGGGCCGTTGTCCTGTTCTTTTCCGGCGTGTACCCTGCCACAGCTTCTATGGCCTGGAATATTTGTTGCGGACTATTAAGAAGTTAATTAATATTCTGCATTTGCGTGTTAGGGCCTGCTCTGCTTGTCTGAGCCCCTCGCTCTGGCGCCCCCCGTCTCCCGTCTCCCGTCTCCTTTACCTAAACTCTAAACAAAAAAAAACTTTTAATATTCTCGCCACGCACGCGGCTATGTAGCTGTCTATCGTAGCCACGCCCGTTTCCCTTCCTTTCCCTCACTACCCGCCTTGCGGCAACTCCCCTCGTGCTCTACTTAGGGGCCCAGGTTGTGGGGGGGGTTGGGTAGGGCGGGGGTGCACCGGCCCCTAGTGTACTCTAAACAAAAAAACATCAAAACATCTGAAGGTTCTGGGCTACTCGCCTACTAACTAGTTCTAGGTTACGACGCCGCCCTTACATCCCCTCCCTCCACCTCCTCCCCTTCCCCCCTTCGTTTCTTTTTCTTCGGTCTTCGGTTTCCGGGGTCCGGCTCCGGTGCGCTACCGAGAGCCTAGTTCAGAGTGTGGGTTTGGGGTTTGGGGCAGGCCTGTTGGATGTCTTCTGTTAGTGCTCGTCAAGAGGGCCGCGTTCGGTCTTCTCTTTGGGTCTGGGTATGGCGATCCCGCGTCGTGCGTCGTGACTAGCCGAGTGCCCGCAGGCTACGCTGTTCACTTGTCTAGCGTTCCCGGGGTCTCAGCGATGTGTGCCACCCCCAACTTGGAGGCTAGCGGGAGAAGTTCCGCGCTGGGCTTTAGGTTTTTTTTTCTGCCGACTGCGTATAGTGGGTACGGATGCGCGCCTAGTCGCCACCATCGTGAGGAAGGAGGAAGACGAGGGCGAGGAGAGAGCTGGAGGGTGAGCGAGGAGGGAGGAGGGAGGCAGGCAGTAGGAGCCTTCTCTCTCTGGTAGGTCGATGAGAGGGGGAGGGGGAGAGGGGGAGGGGACCCGGGGGACGTTAATGTTCTCGCCATATACGGTAATAATCCCCCGGTCCCAGCGGGTGTCCCCGTGGTTCCCGACCGCCCTCTGCGCCCAGAGTTCCCCCGCGGAAAGAGTGAACGCACGGCGTGTACCTTCCTGGAAGTTGCTATGCGCACGCACGGCGCCCCCGCGGGGGGGGGGGCGATGCACATCGCGCCGTGCCCACGCACGGCGTGCACAATTTGATTGCAAGTCATCACATGTGCTGCGCAAAGAAACATCTCTTATACGGCTTGTTTACGTAGTTGTGGGCCTTAGTTAGGGGGTACGCAGAGGGAAAAAGTTTGACATGCGCACGCACGGCGTATCCGCGGGGGGACCGATGCACATCGCGCCGTGCCCATGCACGGCGTGCATGATGTGATTGCAAGTCATCACAAGTACTCCGTGTGAAATATATCTTAAAAGGAGTGTTTATGTAGTTGTCGGCCTTAGTTAGAGGAGACACGGGGAAAAGCGCTGACACGGCGTTCCCTTCGGGGGGAACATGCACCGCGGGGGAAGCAGAGAAAAAAAGTTGTTATGCTAGTCTGCATTTAATTTTAAAATACTGCTCTATGTACAACTGTGGACATTCGATCGCTCAAATCGACTGATGTCCCACAATTGACGGAACGACACCTCATACTTTCACCCCCACTCCCTTGGCCCTTCTCTGTTATCTTGGCTGTTTATGTAATTGTCGGCTTTAGGCACCACAGGGGCACCGTAGATCAAAAAGATGTTATGCGCACACACGGCGTCTCGCGGGAAGACCGATGCACATCGCGCTGTACGCACGCACGGCGTGCACCCGGGTGATTGCGAATCATCACATTTGCCCCGTGCGAAAACTTCTATTGTCTGTTTATATGTAATTGTCAGCCTTTCGTAGATCAAAAATTATGCGCACACACGGCGTCGCGCGGGGGCGGGAGAACCGATGCACATTTCGCGACATACGCACGCACGCACGGCGTCACGCCTTGGGGGTTGTATATAAATAACTATGGACATTCGATGGGCCTCCATTCGTTTGATGTCCCATAATTGACGGAACGACAGTTCATGAGGCATGCCAGGAGCATCAGTGGTTCCTCCCCTACGGCAGGGGAGGAGTGGAGAGAAGGGGGGGCTCGTGACCCCCCATGGGTGAACTAATTATAAACTTAGTTGATGGCGACCAATCATAAGATTAGTTGATTTAACCCCTATTAGTATTAGAACAATAGATTGAGTTATCGAGTTATCTTAGTTGCAAATCTGACGGGGCAATCATACAAACTTTTACGAATGCCGACAAGCCTTCTAGGTCAGCCGGGGATAGGTTGGAGGGGCGGGGTTGTGTGTGGATGCATCGTGTCTTTTTGGTTGATTGAGACTTCCTCTCTCCCCACCAAGGAGAAAATACAACACGATGCCGTGTGACCTATGCACATACGTGTGGCGTGTGCGTGACATGCGGCACTAAGCAGCATCCGAAAGGACACAGATGGATGGACAATCCACACCAGCTCCTTCCGGCCCCGCCCCGACCGTCGAATGCACGTCGGCTTGCAAAGCTGGGGCTCCAGTTCCCATGATACCTTCGGCAATCAAGTCCATGCATGCACGAGGCACCACTCCATGCATAAATTGGGGCGAGATTCGTGAGCGTCACTCCATATCCGCCGCATCGAAGGCAAACCGCTCGTTGGTCCAAGAGCGTGGCTGCACGCCATTGATGGAATGGATGATTCTCTCAAGGAACGGAAAGAAGCCCACTGCATCAAGCGCGGCGTTACAATGACCCGACACAATGCAATAGTTGGTGTCAAACGGCGATTTGTGGTGCGCCAAGTGATTCTTCCGTGAGACTACGGCGCCGATGGCCTGGAGGGACTCGGCAAGTGGCAGCGCGTCTCGTGGAAGTGTGTGCGACCACTTGTGAAGCTCCTGCATCGCAACGGGGCCACGTTCCAGGGTAAGTGCGCGTGCGCTTCCCAATTCAACAAGGCACATAGAGCAACGGCAGAGAGCAGGCCTCGGCGGCAACTGGACTTCTCACCTGCGCGAGGATGATGAAAGACATGGCGACGGCACCGAAAATGAGGGCGCTTGGGGCGGAGACGAACAAGAGCCATGCTGCGAGCGGCGGCATTGTCGCGAGGCACGACTGGTGCAGGTTGTTGCACGTCTGCCTGTGCGTGATTGTCCAAGGCCGCTCGTGGTGACCCTGGAACGCTTCAATCTGGCGGCCAAATACAGGCGTCTGCGCGTTGCCATAGTTGTCCATCGCCCAATGGTACACCCCCGAGCCGAAGTCGGCAAATTCGTACCCAAGTAAGACCGCGAGGACGTACTTGGTGAGTGCAGCGGCAGTGAGCGGCAGCATGGCTGCGGCGACCGCAGCCTTGACGAGAAGGGCAAAGGCAAGGGATGCGGCACCTGCACAGATGATCCTATGCTCCTTTGTTGACTCGAGCACGTCGCCCGCCTGCAGAGGTTTGAAGTACTGTGTCGCAGGCCGCAGCTTTCTTCTCTCGCTCTCGGCAGCAAGCGGCTGAGTGCTGCTCATGCGGACGGAGGTGAGCGCGCAGCGGGAGGGGCGTGGCGAGCCGACGTGGACACCGCGCGAGCATACAAGCAGCAGCGCCAGCAAGATCACCCTCAGCGGCGAGCACATGAGAGAGAAGGGGCGGGGGAGGGAGAGGGGGAGGGGGAGGGGGAGGGGGAGGGGGAGGGAGAGCAACAAAGAGAAGCAGAGGAGAAAGGAGAGGAGAGAGGAGAGAAGATAACATAGAGAGAGAGAGAAGACAAGGCGAGGATCAAGGAGGACAACAAAAAGAGAAAGAAGAGAAAGAGAGAGAAGAGAGAGGGAGAAGTAGAAGAATAGAGATTAAGCAGAGTAAGAGAGAGAAGAGACGGGAGGATATTGAAGAAAAAATACTCCTACGAGGGAGATACAGAGAGAAAGAGGAAGAAGAGAGGGGAAAGAGGGGGAGAGGATATATGGACATGGCCGCGGCGCGCTCTCTCCCGCGGCCGCACCCTCGTGCACCCCCCTACATAGCTAGCCTTTCTTTACTTCTTTACTCGCATCGCGTGGAATCTGTGTGGCAACTCTAAATCTAAAAAGAACTCCTTAATATTCTCACCACGCGCGCGGCCATGACTCTGCCACCCTAGACCCTAGAAGCTAGAAGGGAAATACGGTGCTGAGGCCTGCTAATACGGCCGAACACGAATATAGTTGGCCTCTAGCCAAACCTAGTCTACTGCTCCAAATTTCTAAAAAAATGCCGGTGTGGGTGTGGGCGGGACACCCGGACACCCGAGTTCAGCACCGGGCGCTGAATGTGAATGTGAATGTGGTAGGAAAAGTGATCGAAGACAAGCTCCACAGAGTTGGTCATGGGGAGAGCTAAGAGCTAAGGTTGAATGGGAGGTGGAGATGGTTTGCTTCAGTTGGCAGTTGGTGGCGGGATGTGTAAAAAACTCACCACACGCTATAATGGATAATGGAGGCATGGAGGCATGAATGACCGCCAGAGTGAGAGTCCTAGAAATCTATGGATTTTCTAGGACGTGGACGTGGTCCTAGTTCCTAGTTTCTAGGACGGAATTTGAAGTTCGGAACTTCTTGTCCGCCCCAAGTAGTAGTAGCGCACGAGGGACGAGGGGAGTCGCCGTAAGATAGGTTCGAGAGTCGAGAGTCGAGAGGCGAGAGGGGAAAGGCGAAGGAGTGGAGAGTGGAGGCGTGGTTGCATAGCAGAAGCACACGGTCACGCACGAGGCGAGAATTATGACAGGGCTTGTGCGGCTTGTTTTTCCTTTTTGAAACAAGCCTGTAGCAAACGAAAAGAGGAAGCGGAGAGCGATCGCTCTCCCCTACTGCCGACCGTCCCGACCCTCTCCTCTCCCACGAGCCTGCGGCACGCGCCCAAGATGCGCGAGCGCCTGTGGCCTGCTCTCGGTATCTTCATATTCAAGGGGGGGGGGCGCCAGTGGGGGGGAACGCTGCGGAAACAACGTACGATGAGAAACTATGGAGAAGAGAACCTGACTTAGACCACCGAGAGCAAACAAGAGAGCACACACATACGCACAATCATCACCAAGCAGAGAAGGCGCATCTATCGACCATCGATCACGCAGAAGAAGCACGCGGCGACGAGGGCCGCGAGCACCACGATGAAAACAGGATGGTTACGCACGTCACACCACCATGAACAAACGGGAATCATCAGTGAGGACGCGACATGGCACACCAGACAAAAGCGAGACCAACCAATACAACACACGACACGCGCAAACACAGGGTGGGCGAGGGTTGGCCAGACACAAGCGCGAGTGTGCGAAGAGCGGTTCACTCGCTGATCGCTGAACACAGTAGGCGCGCATTATGGAGGCGTCCCAGGCGCGTCTCTTGTACATCCACCTCACACGCCAACCCCCGCCTCGAAAAAGCCATCAACCGCCCGAGGTCACGCAAGCGAGGGCTGCTCGAGCTCATGGGGAGATCATCAACTGCACAGCGAGCTTCCTTTCTGCACGGATTCGGCGCGTCGAAGATTACCGGGGAAGAGAGAGGGAGGCAAATAACAACTTCTCGAGGATGGCATCGACGCTGTCGGGCACCTAACTTGCACAAGCCTCCAGACTGGCTGGGACCGTCCTAGGGGCCAGCGATGCGCTGAAGGGCGGGTTGATAAAACGCACCGCGTGAGCTATCAAGTCAGGCGCTGCTTAAGCACCCAAGCCCATTGGAGAGGCGGCGAGCGCATGACACCAGCTGCACAACGGGAGCGAGTCGCTCGACACTCATGCAGCTGACGTAGATGAGACCAGCGTGCACAGACGACACAAGGTGACATGGGCGTAATCAGCATTGGCCTCAGAGGCCTCGAGAGATGTCGACGCAGGCCGGTTACGTCCCGGGTTGCACATCGGAGCGAAGCCGCGGCCGATTGGTCGTCGACAATCGAATTTTCCTCGTGCCCACAGCACTTCAGCCGGCCACATGCCAAAACGGGAGGCTGCGCAGACGGGAAAGGGGGGCATGTGAGCACCGGGGGCCAATGCAACGAATCTGGAGGACGAGCACATAAGGCCATCTCTTGGCGTGCAGAACACAGCGAGTCTCGGTAGGATCAATTGGAATTCGGTTTCGGCGCAGCAGGGAGGGCCCTTCTAGCCACCTCAATGGCTCCTCATTGACTCTTCGGCGCGGAGTCTCGCGCGCGCTCTCGGGAACGGTGGGTGGGTGGGTGGGTGGGGGGATGCTCACCATGACACCGGCACTCAGGGAAAAGTGCTTCCCCACGAGGGCGTGGACGCCGCCGTGGTGGTGGTTCCGAGTGCGAGGCCTGTGCTGGGGAAGCCACTGCTGAATGAGTTGGATGTCTCAGCGCTCGGAAGCCCACCCATTGGCATCGACACCATGGGCAGCGAAGCCGCAGGCGTAGACGACGCGAGCGACAGGGACGCCATGGATGAGGCGAGGGAGGAGGCGCCGCCGGTTGAGGCGACACCCATGAGCGGCAGCGGCACGGGCGGGGTGGAGGAGGCCACGGCCGGCGCCGGACCCGCCAGCTCGGGCGGGCACTCCCAAGAAGAGGTACCCGTCGCGGTGTTGTAGAAGTACTTGAGCCCGTCGGGCGTGTGGTGCTCAGTCCACCCCGAATTGTTGAGAGGCGCCGACGCGGCAGCCGTCGGTGGTGGGGGGATGGACGCGTCGGCGCCGGATGAGATGCCGCCGTAGCCCATGGCAGGCTGCTGCTGCTGCTGCTTGCGCTGTTGCGGCTGCGAGTGTTGCTGGTATTGGTTCAAACCTTGCTGCGATTGCTGCTGCTGCTGCGGGAAGTTGTAGCCCGCGCCGGGTTGCCCCATCTGAGCCATCATCCACGGTGGGTAGCCACCCATGCCGCCCGGCCCGCCCGGCAGCGACCCCAAGCCGCCAAGGTTCCATTGTGCCATTGGCCAGCCGCCCGGAGGGACCCCGCTCTGTCCGCCGGGGCCGCCGGGCCAGAGCGGAGGGCCCCCGGGCCAGCCGCCGTAGCGGCCGCCACCGCCGTACATGCTGTTTGCCCCATTGTTGCGATTCTTGGGAGGATCCGCGTAGCGGACTACCAAAGGCAGCTCGCCCGCCTTCATCGCGTACTTGCCGTGGAGAGAGTTGATGGCGACCACGCATGACTGAGAGGCGGTGAAAGCCAATGAGCGAAGGCAGCGCGTGGTGGGAGGTCAAGCGAAGTCGAGGTGTCGGGTCGGAGAGGGGAAGGAGAGGGGCTTTTGCGCGGCGCACCTGCGGGGAGGCGTAGCGCACAAAGGCGCAGCCGCGCTGCCCTTCCTGCGCCCCGTACTTAGAGGCGAGTATGTAGACGTCCTGCACATCTCCATATGACCCAAAGAGCGCCCTGAGCTCTTTCTCGCCGCAGCCGCTTGGCACGCCGCCAACGAAGAGCTTGTTCTCGGCGTTGGTCTGGCCACGCTCGCCCGCGTTCGGCCCCGAGTCCGCGAATCGCACCTGGTCGTGGTCGCACGGGGTGGGGTTCCCGGTGAAGGAGGATGGAGGGCATCGAGCAGAGAGCTCAGGCGGCCCGCCGTAGGCGCACACACTGCCTTGCAGCTCAGGCAGTGCTCCACTGGTGCGGGAAACGCCCGGCGTGCTCGCTAGTCCTCGAGGACGGCTCCTAAGCACGGTCCCGGCACAATCAGTGCCGTGCGGCGCTGCGCGCGTCACAGCTCTAGCACCTGAAGCGGATTCCTCAGAGGTGGCAGCGAACGCTGATTGTGCAGGGCGGCAATTGCGGCCTGCGCAGCCGGCATGCCATTGAACTTGACGAAGCAGCATCCCTGGTGTTCGGAGTAGAGGGGAAGCGGTCGCAAGTGAGCCAGATGGACGGACTCGCGCCGGCGCGCCCGCGGGAAGCCGCCAGGTAGCGCAGTGTCTGCGCACGAGTCTCACACACAGCACATCTCCCTCGCACCTGGTGCATGCCCGAGCGGCGGTCACGCAGGATGACGATCTCGGCGATGTCTCCGAATTCTTGGAAGACTGTGGTGTGGGGAGAAGTCACCTAGTCAGTCCACCGCCCCGCGCACGTGCCGCCATCTGCTAGAAAAGCCCAAGATCGTGGCGCACGGACCCCCACGCCTTCAGCGCCCCTCTCTCTCGTTCTCTTCTCTCTCTCTCCCCCCCCCCCCCCCCCCCCTTCTCCCATGTGTGCTGGGTGCGCGCGTGGCATGCTTGTGCGTGTGCGCCCTTCCGCTCTTACCCTCCCTCACTCCATCCTCTTCGAGCGTCTTGGGTATCTGCCCGACGAAGAGCTTAACGACCTCGGTGCGCGGTGCGCTCGCCATGGGCGCGCCAGCCTCACCGCGAGGCGCGAGGCCCACTCTTCTCTCTCCGAGGGGCCACTCTCACCCCTCTGAACTCCCGCCCGGCTCTCTCTCTCTCGCGCCCGGAGGCTCCCCCCCCCCCGGCCCCCTTCCCCCCCCCCCCCCGCCTCCCCCCTGCAGCTCCCTGCGCCAGCTCCATCTCGACGGGGAAGGCGGAGAGAGAAGGCACGGGAGAGCGTAGAGAGGCACACTGGGAGCCCTCACGGAGAATAATGGGGAGGACATGATGAGAAGAGAAATGAAGGTGGGATCGGGGAGGGAGAGGAGAGGACAGTGATCACAAGGAGACGAGGAGTTTATCAAATAAACACACAGAAGTACTGGAAAGATGGGGTGGCAGTGCCCGGAGGGATGGGGAATGGCTGGATTTTGATCGATCGGAGGAGAGGGGGGGGGGCGGGGGGGGCGCGTGAGGGGTGGGAAGGGGCCCCTCTCTCCGGCCCTTTCTTAAGACCGTCGCGACCTTCTTTTCGGCCCTCCCCTCCCCAACCCGTCCCCACTCTTCTTCTGCCTGGCGCCCCCCCCCCCCCCCGCCGGACGCGCGAGTCTCTTCTCTCCTCTCTCCCTTCAGGGCTGACCCTCTGTCCTACCCTCTCCTCCGCGAGGGGGAGCGTGATACGTTAAAGGACGGGGGCGGTGTGAGGCGCCCTCGTCGCGTGCCGACGAGAGAGCGGGAGGAGGAGGGAGAGAGAGGGGGCGGCACGGGTCCGAATGAGGGCGGAGCGAGAGGAGAGAGTGGGGGCGCGTGGCCGCTCGTCTGCTCGTGGTGGGGGGGGGAGGGGTGCGTAATCCCCCTCTGCGTCTGGAGGAATGAGCGAGGGCGCCGCAGGACGGGCCTCCGCGCGGGCCGGCGGTTCCGTCCCTCGACGAGAAACTGGGAGAGGGGGGGGGGAAGAGAAGCTGCGCGAGGCTTCTCTCTCTCTCTCTGTGGCTGCCCCCCCCACCCCCCTCCCTCCCGCCGTCCACTCTCCTCGTGCCGCCCAATTGAGAAGAGGGGGGGGGGGGGCGGGGGAGGGCGGCTCTCTTCTCCGGCCAAAAGTTACCCCTCCCGCCCGATCTCTTTCGGAGCCAGACGCCGCGCAGCTCCCGCACTCTCGCAGGCCGCAAGGCGAAACGCGTCCCTTCTCATTTCAGCGCTAGGGCCCCAAAATATTGCAGTACAATACTGATGGACTCCTTACTGCCGAAGCGCCACACCCTTTCTTCTTCTTCTTCTCTGCTCGCCTCAAGCTCACGTTGCGCTCCGGATTGGGGATACCGACCCTGGCGGCTCAAGCTCACTGGTTGGTCACTGGCAAATGGCACTAGCACAACAAAATGAGTGGTCTAGGCCACGCCACACGTCAGACTCCAGTTACCCATAGAAAGCGCACACACGGAAACGTGAACAAGGGGCGACAAGCAGCGGACGGCGGCGTTCATAGATAGCGAACTTTAGTTGGCGCAGGTGAACGCCAACGGAGCAACGGAGCAGCGGGCGCGCGAAGACCGGAGGAGAAAAGAATAAAAGGGCCGTCGCCTCGTCGCCTCCCCCCGTTTCCCTCGCCGCCGTGCACCACCAGCCCCACGCTAGCACGCTAGACGCTAGCACACACACACACAAGCGCTCAAGCTTACCCGCCACCCTTTTCCTTTTCTTTTCCCCGGTCTTCGCGCGCCCGCTGCTCTCCTTTGGCGGCGTTCATTCACATGCCCAAACTAAAGTTTGCTGTCTATGGACTCGCTGTCTATGGACGGTGGGAAGAAAGGGGGGCGGGAGCCACCAAGAGCCAAGAGCCGAGAGCGGCGGGCGGTCCAGCCGGTACGCCCCGATGAGAGAGCTCTCTCCCCCCGACCCCCGACGGACCTCTCTCTGCTCTCTGTCCCTGTCTCATTTGTACGGGCTTTTTCCTTTTCGAAAAGCCTTTTCCAAGCCCGTTAGCCGTTAGACAAGTTGCCTATGCATAATAACCGTGAATTTGTGAATAGTGAATACATCGGCGTTGATCGATGATCGAAAAATTATCGTTTATTTGTGAAGTGACAGCTTTCAGCTTTGTAAAGTGTAAAGTGAAAGCAACCTGCTTTTCGTCATTTCATATCATAACACAGGTAATTGATTATGTAAAGCGATGCTCTTTCATCTCACTATCCGGGTGGCCGGTGGCCCCTGCGTATTTGGTATTTGGTGTCTGGCGGGGTCCCCCATCCTCATCCGGATGGATCGTCGACGAAAACGGGCACGCGCACCGCGCCCGGTCTCTATTTGAAGTGGAAGTGGAGCTTTTTAACCCTTTGAGCTTTTGAGACAAAGACAAAGACGATCTGTTGTTCTTATTGGAATTTGACAAATGACTTTTCAAATGACAAATGCTTGTGAATTTATGAACCTTAAATTTACCGGTCCGAATTCTCCTGTCTCCTGTTTTAGTTTTAGCTGTTAGATGTTAGAGCTAGAGTCCGTCTCCTGTCTTTGTCTTTGGCCCAAATTACAAATTAAAGTCCGATTTCCACCCGAGCCCTTTTGTTTTTGGCGAGTTGAGTGTTGAGCCCCCCAGCCCCCCGCAACGTTTAGGGGGTTGGTTAGCTTAGCTTTAGTTAGGAAGGAGAAGGAACGGCTGCGGCTGCGAGGCGAGTCCGCGAGTTTTAATAAAGTATTCGTAGAAGGGGTCGGGGGGGGCTCCACGTGCGAGGTTGGCGAAGGGAGACGTGCGCGAGCCGTCCCCCCGGGCCCCCCCCTCCCCGTCCCCATCCTCCCCCTTCTCCCTCTCTCTCTCTCTCCCCCTCTCCTTTCCTCTCTCTCTCTCTCACCCCTTCCATCTCCCCTCTTCTCTCGCTACTACTCTCTGCTCTCTCTTCGTGTCCTCTACCTCGTCGCTTCTCCGCTCTGCGGCTCACTCTCTCTTCTTTCTCCTCGCTCCTCTCCTTTGTATCTAGCTCGATCCCTCCCTCCCAATCTCTTCGTCTTCTCCCTCTCCCTCCCCTTCTCCCTCTCTCCCTCTCTCTCTCCCTCTCTCTCTGCTTGCCCCATGATGCGCCTAGCTCGTGGTCCGCTCGCGACAGCGGGCGCCGCGCGATCGATGGCGATGAAGGTCGCCGCGCGCGCGCCCAAGCCCTTCACCTCCAAGTACTTTGAGATAGAGCAGCTCAAGATGGCCGGCACCACCGAGCAGGAGAGAGCCGAGCGACTGCCTTTGGGGGAAAGGGAGGAGAGAAGGGAAGGCAAGAAACCGGGGAGGTTGGGGTGGGGTGGCGGGGTGGGGTGGGGTGGGGGGGGGGGCAGATTCCCCCCTCCCAGGGGGCTAAGGAAGAGGAGGGAGTGGGGGGAAGGAGGACGGGGGGAGGGAAAGGGACGGGAAGCACTCGATTCCGCAGAAGAGCGATCTGGCAGGGAGAAGTGGTGTGGGGGGGGGGGGGGCGTGGGAGGGCATGCGCCTCACTACGATGACGTGTGTTGCGAGACGGCCGCCCGTCCGTGGGCGGCCACCCAGTGTGGATGCGGCGGCCGCTCTCGCCAAAGCCGGGGCTCTCTTACACACACTTTTCTCTTCTCCCCCCGCGCGCAGGTCATCAAGGGCGGGCGCCACCTCTTCCCCAAGCTTCCGGCTGCATTTGAGGGCGTCAAAAAGATCGGCGTCATCGGCTGGGGTAGCCAGGGCCCTGCCCAGGCGCAGAACCTGCGCGAGTCCCTCGAAGGCTCCGACATCACCGTCAAGATTGGCCTTCGTCCGGGCTCCTCGTCAATGAAGGCAGCGGAGGCCGTCGGCTTTACTGAGGCCAACGGCACTCTTGGCGAGATGTACGATGTGATCAAGGAGTCAGACATGGTGCATGGCGCCCTTTTACTGACTGATGCCTGCCTCGGACCGCACCTCCGTCACACAGCCCAGCGCCAACCAGCCACTACGGCGTGGCGCTTCACCCTCCAACGCAGACTCCGGGCTAGGGCCAACGCCTCCGCCACCTCCTCCCGACACTGATACTTCTCGCCGGTCCGCTTAGGTCCTCTGCCTGATTTCGGATGCCGCGTGCGTCAGCGAGTACAAGAATATCTTCGCCGCGATCAAGCCGGGCACCACTTTTGGCCTCTCGCACGGTTTCCTCCTGGGCCACCTCGAGTCCATTGGTGAGCCTCAAACGCCCCGGCTTCCGAACCCGCCCCACACCGCCCTCGCCAGCTGCTTAGTCTAGCACGCCTCCCGTCCCGTTGTCACCTCCAGGCGAGGAGTTCCCCCAGGACATTGATGTGGTCATGGTGGCACCCAAGGGCATGGGCCCATCTGTTCGTCGGCTCTACGAGCTTGGCCGTGAGGTGAACGGCTCCGGCATCAACGCGTCATTCGCGGTGCACCAGGACGCCACCGGTAAGGCCACCGAGCGCGCCCTCGCGTGGGCCGTCGGCGTGGGCTCTCCGTACGTCTTCCAGACCACGCTCTCCGCCGAGTTCCGCTCTGACATTTTTGGCGAGCGTTGCATTCTCCTTGGCGCCGTGCACGGCATCATCGAATCGCTGTTCCGCCGCTATGAGTCGCTCGGCATGTCGGCCGAGGAGGCCTTCAAGAATGCTGGCGAGGTCATCACCGGCCCTCTGACCAGCACCATCAGCCACGAGGGCATCCTCGCCGTCTATGAGAAGCTCTCGTCTTCGGAGAAGGAGGTCTTCAAGGCGGCCTACTGCGCGTCTTACATGCCGGCCCGCGACATCATCGAGGAGTGCTACGACACCGTCTCATGCGGCAACGAGATCCGCGATGTCATCAACGCCGTCAAGCGCCACGAGGGCAAGACCGTCTCGGGCCTCGCTTGGCCGATGGGTGAGCTCGACGGTACCCGCACGTGGCAGGTGGGCAAGAAGGTCCGCGCGGCGGGCGGCACCGCCGAGCAGCGCAAGAACAACACGCCCGTCCACCCCTTCACCGCCGGCGTCTACTGTGCCACCATGATGGCCCAGATCGACTGCCTTGTCGACAATGGCCACGTGCTCTCGGAGGTCGTCAACGAGTCGGTCATCGAGTCGGTCGACTCGCTCAACCCGTACATGCACGCGCGCGGCGTCTCATACATGGTTGACAACTGCTCGGTCACCGCCCGCCTCGGCTCGCGCAAGTGGGCACCCCGCTTCGACTACATCCTTACTGAGCAGGCCTACACTGCCATCGACACCGGGGCCAAGCTTGACGAGGCCCTTTTCGACAAGTTCCTCAACAACCCGATCCATGAGTGCATCACTGAGTGCGGCAAGATGCGCCCCTCTGTCGACATCTCCCTCCCACCGGAGAACTAAGCGCCGCCCGCTCACCCGGCGCAGCCGCGCGAGTCTGGGTTGCTTGGCGCCGCCCGGCCGCCCTACAACCGTCTGGGCATGCCTAGCCGACCCATCCCCTCGCTCACAGCCGCATGGCACCATGAACGTCCCCGTCCAGTGCAAAGCACCTCCTCCTCTCCCCAACCGCCCTCCGCCAAGTTTTCGCCCCTTGCCCCCACACCGCACCCGTCGCCGGCAGAGTGGCCGCCACACACCCGCGCTCGTTCCGACGAGCACTCCGAACATCCCGTCAAAATCTGGCCTCTCCCCCATGCAACTACGTGACCCTGTCGACATTATCGCATGTCCTGTGTGGCTGGAGGATTGTTACCCCGCGCCTGAACCGCACGGCGTCTCCGCCGCACATACCCCATGCCAAGTTCAGGAGGAGACGGCGGCAAGCGACCCTTCGTTTTGTGTTGGGTGATGATGAGTATATTTTCTCTTACTCACACTATTGTGCATCGACGGTGTCACATCGATCTCTCTGGATATCCATGTGGATGTGGTGCTTCATTCGTGTTTAATCCTTTAGCAACTATAACTAAGTTTATACTTAGTGCGCATGGGGAAACGCCTCGTGCCCTCCTCCCCGGGCTCCGACTTCCCTACAAACTACAAGGGGGCCCGTCAGTCCCTCTCAGACTCTGCCTTATCAACCTACGTTTATAAGTGGGGGACAATGGGGTCGCTCTGCGCCCCCTACACCGGGCACTAACTCCCCTCCGGGGGGGCCCGTCAGTCAATCTCATGCCCTGCCTCTTGGCATGGGCTGAGCACTCAACACCCTGACCCAGACCCCCAGTGCGCGCGGGTCGGGACTCGCACTCCCTAGGCCCCCATGGGCCTGCACTCGTACTGACCTTCCCCCCCCTCCTGGTCACCAGGCAGACAGGGGACTGTGGGGGGCACCAAAGGACATCGAGGCACGCGCTGGAGAGGCAGGAGAGGCCAGGGGCTAAGCCCCAGCCTCCACTGCCCCCTGAGCTGCCTGGCTGGTCCTCTAGGAGCCCCCTCAGGACCTTTGAGAGCAGGTCGAGGCGCGCGCCATGGGCACGCGCCGCAGGAGGGGGCGAAGAGAGAGTGGGGTGTGGGAGTGCAGAACTCGATGGTCCCCGAACCGGGGATGCAACGATAACCGAGTCCCGTTTACATTAGTAATAAACGGGCGGAGTGAAGGGCTGGCGACAGGCGGAGGAGCGGAGGGAGCGGCGCAAGCTCGCCCAGGGATACCCTCTCAAAGTATGGTTCCCTGGGCGCCGTCGTTTATTCTGCGGAGGATTGCTCGGACAGGCTTGGCCTGCCCTAAGGGCCTTTCACTCTCAAAGGGAAGCCTCAAAGACTCGCTCCCCCGCTCCCCCCCCCCCCCCGGTGCTTTTCCCTGGTAAGCCTTCAATGTACATGTTACATTGGCGACGAACTGGGTTTTCACCCCGAAGAGCTTGTGGGGAGTCCTGACGGGAGCCGGGGGCATGCGAGGGGGGAGGTACAAACAGGTGCTTACTTACTTAGCTTTGTTTGTATGTGCCTTGGGATGTGGTGCGGTCATGCGCGTCGTGGCCTGGCGTGTTGGTGCAAGTCTAGTGGGAGTAGAGGCACTAACGCTCAACGCTCAAGTATATTATCAGACTCTGCCTTATGGCATGAGCTGAGCATTCATCATCTTAACCCAGACCCCCAGTGGGCGCGGGTCAGGAGGCGCACTCCCATGCCCGCATGGGCCAGCACTCTGTTGTATTCCTGCCCATCTGAAGGTTGTAGGCATGAATATTCGTGTAAGGTACGCGCTCACAATTACAATTGAACAGTTCCCCGTGTTGCCACTGACGCACAAGACACACAGATTCGGATTCCCCATGGTCTCAAGTCCAGGTTTGCAGGTTTTGGTCTCGAAATTTGCGATTCGAATTTTGTTTTTGCTGTTACTATAATTGTTGGCTCGTTTAAGGTAATAAACCGGCATGACTTCGACTTCTCGTTCTGCAGTCGCTCTGCGAGACTCTCTCTCTCTCTCTCTCTCCGTCCGCCTCTCCTCGGCCGACGGCAAGAAGATTCGTCCAAAACATTCTCCGGTCCCAAGATATCTCGTGGGGGGTCTCTCCGCGCTCCGCGAGGGAAAGGACGCGATCTCGCTCCGAGATCGGCCTCGCGCCCTCCCACGCTGCCCCGCCGTGCCCTCGGTCCCTCGCCCCCCCCCCGCGGCAAGTTCTTTCCCTCGGCGTGCCGTCCGTCGCCTCTGGCCGTTATATTAATCCCCCCCGCGCGAGGTTCTCTTCTCCCCCGCGCGCGGTTCGTTTCCTCCGGCCGTCGTTGTTCCCCCCCTCGCTTCGATTCCTCTCGCGGTTCCTTCGATGATTGCCTCCATCTCGTCCGTTCTTCTTCGCGATCCTCGCGGAGGGGGCACCGACGTTTAATGTTAGTTTCGTCGCGGTTTCGATGAAAGAAAGGAAGAACGAATGGCACGCGCCTCGCGCCTCGCGTCTTGTTTCGTCGCCCCTTGCTCGTCGCTTGTCTAGAAGGTCTCTCCGCACATCGCCTTCTCCCCCCGCGCGAGTTTGGATCTCTCCTCGACCCTCCGCGTTGGCTTCAGCGGACGAGTTCCACTTTAACGATAGTTCGAACCCTTCGGTGGCGTAGTTATGCGCTCTCTTTCCGTATATCTTCGCGCATGACGAGCGATCGCGACTTCAGCCTTCGCCGCGCGGGGAGGGGTTTGTTTATCGTATGATTCCGGAGTGTTTACGTTAGCTTCTGAGCCCAAGGACTTTGGTTTTTGGTTTCTTGTGAGTGATTTTTGTAGCAACTTCGTCGAGTCCCACCGTGTTCCCAAACGAGTCCCCCCGAGTTCCCGAGTCTATACCCCGAGTCAACGAGTCAATACAAGTCAAGCACGCGCCTGAGCCACCCCCAGTCGCCTGCCACCACCTCCCACAAGCCTCCTTCCGCACTTCCGCGCCCACCGTGCTCCGTGCGTGCGTCGTGCGTCGTGCGTCGATCACCATGCCCGTAGTCAACCCCGAGGAAAGCTCCATGAGCTCCCCACAAGAACCGCGTTCCGCGCTAGCTGCCGGCGCGCCCTCGCAGGCAATCTCCAAGAGTGAGATCAGCCTTGCTCTGACACACTCGTACTGACCTTCCCCCCCCTCCTTCCTCCTTGTCACCCGGCAGACAGGGGACTGTGCACTGTGACTGTGGACTGTGTAGGGCACCCATGGCCAGAGAGGCACGCGCGAGAGATAATAATAATAAAACAACTGAGCGTTAGTACCACTACTCCCACTAGACCGGTACTATCACGACACCCCTCAGCGCACCTGCCCGTACGCCTTGATGTGTGCTGTTACTAGACACATACGCATATGCACCCCTACGAATCTCCCCCCTCGCAAACCCCCGGCTCCCATTATAACTCCCCACAAGCTACAATGAGGGAAAACCCAGCATTGAGGCGGACCGACCTACGTCGGGCGACTCTCCGGGAATAAGCACCCGGGGGGGGGGGAGGAGGAACCTCTCGTCATGAAAAGAAACGGCCCTTACAGCTCTCGCCGCGAGCTGTCCTAGAGAAATAAAAGACTGCGCCTCGAGATACCTGCCACCGTGGACCGTGGTTCCCGTAGGCGCCTTGAGCCTCTCCCTCCTCATTCCCCTCCTGTCGCCAGCCGCCCCTCTCCGCCAGTTTGCTAACGCAAACGAGACCCGTTTCTCACCGCACTCCATCGGGGGGGGGTGCAAAACCCCCCCTCTCCCTCCCTCCCTCTCTCTTCTCCTCCACTCCACCTCTGTCCCTGCGGCGCGTCGCCATGCGGCGCGCCACGGCCTGCTCTCAGAGGCCTTGTGGGGGCTCCTAGAGGCCAGAGGGCCAGCTAGGGCAGGTCAGGGGGCAGCAGTGGAGGCTGGGGCTCAGCCCCTGGCCCCCCCTGCCTGCCTCTCCCACGCTTGCCTCGTTGGCCATGGGAGCCGCCCGAAGCCCTCTGTCTGCCTGGCGAAGTCAGCTCGAGGGCAGGCCCATGCTGGGCGTGGGAGTGTGAGTCACGGCCCGCGCCCACTAGGAGTCTGGGCCAGAGTGTTGATTGTTGATTGCGGGCAAGGGTTGGGGTTGATTGTACGGGCCCACCCCGGGGGGTGTCCGCGATGGAGAGAGGGGGGCGCGAGGTCCCCATTGACCCCCACTTATAAAAGTAGGTTGAGGCACGCGCGAGAGAGCCAGGAGAGGCCAGCCAGGGGCTGAGCCCCAGCCTCCACTGTGCCACCTGAGCTGCTTGTCTGGCCTTCTGGGAGCCCCCTCAAGCCCTTTGAAAGTAGGTCGAGGCGCGCGCCATGTGCACGCGCCGCTGGAGACTGGAGAGGGCGAATGAGAGAGAGAGTGGAGTGAGGGACCGTCCGTGCGCCGTTGGGCCCCGCTAGGGGTCGGCGCCTGCCGGGCTTTTCGCGTGCGATATACTTGGGCGTGTGGCCGCAAGAGAGAAGAGAGCCCCGCGCGGATTTGAAACGGCAGCAGCGGGGGAGAAGAGAGAAGAGAGAAGTATCGCGGTGGTGCCCATGAGGCAACCACCGCGGCTTGGGCGAGGCAGAGCGCCATCGCCGATCGCATCGCCAATCGTATATCGCCGGATAAGATTCTTACTACATTCACGCGCACGCACATTCTCACAAACGCACGCGAAACTAATAGTAACAAAGTAAGAGCGCGCGGGGAAATTTCTGTGCCGCAAGAATGCCCCGCGCGGACTCGAAACGGCCGCGAGGGAGAAGTGAGAAGCAGAGACCTCAATACAATATAAACATACAGAGGTTAGAATGAGCATCCACGATGCATATGAGATGGATGTATCCATGATAGATATGCATCTATGATGCACATATCATGGATGTATCCATGATAAGAATTAAGGAGTAAACAATATCTACTAAACATAAAGGGGTTAGAATGGTGGGCAATCCATGTGTTGCGGGTAGGGGGAGCATGCATCCCATGCGGCACGCTCTTTTCTTAGAGCGTGCCTCCTCGCGCATGCAAGGGGGAGCATCTCCGACACACTCTATCTATTCTTAGAGCGTGTCTCTCCTCCCGCCCCCCTTCCCGGTTCCCTCGCATGCAGCATGCAGCTCCAGCCGGGATCCCTTCCTTCCTCTCCTCTCATGCAACCCCAGCGGTTCCTTTTGTTTCCTTGGCCGACGAGGCTCGGAGTCCCCTGTTCCCTGTGCTCGCACCTCGCACCTCGCTTCGTCCCTCCGTCGCTCCCCCCCCCGCGTTCCATTAGTCTTAGTCTTTCCCTTGTTCCTAGAGTTCCCAATGTTCTTTTTCCCCGTCGTTCTCCTGTCTGTACTCGTCTTTTGTTTCTGGCGCGCTCGCTCGGAAGCACCCCCTCGTGTCTGTCCCTCGTGTGCCCTACCTCGTCTCGCTTGCTGTCATGCCCTCCGACCCCGCTCTCACGCCATGTAACAGAACCTATGAGAACACCTCTTCACCACCATCACGCTCTCCATCTCCCTCCACACACCACATTGCGCCCAAGCCCCAACACAGCCACAAGCAACTCACACACCCACAAGCACAGTCGCACTCCATCGCCATCGCTACTCCACCAGTCACACCATGATACCGACATTATCACCAAGCTACGTCATCGTAATTTTACTCGACTTCTCGAGCTCTTGCACTCGTTTTCATCAGCTCACCCGTCCTCTCCTCACTCAGTAGGAACACGGATTACGGATTTTATTTTGGCTGTAAGCGTCGCACTGGTACGTCCACTGAGCTTAGTTATTAGTTAGGCTTAGGAGGGGGCCTTCTCACGTGAACGTAAAAGCACATAATTCCCCGTTAGTAGCTGCACCCCCCCCCAGGCAGTGTGAATTCTATAGCCAACGTCCAGTGGTGTCACCGGACAAACACGTGCGTCGAAATCATAATTCTAAATTGCACAACCCACGGACCTGTTAGGGTTGGCAAGCTCGAGTAGAAGTGGACCCTCAGCCTGAAAGCAGCTATCGAGAGACAAGGGGGCTCTCAGCCATCAAGACACACATGCCACCATCAAGACCTTGTGATTTACCGAGCGTGCTGCCATGACAGCAATACACATTTGACATTTGTAGCTTGCACCCAAGACCCGCTTCAGTGACAACGACTGCTAACCTCTGTGTCTAAGCGATTCAGCAAATGTTGTGAGGCCAGCCATCGAGTTCCCGTCTCAGTTCCACTCGTCGAAGGCGTCATCGCCAAAGCAAACCTCGTCGTCATCGTCGTCATTATCCTCCGGGAAGGCATCCTATTGTTAAAAGACGGAGGGCTATTAGAAAGGGTGCAGTCAAGCGGGGCATTGGAGTGCGGGGGCATTGTGAGCAAGTAGCGAGTTGGCCAATGGACCTTCGAACGCAGGAAGGCGAAGGCAGCGGCCATGGCGGTGTCCTTGTCCTTCAGTGGGAACTTGCCAGCATCAGGATCGGCCTTGACGACAGCGCAAGCAACATGGCCGCCATCAGGAGAATCGGCTTTCGTTGGCTGCACAATGATGTCCGCCTTGACCTCCTTGGCAACCGCACCGATCCACTCGGCGATCGGTACCTACAATAACGCAATAGCACAGCAAGGTGAGGCGGTTGTCTCGACGCTAGAAGACGCCGCACAGTCGGTCCCCATTTATGAGAAGCTCGTCTAATACCACCTCCGCCATCATGGACTGTCGACTGCGGCGGCCGCGAAAGAATCGGCATCCCCGTCGCCAAAATGCCCGGACCCCCCTAGCCGCTTGACCCTCCCTCCACCCAACGCACCCCCCCCCCCCCCCCCCACCCCCACCCGCGCCGTCGCGCCGCCGTCGATTCGGGTGAAAGCTGACCTTGGCCGCAGTGACGTCCGGCACGTAGGCAACCATCGCGAGCTGCTTCGCCCCCGCCGAGAAAATCATCTTTCCCACGCGGCCGGAGCACCCCTTGCGCTCCTCAGACTGGTCCGGATCGGCCGGGGCGTTCATCGCAGTCATGGCCATCTGGAGGAGATCGGCGTCGCCTATGATGGGAGGGCAACGGGAGCCATTGCTGGGCAGCATGGTGACATCGCTGCTGAAAGTGGCAGGCGGGCGCCGGGCGGCAGGACTGAGCAAGCAGCGAGCCAGCTCAGCACAACGAGCCGATGCCAAACTGAAAGGCAACTCGACAGCAACGCGTGACCCACGGGTGCTTGGGCCAGCATCACGCACCATCTGGCGACTCGATCGTCGTGCAGAAGAACTCGAGCCCACCCATATCAGCAGCACCCTCGATCTCGACGCCCTTCTTGCCGCCCTCCTTCACCACCTTAGCGATGAGCTTGGCCCTATCCTTAGCCGCCTTTTCCTCGGGGGTTGGCTCCGCCTTCTTCTCGGGCTGGGGCGTCTTCTCCTTTTTCTCCTTCTTCCCTTCTTTCTTGGGCGTCTCCTCCTTGCCGCCCTTTTCGGCCTTGGCGGTGCTCTTTTCGGCCTTCGCGGCAGCCTTGTCGGCACCCTTTTCGGCCTTGGCCGGCGCGGGTGCGGGGGCAGCGGACTGCAGAAGTGAAGTCGGGCCGATAACCGCTAGGAACTCGGGCTGAGCAACGCACGTCGTGAACCAGCGCACAACCGCAGGGAAAGGCGCGAGGAAGGCGGCGTCGAAGACGAGCTTGAATGCGTTCAACAGTGAGCACGCGACCACTACATCAGCTAGAGTGATGCCCTCACCTGGGAGGCAACAGGGGGAGGATCTGGACGCATATGCTATGTGCAGCCAAGGCGGATTGGCGGGTGCGGGATTCGCGCGCGCCGCGTGTCCGTTCACATCCGATTCAAGAGCGCCCATCTGACTCACCGACGAGGAAGGTGTGCTCTAGCAGGTGAGCATTAAGCACGGCGAGCGCGCGCTTGAGGTCATCCTGTGCCTGCTTGGTGTTGTTGGCATTGGTGGGAATGAAGCCGAGAATTGGGTAAATCCACATGCCCACTGGAAGATCGAGCTCATTCTTCGCGAAATCGATCCACTGGTCCACCTGAGGCACCAACGTGAGAGTGCCACGTCACGCTGAGAACGTGATCCACGGACAAGTGCACGCGCAGAGCAACTGGAGGAGAATAAGGGGTCCAAAAGCGGTGGCAACAGCTTCGGAACAGCAGGTTAACACCAATGCACCTGGCCAGCCTCGAAGAAGGTGCTGCCGTACATGTTGGTGTCGGGCCGCATGCGCGCAACAAACCTGAGCCAGTGGAGTACTCGGGTGAGCAATGCTAGGTGCCCAGATACTGCGTTTGCGCTCCCCGACTCTGAAGCTGGCCAGTACCATCAATCGCGCCCTCCTCGCTGGTCAGCGGCCAGGCTCTGCGAGCCCAACCCCTCCAAGCGTGCGCATGCCATTGCGCGTGCACCTGGCGATGGCGGCAGCCTCGCAGAGGCAGCCCTGCGGCGTCTCAAGGACCGGCACCTTGCCAAGCGGCGACTTCTTCAAGAAAGCGGGCGTCTTGTTGTCCTTACCCATCTCGAAGCTCGGCACCTGCACAGGACGGGTGAGTGAGGGAAAGCGGTGCAAGATGACCACTTTGGCAGCAGGCGCCGCCCGATGAGAGGCAGCCGTAACTCAGGCCAACAGTCCTGCTCGACTGCTGACCCCGTGCGAACAACGACAAAGTGCCCTCCGCACCACCTCGCTCTCCCTTCCGTATCGTTCCTCTGCTCTCGCTCTCTCTCATCGCGTCTGCTTTCATCGCGCGCTCACGTCCGCACTTTCGGGCCTTGCGGCTGCGTTCACTCCTCTGTGTCACCCTTGTGGTTGCTCCTTCCTCTCCTCCCTCCCTGCCGCGCCCTCCACTCTTTTCGTCTACTCTCTCGCTCCGCCTCCCCTCTCTCGCGCTCCCCTCCCTTTCACTCTGTCGTGCCACCTTGCCCCTCCCCCCCCTCCTTCATCTGCCCCGCCCGTCCCTTTCCCTCTCCCCGACGCCTCGCCCCACCGTCCTCTCCCTGCGCCCCGACTCGCGCACAGCACAGCACAGCACGCCCCCCCCCCCCCCCCCCTTTCCCCTTCCACAGACCCCTCGATATCGCAGCCCCCTCCCACACACACACACCTCGATATCGATCCCATTGTACCTTGCGACGATCAGCGTCTGGAGCGCATGAGTGTTGCCGGCGTAGGTGAAGAGCTTCATCTGGGCGGGCGGTACACGAGCGTGCGTGTGAGGAGGCAAGTACGCCGCACGTTCTGTCTGCCGCTGCGGTGCACATGGTGAGAGGGAGAGAGGAAGGGGGGTGGGGGTGAGGAAGGGAGGGCGCGGCGGACGCGCCTCGCCACGCGGACTCTCTCTCTCTCCCCCTGTCTCTCCCTCTCTCTCTACTGGGTAGAAGGCGGATACAGAAAGAGGGGGTGGTTGAGAGAGAAAGGGAGAAAGAGAGAGGGAAGTGGATGGAAAGGAGAGAGGGAGAGAGACAACAGGCAGGGAGGGAAGAAGGTGCTGCACTCGGGAGAGAGAGAGAGGGAAATGGGCACACGAGAGGGGGGGGGGGGAAGAGGGAGGAGGGGGGACCAAGAGAGGAGAGAGAGGAGAGAGAGAGAGGAGAGAGAGAGAGGAGAGAGAGAGCAGCTTCTGGGGCGAGGGGTCTGTCTCCCTGCGCACCCCTACCCTACTCTCTCCCCTCTTCCTCCCCCTATCCCTGCCCCCCCCCCCTCTTCCCCCCCTCGCCCCGCCCCTCCCACGGACACACGCGTGCGTGTGCGCCGGCGGGAGCGCCCTCTCTTTACTCCTAGTCTTGTCGTCGTAGTAGTACTTGGGCCGTCTCGCCGTCGCGTCGCCTGCCAGCTGCCAGCACCTGAAAAACGCAACGGGGTCAGGCTGCGGGCTACTGGGCTTGCTGCCCACTGCCCACTGGCCACTGGCCACTGGCAACTACCCACATCAAATGGCAGGCTCTTGGCGTCGACCAGACCAACCGGCAACCGAGCATCGCCCTGGCACCTGGCACCATGCACATCATGCACCATTGCAGTGGCCAGGTGGCCAGGGCCAAGGAAGTAGGGGTAGGGCGGTAGGGCGCTCTGCCTGCGCTCTTCACAGTGGGGGAAAAGGGCAGGGGGGGGAAGATACCGAGAGCGGCGGGCAGTCCAGCCGGTAAGCCCCGGAAAGTGAGCTCTCTCCCAGACGGACCTCTCTCGGTCTCAGTGTACGTCAATGTCATTGTCAATGTCTCAGTCTCAGTTCTGCGGACTTTTTCCAAGCCCTTCCCATCTTCCCATGCAGCAGCTCCATATCGCCTTAGCACCATCGCTGTGACCAGGGCGGCCGAGAGGAAGAGGAACGACGCCATAGCTCGCGCTCTCTTCGTGAATCGTGACAGAACCGGATAAAAATCGCCTCTTACACAAACCCCTGCACACTATCGCGGTGGTGCCCCCAGGTCCCACGCAACCACAACCACCGCGCCCTGTGCGACGACGAGCGCCATCGCCGCTCGCACCGCGCCCCCGTATTCACAGGATAAAATTCTCACTACATTCACGCGCACGCACATTCACACAAACACAAACGCACGCGAAACTAATGGTAAGAGCGTGCGGGGAAATTTCTGTGCCGCAAGAATGCCCCGCGCGGACTCGAAACGGGCGCCAGGGAGAAGTGAGAAGCAGAGACCTGAGTATAAACATACAGATGTTAGTTAGAATGAACATCCACGATGCATGAGATGGATGTATCGCATGATACCCCCTCCTAAGCGGAGTACGGGTACGACGCTTATAGCCAAACATCCAAGAAGATTCACATCTCGCAGAGAGTCGAAGAAGAGAAGGAATCAAGGATATGAAAATTAAAATGTTATATCCTAGCCAACCCCACTAGCTAATTGGACACAACTTTTCAGCCCCGGACTTCCGCCATGCCTGGCGAGTCAGGTGTCCGAGTGGTACCGGGGGGGGGGGCATTGCCCCCTCCCCTCGATATTTGTCCTCCCCCCAGTGCAAGCACCGACCCTACGCACCCCAGCACACCCTCTCCTCGAGGCCACGCTGGGGGAAAACCCCTTCCGGGTAAAACAACGCAGGGGGGGGGGGGGGGGCACTCGTGAGTTTAGGGGCCTAGAGCGCTAATCTCCCTCGCCCGAGCGAGTGGCCGCGGCGAGCCGCGGCCCTTCCCTCCTGGCTCTGGCGCCCCCGTCTTCTCTTACCCAACTAGGTCTAGAAGACACGTAAACACCGGAGGGGAGAGCTGCCACTCCCCCCTCCCCTCCCTCTTCCCTTTTCCTCCTCTCTTCCCTGCGGCGGGGGCCCATGGCGCGCGCCTGCGGCCCCTCTTCAGGTCCCCAGGTGGCCTGCAGGGGCCTGGGAGCACAGCTCAGGGGGCAGGTGAGGCTGGGGCATGGCCCTGGCCCCTCCTGCCTCTCCCTCGCTGGCGCTCCGCTCCCCTGCAAGTCGACTGGAGCTGGCTGGGGGGTCCTGAACAGGGGGGCCCAGGGGGAGGAGGGGCTGGTCAGAGGGATGGGCTGGCCACGACAGGCCAGGGCGGGCGAATCAGGCGTGCCTGTGGGGAGAGGGATGGGTCAGCAGGGCTGTGTGCTCCTGGCAGGCCATCAGGCGTGCCAGGAGAGCGGGTGGTTCTTCCCCCATGGCAGGGGAAGAGTGGAGAGAGAGGGGGGCTCGTGCCCCGCCATGAGTGAAACAAGTATAAACTTAGTTGGAATCAAGGATATGAAGAAGCCGATGGAACTTGTTGCTTGTTGCGTGGACACTGTTTTGTCAAGATGTCGGCAGCCATTTGATGTCCTTTGACGTGCTTGAGCGTGAGGACCTGTTTAGCAACGAGGTCGCGTGTAAAAATAAGGCTCCTGCAAGCTGTCACGGGTGGTTTTGCGTGGTGTGCACCCTAGAACTTATATTGGGATGAGAGGGGGGGAGGGCCGCATGAGTCGAGCCGTGATCTCCCCCGTTCTCTCCTTGTTCGCTTGTGTGAGTCTCCTACGCAATCCCCCCGTGTGCGTTTGATCTGCGCGTGATACTATTAGTGTGCCCTGTGTGGTCAGTGGTCAGTGGCCCCCTTTGGTATCTTTTAACTTGTGATGAAGTAACAGGATGCGCGGCGCGCCGCGCCGCGGTCTCATCCTCAAGCCACAGGGGGCCGCGCTGCGGCCTCCTTGTGATACAAGCACGACGCACGATATGTTTGGTGTCGAAGAAGGCTTTCTCCCAGTCGAGTGCTAGGAGGAGGCCCGGCTCTCCCGTTTCGTCGAGGTAGGCCCTCGTGAGTTGTGAGTTGTAGGAGGTGCGTGGCCTCGCTGATTAGTCTTCTAGGCACGAAGCGGAAACCTATTCATGAATGAAGTCTAACGCAGAGCATCTTCAATCACTTGGCACTTGGATTCATTCGCTGTCCAGCTAAGCCCAATCAATATCTTCAAGCGTACCCTCGATGGCATTCTAATTAAGATCGAACTCCTACGTCGACATTCTAAAATCTGCTCATTGGGTATCCTCGGACCAAAAGCGGCGGAATCCAAGTCGACTCCTTCATCCAACAATATACCGCTCGTTTTGCTTGTAGCGCCCCTAAGCCACCATCGCTCTTCTGCGGCATGAACCTCACCAACGAGCAACGAGCACCGAGCCGCCATGCGCGATAAGCCATTTTTATCCCTCATGGATGGGATGCATACTATGTATGGGTTGCTAATTGCACGAGGCCTGACATCTCATCATCTCATTCGTCTCGATCGAGCTTCCTTTGCCAATTCATGCATGATCCCAGTCCGTCGATCGAATCATTCCGCCGCCCTCGGTGCGCTAGCCTACCTTCATAACACTAGGCATCTCGCGGGATTAAATTCAACGGCAACCGTCCGGACATTGAAGTTTATTTATTCCGACGCATCATGGGGGAGTTCACCGACGCCCTTCGCCGGCCACATCATCAAGTACTGCGGTGCCGCTATCTCATACTCCGCTCGCAAACTCAAGATTATTCCACAAAGCTCCGCTGAGGCCGAAATCGCCGCCTACATCAATGTTGCTAAAGACTAAAGACCTTCGCTTCGTACTCAATGTTCTCGAATTTCTCGAAGCCGAATATAAGCTCCCGGCGGCGACAATCTTCTGCGATAACTCAGCTACAGTTGCGTCCATCAAGAACCCCGGCGTAAAAGGACGCACTCGAAGCTACGTCAATTGGATATGGTTTGGTCGCAAACAATATCTCGATCGTTTTTCCATACCGATGTGGATATCGACTGAAGATCAGATCGCTGATCGCTGATATGATGACCAAGGCGCTTGAGAAGAATAAATTCGTAAAATTTCGCAACCTCGCGCTGGGAGCATCAAATTAACCCAGCATCTTGGATTTAACCCCGCATGCCCCATTCTCTGACTTCATGTTTCATGTCCCTTGCTTGGTAATAGCCTCCACTTCATTCAACCTCAACTAGGCAACCAGGTGGCAGGTGACAGGTGACGGCGCGGGGCGCGGGAATGTTACAGGTTGGGATGCCGCCGACTTAGGCGAAGAATTGTTGCTGGCCTATGTCTTTGACGCTTGAGCACATTTCAGCCTCGAAGGTAAGCTGGTAAGCTTGTACCTTTCTCGGGAATGGCAACGATTGGGAGAATCAGGGTTTCGCCTTTGGCGATGGGGGAGCGTCAGAGTTTTATGGTTGTGTTAGTATAACCTTAGTGCTGCGGGACCGTCGCCCTTCGACGGCAACGGAGCGCCTCCCCCGCGATGGGGGTGGGCGCGGTTGGCGCAGGGCTCGTCCGGTGGATGTGGCTACGAATGCTAGAGATGTCCTACGACGCTATAAGTTCTAACGGCCTCTCTCTCCTCTCTCTCTCTCTCTCCCCGCTCCCCCCCCCCCCCCCCCTTCTCTCACTCTTACTAGCCGCGCCTCGCGCCCGCGTGATGCATAGGTGCGAGACTGACTCCCTCCCCCCCCCCCCCTCTCGCGCTCCATCCCGCTCGTTCGTCCTCTCTCGCTCGCTCGCTTGCTTGCGGAGGCATGGGAGCGCAGTGACAGCCATTCCGCGTCACTCTCTGCTCTTTGGCTCGCCACACGAGGGGAGCGCACGAGAGGTTGAGGCTCAGACGGCCGCTAGCCCGCGGCTTCCTCCGTCCTTGTCTCCCTCCGCCCCCCCTTCCCTCCCTCTCTTTTAGTTCCCTTCGTTGCTGCTCACACCCTCTCGCTGCTCGCTTCGCGGCCTCCTCGCCTGCGGGTTACGAACTGGTTGCCTGCTCGCGACACTCCACATCCCGTACCCCTCGTCCTTCAGCTTCTGGCAGCGTCTAAATGCGCTCTTCTTCTACACGCTTTCGGTCCTCGGCTTTCTCGCGTTCATGGCGGCAATATCTACGTACTTCCACCAAGCAGATCCCAAGGTTGAGCTGAAGCTCGAGAGAATATTACTGTGCGTGGTCTAGCCACCCACGGTGCGGACCTCGCTTGCCAGTGTCCTCACGACTTCACCTGCCTCGCCTGCAGCCGGAAAGTGTACGGTCCTGGACACGATCAAGCAATTCTCAGCTTGGGCATCAACGCAGATCTGCGCTCCGTCTTCAACTGGAATGTGAAGCAGCTGTTTGCCTATGTCACTGCTGAGTATGAGACTGAGGCCAATGTCTTGAATCAGGTTTGAGAGCATAGTTGGAGAGTCGCCCGACGCCAATCACTTGTCATCTCCATGCCTGCTGCCGTGGGCCACTCCACTGGCAAGCCCCCACCAACCAAGAGCGGCACTTTGTTCGCCACTTGCAGGTTGTTGTGTGGGATGCGGTCATCTCTGAGAAAGAACTTGCATGGATTCGATCCGACTTTGTCGTGAACAAGTACTCGTTGACAGATCAGGGATATGGACTTCTTGACAACAATGTCACGCTGGTCATGAACTGGAACATCATACCGGCCACCGGGCTACTCACTCTCTCGCACGCGTTCGACCAGGTCCACCGATTCCAGGTGCCTGCCACATACTCATGAGGCAGACTTGGTGACTTAGTAGAATGTGTTGCGACTTGTGGCCATTTGTCTCTTCTATGTGCTGCTCACACAAGAACACACTCGTTTATCTTCTGACGATCATCAGCTGTTCCTCGCACCCTGATTATGAACGATTCCATCTAGCTGGCACGCCAGCACGTGTTGTCATGTCGGATACTCAAGGGCACCTTGCGCTCAATGACGTTGTGCTACAGATACTCTCCACGTGGTGCATGAGAGTTCTAGGTCAGTGATGTTGTCGTGTCTGTCCGATGGTGGGTTTTATTGTGCAGCAGGAGCAGATTCTAGCCGACCCCAGTGTCGTGCGGCGTTCAAGGTGTCCTTTTGATGTGGAGGAAGCAGTCGTGTCAATGCTGCTTGCGTAGTGTTACAGAGACTCGGTCAATCTTTTCTAAATTCCCCTCAACTATTAGTAAGCCGATCGGGTAATGGAGCGCGCGCCGCTCCCCTCTCCCTCTGCCGCCGACCCTTCTGAGATGGAGGATCCACTCATGGACACGCCGATGTCGCCGAAGCGACCGCGCCAAGACGACCCGCCCAGCCAGGTGCACACCGGAGCCACCCACCTCGAATAGCACTAGCCCGGTCACTCACTATGGGGGTGCGGAGGGCACCAGCAATTATGGGTAAATGAAGGGCTAAATAAGCTCCCTATAGGTTCCGGTAGGATGGATCAGCAAAAAAAATTGGGGGTTCCCCGGCGAAATTTTCGAAAAATGCCGAATTTCAGGCCTTCGAAGACGGTGCGCGAAATACAGTCGGGCCCCCTCCGGTATATTTTTAGTGAGGCCCTTCATGCGAGGCACAAACATGGAATGACGAGGAAAATTTTGACGCCAACTCACTGGGTCTACAAGGGGTGGTTCTTTGCACACTGGACCCTAAGTCAAACTCATAATTTTTCACTTCAATGTGTACGAAAGTATCACAAAACTCAAGACGCTTACGTGAACCACTAGTCACCGAGGGCTAGAGCGGCTAATTTGGCACCGCGACCGGGCGGACGGCATGGTCTTTTCTTTCATCCATTTCAACTAGGACAGCAGAAAACGTTAAATCAAGATATGCTGCTCTAGTGGCCGAGCCAATTGCCCTCTCCAGCCTCGCACATCTTGTCGAATATCGGCATTGGCGAAAAAACCGCCTAAACGGTAACGTACCGAGATGCGTTCGAACACCCAACTTCCCACCTCTACCGAGCGCGCTGCCGGCGCTTTCTCGGTCATCCACTACGATAGAATGCCCTACCAGGCACCATATCCGAATATGCCGCCCGAGCAGCCACGCCAATCGCCGCCGCCGCCCGCGCGCATCGCGAAATAGTCGGCCGTGCGTGGCGCCGACGACTACGCGAACGTCACCCGGCCGAATGGGCCGAGTGCCCAACTTTTGACCGCTACCGGGCGCGCTGCCGGCGCTTTCTCGGTCATCCACTACGATGGAATCCCATACCAGGCACCATATCCGAATATGCCGCCCGAGCAGTCACGCCAATCGCCGCCGCCGCCCGCGCGCATCGCGAAATAGTCGGCCGTTTGTGGCGCCGACGACTATGCGAACGTCACCCGGCCGAACGGGCCGAGTGCCCAACTTTCGACCGCTACCGGGCGCGCTGCCGGCGCTTTCTCGGTCATCCACTACGATAGAATCCCATACCAGGCACCATATTCGAATATGCCGCCTGAGCAGCCACGCCAATCGCCGCCGCCGCCCTCGCGCATCGCGAAATAGTCGGCCGTGTGTGGCGCCGACGACTATGCGAACGTCACCCGGCCGAACGGGCCGAGTGCCCAACTTTTGACCGCTACCGGGCGCGCTGCCGGCGCTTTCTCGGTCATCCACTACGATAGAATCCCATACCAGGCACCATATTCGAATATGCCGCCCGAGCAGCCACGCCAATCGCCGCCGCCGCCCTCGCGCATCGCGAAATAGTCGGCCGTGTGTGGCGCCGACGACAACGCCAACGTCACCCGGCCGAACGGGCCGAGTGTCCAACTTTCGACCGCTACCGGGCGCGCTGCCGGCGCTTTCTCGGTCATCCACTACGATAGAATCCCAAACCGGGCACCATATTCGAATATGCCGCCCGAGCAGCCACGCCAATCGCCGCCGCCGCCCTCGCGCATCGCGAAATAGTCGGCCGTGTGTGGCGCCGACGACTACGCCAACGTCACCCGGCCGAATGGGCCGAGTGCCCAACTTTTGACCGCTACCGGGCGCGCTGCCGGCGCTTTCTCGGTCATCCACTACGATAGAATCCCATACCAGGCACCATATCCGAATATGCCGCCCGAGCAGCCACGCCAATCGCCGCCGCCGCCCTCGCGCATCGCGAAATAGACGGCCGTGTGTGGCGCCGACGACTACGCGAACGTCACCCGGCTCAACGGGCCGAGTGTCCAACTCTCGACCGCTACCGGGCGCGCTGCCGGCGCTTTCTCGGTCATCCACTACGATAGAATGCCCTACCAGGCACCATATTCGAATATGCCGCCCGAGCAGCCACGCCAATCGCCGCCGCCGCCCGCGCGCATCGCGAAATAGTCGGCCGTGCGTGGCGCCGACGACTACGCCAACGTCACCTGGCCGAACGGGCCGAGTGCCCAAGTTTCGACCGCTACCGGGCGCGCTGCCGGCGCTTCCTCGGTCATCCACTACGATAGAATCCCATACCAGGCACCATATCCGAATATGCCGCCCGAGCAGCCACGCCAATCGCCGCCGCCGCCCGCGCGCATCGCGAAATAGTCGGCCGTGTGTGGCGCCGACGACTACGCCAACGTCACCCGGCCGTACGGGCCGAGTGCCCAACTTTCGACCGCTACCGGGCGCGCTGCCGGCGCTTTCTCGGTCATCCACTACGATAGAATCCCATACCAGGCACCATATTCGAATATGCCGCCCGAGCAGCCACGCCAATCGCCGCCGCCGCCCGCGCGCATCGCGAAGTAGTCGGCCGTGTGTGGCGCCGACGACTACGCGAACGTCACCCGGCCGAATGGGCCGAGTGTCCAACTTTCGACCGCTACCGGGCGCGCTGCCGGCGATTTCTCGGTCATCCACTAAGATAGAATGACACAAAAGGCATCAATTGGAAAGATGCCACCCTTATAGCTACGCCAATCGCCGCCGCCGCCCGCGCACATCGCGTCGAAGTTGGCCCTGTGCAACACCGAAAACAAGACCAGGGCTACGGGCCGAACGGGCCCGAGTGCCCAACTTTCGAACGCGACTGCGCTTGCCGCTGGCACTTCCTTACCCCTCAGCTTGCATTTGGCAAGTTAACACACTTCACATGAAATGGTTCCGCCCCAGGAGCCAAATTCATGTACCTAACGGCCTCGGCGCACGCCTTTGCGGTGAAGGCGGAGGTGAGACGTGAACACGACACACACCAGCTCTCAAGATTTCGAATCAACGCTGGGCGCGAACGCGTGGGGCCGGGCCAGGAGGCTTTGGGGGCTACAGGCAGGCCCGGAACAGCCGGGTCGCGACCGGCCCGTCGCGCCGCACGGCCACTTGAAGAGCTGCACCTCCAGGCGTCCAATCGAGCGCTGGTCGACGTCAATAGGGGCCATGGCCCTGGGCGTCGGGCCGGATCGAATCGAGGCATTCCTGCGGTGCGAGGGGCCAGGATGGGTTAGTGCGAGTGTGTGCGACCCTCAAGAACCAGCGTGCGACCTACTAGTGACCCCCCACCCTGCTCGCGAGAGCTCTGGGCTCTGCATGGCCACCACCTCCAGGCCATTCTTCGGCCGATCGCGGGCGATCGGACGTCGCGGAAGCTCCGCGTTTTTTAGAGTGATGCGCCCTACATTCACTACTCTGATTCCCTCCCGTGAGCGCCCGCCTGAATCTCCCAAAATAGCCCGCCACGCGCGGGGGAAGGGAGGGGGGTCCCTCACCGACGCCATTGCCCTTCGTGGGGTGGGAGGGGGTGGTTCGGAGGGGGGAGGGAGTTGGCGGGGCAGGTAGGGGGGGACCCTAAGGAATCCTTGGACACCCAGGGGAGGTGGGAAATAGTGGTTAAAAAGAGTGAGTGACCGGGCTAATAGCACGACGGAGCCTGCCACGCTGGCTGACAGCCACAGCCATGCTGCGCACAGAATTTTCCACGCGCGCTCTAACTTTGTTACTATTAGTTTTGCGTGCGTTTGTGTGAGTGTGCGTGAGCGTGAATGCAGTGAGAATCTTATCCTGCGATATACGGTCGGCGATGCGATCGGCGATGCGATCGGCGATGGCGCCCTGCCTCGCCCAAGCCGCGGTGGTTGCCTCATGGGCACCACCGCGATAAGGGTCCATGGTCCATGCGGCCGCGTGTGCGGTGAGAATATTTAAAGGTTTATTTATTTCGGGCGCACGTTGTTGAGGAGCCCAAAGGGAAGCACGCCTAAGCTGTGAAAGACACGGATACGACCCACGAGAAACACTAATATAAACGCAACCCGGACCCCGGAAACAAGAGACGACGCCCCCCACGCTCGCCCGGTCAACCACGCCCGCCGAAACGGACTCACAACAGGCTTGGCCGGAACCCACGGTCCACGGTCCGAACAAGGTCCTTGGTTGTTGGTTGTGTACCAGCAGGGCCGGACCCCGGAAACCCGAAACCGAAAATACAGGAATGAAGGGGGGCAGCTAAGTTGTTCCACAGGTACCTGCACAGGTACCTGTGAACCTGTGCAGGGTCTCCCAGGAGCCCGTGGTAGGTACCATACCGGCAGTGGAGTGAGGGGTTATATTTATAAATAGAACTAACACTAAACCTCTTTCATAGTAACTTGTAACTTGGCGCGAGAACTGTTGGCGCGAAGCCGCCGTTGCTGCCGCCGCACTCCGCCTCCCTCTCTCCTCCCCTCTCCTCCTCTCCTCCTCTTGATCATGCCAGCCTCCTCGAGGCCGAAGCGCACCTCGCGCAGCCCGACGAGGTAAAAAAAAAACAAAACATCTGAAGATTCGGGGCTATACACCTACTGTCTACAGGACTCACCCTCTCTATTTCCATCGCCCTTATCTCCCCTCCCTCCACCTCCTCCCCTGCCCCCCTTCTCTCCTTTTTCTTAGGTTTTCGGGGTCCGACCTCGGTGCACTACCTGAGGTCTGGTTTGGAGTGTGGGGTCGGAGCAGGCCTTTTGGTATGGTCACTCTCGTGTAACGTCCTTGCGGCCGTGTTTGGGTGTGGGGGTCCTGTCTATGTCACATTGCCTCTAGTGGTGCCCGTTCCCGTTGTCTGCATCAGTGTTTTATACGTCCACTTCGCTGCACACCTCTGTCTCTTGGATAGCGTGTGCGATCCCGAGTTTTGAGGCCAGCTCGGCTAGCTCTACGCTGGGTTTGAGCCCACCTTTGCCGCTTATGTGAAATACGGGCCTTAAGTCGCCCATATCTATTCTTTTCTTAGGTTGTCTCCCCATGCCCGCTTGGGCCGTCCGCGCTGAGTCGGTTTCATATGCGAATAATAGTGCTTTTACAAGGTAGTGTATCTCTCTATTATTCTTATGAGTATTGATTCTTCCGAGTAGGCTATGTTCTCATAATGGATTCTATAGAAGTCCGTCATGATGTATCTCCATGCTAGAGTGTATATCGCTTTTGGGGCGTCTCCCTTGGGGTATATGAAAAGGTTGTCTATGATGACTTCCTCTCTGCTTCTATCGGCGTCGGGCGAGAACCTCGCAATTTTGTTCAGCGTGCCCAGTATGCCGGTTATTCTGGGGCATTCGCCCAGGTGCAACGAGGATTCGTTTGCCGCTCCACATATGCGGCATGTGTTGTCTTTGTCGGGGAATCGGTTGTACGTGCCCATCCTTCTGTGCGTTATGTGTTTGAAGTGTAAGTGCGTGTCTCGCGCCGTCACTATCGGGGACGTGTATATCCGAGCTAGGTGTGCCCATGTGTTTGCTGGTATTTGGAGTTTCTCCTCCCACTTGGTCGGTCCCGTGAGGCGCTTGCGTTTGCGGTTTGCTCGCTGTAGGGCATTTGTGAGGTGTGTTACTTCGGTCGCATCGAGTGGCGTCTTACCGTCCAGGGTGTTTTCATCCGCTAGCGGGTATTCGAGTCTCTTGTTGGATTTGTACCCTTCTCCCCACCTCGCCGGCGGGGAGGTATCTAGGTTTGACGGGGCGTCGGTTCTTTTTCCGATTATTGGTGTACCAAGGTACGAAAGTTCCGCCTCGTACCAAATGCCCTTGGTCTTCACATAGTATTCTCCCTCTTGCGTGATGTGAAGTTCGGGGGGGGGGCCTCCAGGTTGTTATGTTCTACGATGTCTGTCCTCTGTGTTGCGCCTCTTCTCTCATCTGTATCTCCCAACGTCGACAATGACGACGTTGCGTGACTTACTATTGAGTCCCATGTTTTTAGGAAGTTGTCCCTTGGGATATATTCTCCTTTAAATTGTATGTACGTGTCGTTGTTTCTAAGGTATTGTGCGCATTCCTCTCTGCTGTACGGCATAGTGGCCTCGAAGTCTCTAAATACATTGTGTATGGCGTTGCATTCGAGTTTGTTTCATAGTTTTGTCCATGTGGGGTTGAGTTTGGGGCCGGGGTGGGTCGGGCTACCCCATATGGGTTGCGAGAGTATCCCTTCCCTGCTCGTTTTTAGGGGTGTGAGTTCTAGAGTGCGGATGTTGTGTAGCGCCTGTTTCCAGAAAGCCGGGAGCTTGCTTGTTCCTGATATGCCGTCAGTCAGCTTGTTCGTAGGGATCGTCGAGAGGACAGCTGCTCTTCCTAAATTCGAGCGACAGAACCAGGCGTCAAGCACTTGTTTCCATTGTGCTTGACGCGCGTCTCCTTTGGTTGTTTCCCTGGGGGTCCGGCGCTCGCGCGCGGGAATGCGCAGATGATCGTGCACGCTCCGTTTTTCCACGCGCCCGGGTAGTCGTGGGAGCGGTTACACGCCTTGCCCATGATGTTCATGGGGCATTTTCCGTTTGGGAAGCGTTTGCACAGCTCCGGTGCGTCCGGGTTCAAGGCCTCTTGGATGGTCTTTTTCGGGGGCGCTGTGCGCTTGCGTTCTTCGCGCTCGAGGCGGGCGGCTTTTTCCTCCGCGCAGACACAGATGCGTAGCGGGGGGTGGAAAGCCATGGCGTAGCCTTTGTTGTAGCCTTTGCAGCCCTTAGGCCCCGCGTGGATGCTGAGGTCTTTGATGTCGCCTCCGAGCTCGCGGCAGTTGCGTACTGCGTATTCGATGGGGTATGGGGCCCCATTGACGGTGAGAAGGATTTTGCGCGGAAAGTCGAACGAGTTGAACGAGCCCTGTTTCGGGGTCACGTACAAGTGGTACACTTCTTTCTTACCTTGGGTCACAAGGACCCCTTCTTTGGTAATGATCTTGGTCCGCTCCTGGTTTCCTTGAATGAAGTAGAAGCCATGGTTCTCGACCGCCTTGGCGAGAGTGCTGATGGTGATGTGGTTCTTCAGCTCAAATTTGTAGTTGCGCACCACCAGGTGCGCCGAGACGTCTCTAAAGGCGCCGGCTATCGCCTTGTCCGATGCGCGCGGGAGGCTCTTGGTCTTTTCGTCGAGGGTTTGATATTTCACCGCTATCGGGCAGGGGATGCCTGCGTTACGGAAGTCCGCTACGTCCTTGTATTTCTCGCGAAATTGGTTGGCGCAATCTGCCGTTACGCAAATTTCCCACGGCCCGGAGGCGCTCTTAGACAAGAAGTCGGGCTCAAGGTCCACGCCTTCTAGCTTGTTGAGGTGCGCGACGATGGCCCCGAGGGTCTCCTCGTCCTTAGCTTTGTGGCCTTTTTCGTAGGCCGTGAATGAGATGATGATCTTCTGGTCTATGGGAAATTCCGCTTCCTCCTCGGGCATAGGCTCGAGGTCTTCGTCGAGGAGGGCCACCTGAGTGACCGGGGTGGAGGGTGTGGTTAGTCCCATGCGTGGTCTAGTCTCGTCTGGGTCTGTGAGGCTTGTTGGATCCGTGATGGTGTCGCCCCTTTCCGCGGGCTTGGTGTGCTGGGTGTTTTGTGTTGGCTCTTGTTGGTGTTGGTGTTTGTTGTGCTGGGCCTCTTTGGCCCGTGTTGTGCGTGTCGCTCGCGCGATCGAGCCGCGGCTGCCCACCAGCCCGACGGCTTTGTTGGAGAGCTTTCCCTTCGTACCATCTCTTGTGCTGCCCTTGACTCCCATCTTGGGGGTCCATTGCTGCTCCTTGTTGTGACCTCTGTTGAGGTACGTCATGACCCCCTTGGGGTTTTGTGTGTGATGGTGCCGGGCCGGCACCTCGCGCCGGAGCGCGAGGGCGGTACCTCGGCTGTGTAGGGTCCAGGCCCGGAGGCCTTCCCTGATGGAGCGTCCCACTGTGGTGTTGTGTTGGGTGTGGCTGTGAGGTGTGGAGTGTGTGTGCTGCATGCTGTCCCCCAACATGCTGGCCTTGTTCTCTCTGTTCTCTGCGCAGCGCGGGCGTGGCCCGCTGGCTCCTGTGCCCACCTGGCTGGGAGGGTCATCCTGGCGCGGTCGCTTCGGCGACAGCGGCGTGTCCATGAGTCCTTCGTCCATCGCGGCGAGGGCGGCGGCAGCGAGAGCGGGCGGCGGCGCGCGCTCCATGACCCTATCAGTTTACTGATCAGCCCGACGAGGTAAAAAAAAACATCTGAAGATTCGGGGCTATACACCTACTGTCTACAGGACTCACCCTCTCTATTTCCATCGCCCTTATTTCCCCTCCCTCCACCTCCTCCCCTGCCCCCCTTCTTTCCTTTTTCTTTGGTTTCCGGGGTTCGACCTCGGTGCACTACCTGAGGTCTGGTTTGGAGTGTGGGGTCGGGGCAGGCCTTCTGGTATGGTCACTCTCATGTAACGTCCTCACGGCCGTGTTTGGGTGTGGGACCTCTGTTGAGGTACGTCATGTCCCCCTTGGGGTTTTGTGTGTGTTGGTGCCGGGCCGGCACCTCGCGCCGGAGCGCGAGGGCGGTACCGCGGCTGTGTAGGGTCCAGGCCCGGAGGCCTTCCCTGATGGAGCGTCCCACTGTGGTGGTGTGTTGGGTGTGGCTGTGGGGTGTGGAATGTGTGTGCTGCATGCTGTCACCCAGCATGCTGGCCTTGTTCTCTCTGTTCTCTGCCTCTCAGTAGCCAAACGCCGCACCTAAGCGCCCAATGGCCGGGTTCTAACGTGTACCATCTGAAACCTGCAAGTTTGTAATTTAATAAGGAGATCCTTCAAGTAGAACTTATACCGTCCACATGGGGGACACTTGTAAAAAAACAACCAAACCTGAGGTTGCACCCTCTTCCCTTTCTTGCTCTGCCTCAGGCTGTGAGCATGCATGGTCTATTGAAGGCTGGATCCATTCGAAAAAACGGAACCGGCTCGGCCAGCACACCGTCGACCGTCTCGTGCGTTGCCACACCAACCTTCTGATCGAGCATCGCTTCGAGTCAGAGACGGCGCATACCGTGATGGAATGGGAGGAGGATATGGAGATTGAAGATAGATCCCTCCTACTCTGAGGAAGAAGAGGAAGAGCATGAGGATGAGTGAGAGTGAGGGAGATTCTAGTTTCTTTAGTTTGGGGGTCTCTAGAGTGGGGTATATCGTATGGTGTCTTGGCCTGGGCGTGCTGGCGCGCTTGTTGTCTTGTTGTCTCCTGTTTGTGAACTCTGCTCGTACATGTATATACGGTATTGGTACTGTTATTATAATAATATAATAGTAGTATAACTAGTATTATAATCTATACCACAGGTACTGTGCGGTACCTGCGCAGGTGCTTGTACAGGTTTTTGGCCCTTGAGAACCTTTGGTACTTGTATCTTGTGGAACAACTTAGGGGGGCAGTGGAAGAGGTGGACAGAGGGATGTTAAGGACGATGTCGGAGTAGAGGCAGGGAAATCCTGAGATAGTAGGTGTATTGCCCAGAATCTTCAGATTTTTTCGATGATAGTTGATTCATATCGCGCGTTCATTCAAAGATACCGAAGGGGGCCGCCGCCGACACGTCACACTAAACCTTTTAATATTCTTACCGCACTCGCGGCGAATGGAACCACTACCTACTACACGTAGTACGTAGCATACTTTCTCTTCTACACCCCCACTCCCCCGGCCCTTCTCCCCCCGCCATCAGGCGGCTCCCCCCGTACACTACTAGGGGGATAGGGTTGAAGGGCTTAGATATGGTCCGGTGGCCCGCGCCTCCCCCCGGTGATCTTTCCCCCCCTTCCTCCTGTGTCTCCGAGTGGGCGGCCGACTCTGTCCCGACTTATCCTGTAAACAGGAGCGGGACTTACCGATTTTTCGGTGGGCGGAGCTCTCGCTCCGCCCTCCCCCTTCTCCGCGCTCTCTCTCCGCCCTCTCCTGCGGCACGCGCGATGGCGCGCCTGCGGCAGGCCTCCAGCTGCCCTCTGGCGGCCCCTGGAGGCCAGCTCAGGGGGCAGAGGAGGCTGGGGCTGGGCCCTGGCCTCCCCTGCCTCTCCCTCGCTGGCGCTCCTAAGCCTCAGGGCCCTCCAATCTGCACCTGTCTGCCTGTCGCCTGTCGACCAGGGGGGAAGGGGGGGTTGGAGCAATGGGCTGGCCACGAGGGGCCAGGATGGGCGAATGGGGCGAGCCTGTGGGGAAGGGAGTGGATCAGTAGGGCAGTGGCCTCTTGGCAAGCCATCAGGCATGCCAGGAGGATGGGTGGTTCCTCCCCCATGGCAGGGGAGGAGTGGAGAGAGGGGGGGGCTCGTGCCCCCCCGTGGGTCAACCAAGTATAAACTTAGTTTTGACGACACGACACACTAACAGTATCAAGTGCAAATCAAATGCACACACGGGGGGATTCCTGGGGAGACTCACACAAACAAACAAGGAGAGAAGGGGAGAGATCACGGCTTGACTCATGCGGCCCTCTCCCCTACTCATCCCACTATAAGTTCTATGGGACTTACCACGCAAGCCAACCGCGACAATTGCCAGAGACCCCCAACTATATCCCTAGTCCTCTCCCAGTTGTCCATGCCAATGGTGGTCCCACGCTGTGGACATTGGCACCACATTAGAGCGCCATCACTCGCCCTTCTTCTTGGCCAACGCAAAGGCCTCAATCGCAATGGCAGACCAAAGAGAGACGGAGGCGCTAACCATGAGTAGGCCAAGAAGGGCGAACAGGCCGCCCCAACCGAGGAGGGAGACCAGCTGTGACGCGACGAGGCTCTGCGCAACAGCGCCAGCACTTGCGGAGCCATTGACCAGACCGGAGACGGCAGCGACCAGAGCAGCCTCCTTCCCGCGGCCGGCGAATCCGACAAGATTCTTGGCGGAAGCCCCAAGCACTCCTCCGGGACCCGCGATGAAGAAGCCGACGAGCATCATCGTCTGTCATCAGGACGTAAGGGGGCACAGCCACTCAGACAAATCTTTGTTGTGGCGTGTGCGCCATGGCAGAATGTGCTCGCATGCACTTGCTGCAGCATCGTAAAGAGGTTGGCTCGATAAAGTGGGGCACATAGGCATGTAGAGCACACAGGGCAAGGACGGTAGATGGCTCACCATCACGTGCACGTTGGCGTTCGCACCGTAAAGACAAGCCACGGCCCACACGCAGAAGGAGAAGCCGGTTGCGGCGCAGAGATGGGAGGCGGCGCGCAGAGTGGCACCGCCGTACAGCCGATCGCACGCGACGCCCGTGGCAATGGCGCCAATGGTCCCGGCAAGGTCAAGAAGGGATGCGATCGAGCCGGCTGCGGCGGGGCTAAAGTGCGGTCCCTCGGCAGCCTTAGAGAGAAAGTACGGGAGCCAGAACATGAGGCAGTACCTTGCACACTTCGTCAGGGTGTAAGCTCCGGCGGTGGCGGCAACGCCGGGGATCGAAAGGGCCGATGTGGCAGGTGCATCAGATTTGGCCTTTCCTCTCTCTTTCTTGCTGACGCTGGTTGCCGTACTATCAGCAGGGAGTACAGCCAAGAGGACGACAGACCATATAGCAACGAGGGGGCCGGAGACGAAGAAGGCCGAGCGCCATCCGTACGAAGCAAGCGCTTTCGCAGCCACGTTGTTGGCAAACACTCCACCAAGGTTCTCGCACGAGCTCCAGATGCCAATGGCCGTGCCACGAACCTGTAAAGACGCGGAGAGCAACACACGATGGGAAGTGCCCGACGTGCGCCAGTATGGGGCGGAAAGCAAGTTGAGTACCGGCTTAGCGCACGCGCACCTGCTCTGGCACCGACTCACCCACCACAATCGAGAAGAGCGGGCTGGCAGGCGCAGCGAATAGCCCTGCGAGCGCCCACGCACCGAGCATGCTACCGGGATGGTTGGCGGCACCGAAGGCGGCGGTGGCGGCGCCAGCGAGGAGAAACGCCAGCACCAGCGCTCGCTTCCTCCCGCCGCACAGCCGAACCATCAGGCCGAGAGAGAGCTGGCCAGCAGCGTACGTAGTGAGCAGCGCCGTATCGATGTTTGCTAGCTGCTGGCTCGAGACTCCCACCTCCTTTTGGACGGTGGACTTGACGACGGAAAAGGGCTTGCGCGCACAGTACATCGACACGTACGCGAGGTACGTCGCGAGCACCACCGCCCAGCCCGCGCGAGAGATGGAGCCGGCCGAGGCTGGCGACGCGCCGCCGCCCATCGCGGGTTTCGTGGCAAGCGCGCGGCATCTACTATTGTACATAGTACTAGGAGTAACTAGAGGGTTTTCGTTAGAACGTATAGCGCCGTAGGACATCTCGTTAGCCTAGATGGGAAATACGGTGCCGGGGCCTGCAAATACAGCCAAATACATATGTATTTGGCCGGCGGCCAAATACATTTCAAATACATTCGAGGCCTACAACCCAGGACACGCTTCAAATACAGCCAAATACATATGTATTTGGCCTCTGGCCAAATAAGGTAAATACGTATTTCCCATCTAGGCTCGTTAGCTAGCCTCCCTAGCCACATACACCGGACGAGCCATGCGCCAACCTATCGAGGTGGTGCCCATGAGGCAACCACCGCGGCTTGGGCGAGGTAGAGCGCCATCGCCGATCGCATCGCCAATCGTATATCGCCGGATAAGATTCTTACTACATTCACGCGCACGCACATTCACACAAACGCACGCGAAACTAATAGTAACAAAGTAAGAGCGCGCGGGGAAATTTCTGTGCCGCAAGAATGCCCCGCGCGGACTCGAAACGGCCGCGAGGGAGAAGTGAGAAGCATAGACCTCAGTATAAACATACAGAGGTTAGAATGAGCATCCACGATGCATGCTGAGATGGATGTATCCATGATAGATATGCATCTATGATGCACATATTATGGATGTATCCATGATAGCCCCTCCTAAGCGGAGTACGGGTACGACGCTTACAACCAAACGTCGAAGAAGATTCACATCTCGCATAGAGTCGAAGAAGAGAAGGAATCCAGGAGTTGAAGAATCCGATGAAATTGGTTGCGCGGACATGGTTTCGTCAAAATGTCAGCAACCATCTGATGCCCTTTGACGTGCTTGAGCGTGAGGACCTGTTTAGCGACGAGGTCGCGCAAAAAGGCTCCTGCACGCAAGATATGCTTAGTCTTCTTGAAAGCCACCGGATCAAAAGCCATGTCTACGGCGGACTTGGAATCCGAGTAAACGATCGAAGGGCCATCAAGAAGAATGCGCGAGATCCGTGAGGAGGTCCCGAATAAAGATGAGATCTTTGGCGGTAAGCATCGCGCCAAAATACTCAGCCTCGGCACTCGAGAGAGAAACGGATCGTTGCATCTTTGAGAACCATTGTATGGACTGCCAATCATCGCAATCGTCGCCGCCGCCGCCGCATTCTTCGACGTACGGACCCAACTGGAGCTTGCAACATCCTCTCTATCCTCTTCGCTCCTTTCTCCCTCTTTCTTCTGTTGGAAAGAAAATGGAAACAATTTGGAAGGGATACACATGAGGCGCTCACTCCAGTCTCGTCTATTCCGCTCCCACGTTGGCTCTGCCAGCCGGGCCGACCGGTAACCGGGGGGCGCGTGCGCGCGGGAAGGCGGGCTACATCCTCCCGGGCATCCTCGCCACTGTCCTCCCTGTGGCGTCGAAGGCCATGTCGACGGCGGATTTGGAGTCGGAGTAAACGATTGAGGGGCCATCATGCATGATGCCAAGGTCGGTGAGCAGGTCCCTGATAAAGATGAGGTCTTTCGCTGTCAACATGGCGCCAAAGTACTCAGCTTCAGCGCTTGATAGAGACACAGAGCGTTGCATTTTGGAGAACCACTGGATGGGGCAACCCAGGTGAAAGAAGAAGGCACCACTACAGGAGTATTTTGCTTCCCAATTGGAGTCGACGAATGTTACGAAGGCCATGTCGGAATTAGGGGAGAAGTGCAGGACTCGCTGCTTGGATCCTCGCAGGTATAACAGACATCGTGTGGCTGCTTGGAAGTGAACGGGTCCTGGATTGGTAATGAATCGTGATAATTGGGACGCAGCGTACGCCAGGTCGGGGCGCGACATATTTGCAAGCCATAAGAGTCCTCCTACAATTGCCATATAAGCTTCGCGCTGAGCAGACATGGCTTCGTGCTCAGGAGAACCGACAGGGGGCGAGTCGGCAGTGTCGAGAAGGGCTTCGCCGAGAGGGGCGTCGAAATTACGGGTGTTGCTCGTTCCGATGAGAAACTCGTGACGTTGAAGTAGGTCCGAGATGTATAAGGATTGCGAAAGGGTAATCTTTCTTTTGGGCCTGTCGCGAGTGATGCCGACATTCAGGATCCAAGATAGCTCACCTTTGTCCTCGATCGGGAAACGGTTGCCTAAATCGTGCACGAAGCGGGCGCGCAGGTCGGGATCGTTGTCAACGATTAGGGCGTCGTCAACATAGACGAGGACCCACAGAACTCGGTGGTGTTCGGAGAAGGTGTATAGGCAGACGTCGATAGTTGACCGAGTGAACCCCCAATGCAGGAGAAAACTGGTGAGCAGAGCTGCCCATTCTCGGCCCGCTTGTTTAAGGCCGTAGATGGATTTGAGGAGTTTGCACACCAGGCGTTTCCCGTGACGATCTTCGTGTGGGACACCGGGAGGGGTTCGCATGTAGAGAGGCTGATGCAGGTCAGCCTGTAGATAAGCTTGTCGGACATCGATGGAGGTGAGGTTGTAATCCCGGGACGCGGCTATGGCAAGTACGACACGGATGGTGACAGATTTGACGACAGATGAGAAGATGCGGTCAAAATCGACACCGAATCGTTGGGTATTGCCATCTGCGACGAGCCGCGCTTTGAATTTATCGATAGAGCCATCGACCTTGCGTTTGACTGCGAAGACGTAATGACAATGCATAAGGTTGGAGCCGGGTGGCATAGATTCTTGTGGGACAAGCGTCCACGTATTGAGAGAGATTAGTCCAGCTAATTCCTTGTTTATGGCAATACGCCAGTATTCGGCCCACGGTGAGGCGAGAGCTTGTCGGTATGTCTTGGGAATTTGAATGTCGCCCATGTCCGCTACGATGGCGATAGACTTGGCATGCACATGATGGGTATCTTCGTCCCCAACGGCGTCCTCGCGAGAAGCAAATTCATTATACCCGGTATGGGTGATATATGCGAAGATCGAGGTCGGTAGGACCGGGGGTACTGCTTTCGTAGTAAGGGAGAAGATTGCAACGGCCGAGGCGTGAGGGGCGTCACTCCGGGTAGAAGCGTGTTCCGGGAGCTGCTCAAGTTCGAGCAGCCTGGGGGAGCGTCTGATTTTTGGTATTGGATTACCCGGGTCCAGCTAGAGGTTGGCTTCAAGCGTTGGGTCGTCCGCGGATGACGGCGCTGTACCTAGTGTAGTATCGTAGCCGGGACTTGCCGGGGCCTTCCCAGTCGTTTGCACGTCAGGTGCTTCAGTGGCCTCAGCCTCAGGGGGGGGACCAGGTATGTCCCTTGGGTACCGGTGGGACTGAATGCCCGACGAAAGGTACGGGCTCTCATCTACTGGGTTCGAGTGGTCGTCGAACCAAGTATACGAGCAGCCCTTTAGGCCTGGGAAGCGGTCCTCCCATACGCGGATCTTTGGGCTGACGACGATGCGCTTGGACTTGAGTAGGTATACGACATGGGCCGGGCTTTGTTCTGACGGCCCCATGTACAGCCCAAGTTCTCCTCTGTCCGCTAAGTGGCGGTCGCCGACCCGTCGCGGGATGGGTAGGGTGGCAGAGCACAGACACCCAAAGGCGTAGAGGTTGGTGATGTCCGGTAAGGCTCTGGTGAGTAACTCATATGGTGAGCGGTTATCACGCATCACCCGGAATAGGGACACCCGGGAGATTACTCTCTCACAATCCCTGTATATTTCGGACCTTCTCCAGCGTCATGAATCCTTCATCGGTGAAAACAACACACGGAGTTTCGATGCTCCTTTGGGTGAGACCCTCCTTGACCCAGCTGATTCGCCTGAAGTCGGGTCCCCCGAGTACGACGCCATGGCGCCTCGTCGAGAGGCCTATATGGCTATCGTTGGCGGCCTCTTATGGCTCGCCAATATGTCTCGACCTGATTTGGCCTATGCGGCTTCCCAGTTGTCCCGGTTCATGACTAATCCCGGTGCTACCCATTTCCACGCGGCCGTACGAGCGCTCATATACCTCAGGGGCTCCAAAGACCGCGTCCTACACTTTGCTCCCAATCCAAAGATGTCCTTTGTAACCTTTGTGGATTCAAATTGGGAAGCAAAGTACTCATGTAGTGGCGCCCTCTTCTTCTTCTACGGCTGCCCCATACAATGGTTCTCAAAGATGCAACGATCCGTTTCTCTCTCGAGTGCCGAGGCTGAGTATTTTGGCGCGATGCTTACCGCCAAAGATCTCATCTTCATTCGGGACCTCATCCCGGATGGGACAACAGGTACAAGGTCAACAGGTTTCGGGGGCCTATTCCTATTAAGAGGACCTATTGACAGGTCGCAATAGGTCCGTAACAGGTCAAAATAAAACTCATTTTACTAATTTTATAGATGTATGAGTATGTGATGTATATTATGAATATGATTGGCTTCTGACTTCTGAGCTAAGTTACTAGGGAGAGGAAGGGATCCGAGATGATTTGGGCGTGGCTACGATAGCGGTACCTATAGTATAGGCCTATAGCCACGCGCGAGGCGAGAATATTGAAAGGTTTTTTTTTACCTATTACCTATTAACAGGTAACAGGTCTGGTAGGCCTCTTGACCTCTTAATAGAACCTATTAGAAGCCTATTGTCCCATCTGGGGACCTCATCACGGATCTCGGCATTCTTCTTGATGGCCCTTCGATCGTTTACTCGGATTCCAAGTCCGCCGTAGACATGGCTTTTGATCCGGTGGCTTTCAAGAAGACTAAGCATATCTTACGTGCAGGAGCCTTTTTGCGCGACCTCGTCGCTAAACAGGTCCTCACGCTCAAGCACGTCAAAGGGCATCAGATGGTTGCTGACATTTTGACGAAACCATGTCCGCGCAACCAATTTCATCGGATTCTTCAACTCCTTGATTCCTTCTCTTCTACGACTCTCTGCGAGATGTGAATCTTCTTCGACGTTTGGTTGTAAGCGTCGTACCCGTACTCCGCTTAAGAGGGGGTATCATGGATACATCCATGATATGTGCATCATAGATGCCTTTGCCATTGGCATGGACGAGCCCGAAGTCGAGGCCGCTGCTCGTCACGCTATCCGCGCCTTTGAGCTGCTCCCCACTCGCCCTGCCACCGGCCCCTTCGCCCTTCACCAAATGCTCCTTGAGAAACTTCCTGACTCTCTCTCCTCCCTCCGCACCGACGAGCTACGCAAGCTCTACGAGACCGACATCATGGGCGACCCACCGAGCCACATCGACACCCTCATCGCCCGGATCGCCCTTTGGCTTCGCCCGGGGGTGCACATGCCCTCGCCCACCACCGGCCCCGCCGCCTTTGCCGCCCTCTCCCGTCCCCCTTCCACCTCCACCGGCTGCTTCGTGTGCGGCGAGCCCAATTGCTCCGCCCGCACTTGTCCCCGTCGTTGCCTCTCCTGCGGCGAAAAGCTGTGCCCAGGCGCGCGCGACAAACCGCTTTGCGTTGTGCGCGCTCCCTCCCCACCCTCCCGCTCTCACACCCTCAATGCCCTCGGCAAGCCCGTGCCCGAACGTGTCTTTGCCCGCCTCGCCCACCTTTGGGAGGAGCGCCACCGCCTCGACCAACCTCAAGCCAACGTCGCCGCCATCATCGACGACGAGGCCTCCCTCCTCGACGTCGTCGACGCCCTCGAGGGCACCCCCTCGCCCTCCTCAGACGCAGCCCCTCCTCCCTCTGAGCCGCCGCTGCCGCCTCTCTTTGCCGGCTCCCTGGCCATCGCAGCCGACGCCCTCCTCCCTCCGTCCCCGTTCCCGCCTCGCCCGTTCTACTCTGACTTCGCCGTCGGCTCGTCCACTCTCGGTCCTCTCTCCTCTTAATTCCGTCCGTCCGCCGTCCCTTTCCCTTTCTTTCTTTCCTCCGTTCGTTTGCACGTCCGTCTCTTTCTCCCCCTTCCCCGCCTTTCGCGTTGGGCCTCCCTTCTCGGGTGTCCCATCGGGGGGGGTGTCGCGGTTAGGGGGAGAGCCGCCCTTAGGTTTCCCCAAGGGAGCCTCTCTCCCTTGGTTTCCCCCCTTTGCGAGTTTTTCGTCCGCGTCCCCTCCGTCCGATCGGGATCCCCCGATCCCCAACCCCCCCCCCCCCCCTTCTCTCTCTCTCTCTCTCCCCAAGTGTGTTAGGTCGGGGTTGATCATGCTCGATCCCCCTCCCTTGTTTTCTTGTGTGTGCGCGCCCTTTGTTTCCTTGTTTGCGCTTCCCCCGTGTCCCGGGTGTTTCCCGCTCTTTCTCTTGTCTTCGTCCAGAGTTCCCGAGAGTCGCCCCCATGGCCGCACTCCCAGGGGCTCTGGGCAAGCTGTCCCGCCCCGCGTCGCCCCATGTTCGTGCTGGCGGTGTTCCCGCTGGTGCCTCGCCTCCCTCCAGCCCCAGTGCCCCCCGTGCTCAGCCCTTTGTGAGCCTGAGTGTCCCTGGTGTGCCCCATTCTTGGTCACAACATTCCTTTGAGTCTCACTCCACACACACAGCCACAGCCACTCCACTCCTCGAGCCACATTAACCGTTTGAGATTACACTGGCGATGCGTTCGGCGATGGCGCTCTGCCTCGCACAAGCCGCGATGGTTGCCGCATGGGCACCAACGCGATATAACATCGAGCGGTCCAACGTCTCCTTCAAAGAGGCCGCCCTCAAAGTTCATGATAGCAGGTGGGCGTACCTCAAGTCGGACATGCATCTTGCTGGCCACGTCGTCGACCCCGAGAACCTCGACTTGGACACTGACGTGGACCAGCAGTGCGCGTTGATCGCGGTCACCGAGCGCATGATGCTCCGCTCGGAGATGATGCGCCTTGAGTCCGAGGGCAGGACCACAGCCGCCGCGGAGCTCACCATCGCCAGCCCGTCCGTTCAAGAGTTGGTTGACAAGGCACAAGGCGACAGAACAGCTTGCTAGCTACCAAGCCAAGCAAGGCCTGTTTTCTATGCAGGTAGTGCAGGTACAAGCCAAGAAGCTCGCACCCGCCATCTGGTGGCGCCAATACGGAAAGGGCGTGCCCGAGTTGGCAAGCGTGGCGTGCTCAGTGCTTGCCCAGCCTGTGTGCGCATCTGCCGCTGAAAGGAACTGGTCCGTCTACGGAGCAATTAAGAACGACAAGCGCAATCGCCTGACACACGTCAACTCGGATCGTCTAGTATATTGCCACGAGGCGTTAGTACTGCGCACAAAGATGCGAGAAGCTCGTGGGAATACCAGCAACAAAGCTATCAAGTGGGAGTCTGACTCAGACTCCAATGAATCCGATGACGAGGAGGACCTCAAAGTCTGAATTACTCCTTTCATGTTTGCACGTTTGACGTTTGCACCTTAACGTACGTTTGTAGTTTGTAGTATGAATCTCTAAATCTCTAATTAATGCTCTAATCTTTGTAAACGTATCGTCAATCGTGAATCTCGAATCGTCCAAAAATCCCATATATTACATGTGAGATGTTGGCCGCCGTTTGCCGTTTGCCGTTTGCAAATGGAAATGGCAAATGGCAAAAAAAGAATTGAGAGACGGGGATCAAGACTGTGGCGCCGTTCATTTGTTCATTTCGGCTGGTGCCTGAATGCCCCTCACTCATCACTCACTTCTCACTTCGTCCGGCGCCTGTGGCGCCGGCTGAACGGCTCCCACTTCGTCCGGCGCCATAGGCGCCGAACAGGGGCGGCCGGCGCCGGGCGGCCGAATGCGTAATACAGTATCAGGGGCCCCGCGGGCCCCAATTTGTGATACAAGTAATACGTATTACTCTTCTAGGCCCAGGAGGGATGGAAAATAGTTGTTAAAAAGCGTGAGTGACCGGCCTATCGACATAATCCATGGCGCTCTTCATATGGATTCGTGAGCTCTATGAATAGACCCGGACGGTCTCGCTCGCTCGTCCCTCCCTCTCCTCTCTCGCGCTCTCTTCTTCTCGGCGAGAGAAGGAGGAGAAGAAGAGCAAGGAGGAGGAGAGAATAGACGGGTTGAAAAGGTGATAGAGTTGAGAAGATATATGAGAAGTACGTCGAGGAAGAAGGCGGACGAAACCGAGATCTGGATCGATGGAAGGGAGAGAGAGAGAGGGGGAGAGGGCGTGGATGGATTGCTCAGAAGAGAGAGAGGGAGAGGGGGAGGCGAGAAGAGGGAAAAGTAGAGGCAGGAGAGAGAGAGGGAGGGAGGGAGGGAGGGAGGAGGCAGAAGGAGGCCAGCCCAAAGACAGCGAGCCCCTCGCAGCGGAGAGGGAGAAGGAGAAGAAGGAGCACAGAGAGGGAGAGAGAGAGGATGCGCCGTCTCTCCCCATGCTGCTGGCGTTCTTCCTCTCTCCTCTCCTCTCCTCTGCGCTCGCACCGGCCGCTCTCCACGGCTCTGGAGAGGTCTCTCTCGGCCAGTTCTCCCTCCTTCGACGCCAACCTCGCGGAAATGGAGCGACAGATCGAGCGGATCGACGCTGTTGCTCGCGAGGCACTCGCGGGAGGCGGAGGGCGAGCGGCGGCGCTCCACGCGTCGCGTGGTAAGATGCTGCCACGCCAGCGGATCGAGGCGCTCCTCGACGTCGGATCGCCCTTCCTTGAGCTCTCACAGCTCGCCGGGCACGATCTCTATGGCAATGAGCACGTCCCTGCCGGCGGAATCATCACAGGCATCGGCTCGATTGCAGGCCGGATCTGCATGATTGTCGCGAATGACGCGACCGTCAAGGGCGGCACCTACTACCCGATCACTGTCAAGAAGCACCTGCGCGCGCAAGAAATTGCGGCGCAGAATCGGCTGCCGTGCATCTACCTGGTTCGCCGCCCGCCGCGCGCGTCCGGTTCGCGGGAACGCTCTATGCGCCCACTGCCGTCCCACCTCTCTGGCCTGGCAGGTCGACTCGGGAGGCGCCAATCTGCCCCGCCAGGCTGACGTCTTCCCCGATCGCGAACACTTTGGGCGCATCTTCTTCAACCAAGTGAGGCTGCCGCGCCGCACGCACTTGGCACCTGGTGTCATGCCCACCCGCGCCCCGTGCGCCAACGCGCGCCCTCCCACTCGCTGGGCTCCACTGCAGGCGAATATGTCAGCGATGGGTGTGCCACAACTCGCCGTCGTGCTGGGCTCTTGCACTGCCGGTGGGGCGTACGTGCCTGCCATGGCCGATGAGGCGGTCATCGTCAAGGGCAATGGAACCATCTTCCTCGGTGGGCCTCCTCTCGTGAAGGCCGCCACCGGCGAGGAGGTGCGCGCACGTCATACCCGCCAGCCCGAATGCGCCGCCCCCCTTGTCCAGCGCGGCGCTGCTGCGGTGCAAAGGTCCCAGCCATCCGCCCGGTGCCCGCTGTCTCACACCGGCCCCGTGTCCTCCCTTCCCGCGCCAGGTGAGCGCCGAGGACCTGGGCGGCGCCGACGTCCACTGCCGCACCTCTGGCGTGACGGACCACTACGCCGTCGACGAGCCACACGCACTGCGCATTGCGCGACGAATGGTGGAGGCGCTTTCTCCATCCACGTATGGCGCGGATGCCAACGGCGTTGGCGGCGGCCGGCTGCCGCGGGTGCCGACGGTACCGCCGCTATTCCCGCAGAGTGAGCTGCGTGGATTGGTCCCCGCCGACCCACGCCAGCCGTTGCCGATGCGCAAGGTGTGCTGGCGCCATGCGCGATGCACGCCCTAGCCAGCGCGCACCCATAGCTTCACTTCCCACATGCCAATCGGTCCATGCTCCGCTCACCGCTGGCAGGTCATGGCGCGCTTGCTGGATGGGTCATCACTATCTGAGTTCAAGCGCGACTACGGGTCGACTCTCATCTGCGGCTTTGGCGCCATCCACGGCTACAAGGTCCATGTTCGCGGGGTGCCTTCTGACCGTCCTTCCCTTGGGCGCGATCACCAGCCCCAACCTGGCAATGTCGAAATGGGACACGGTGCAGCGCGTGTGACCTCTCAGGATTCGCCGCCGGTCCCCCGATACGCAGGTCGGGATCGTGGCCAACGACGGCGTTCTCTTCTCCGAGTCGGCGCAGAAAGGCGCTCATTTCGTGCAGCTATGCGCACAGCGCGGCGTTCCCTTGGTTTTCCTCCAAAACATCACTGGTGCGGCGTCCGCCAGCCCGTGCGCATCCACCCTGACGACCTACCCCAGCCCAATTCGCCTACCCATCTCGAGCCTCTCCGTCTACTCGCAGCACGGACAGCCCTTATCCTTATTGCCTTCTCCCTACACGCAGGCTTCATGGTTGGCCGTCAATACGAGAGTGAAGGTATTGCGAAGCACGGTGCCAAATTGGTCAACGCCGTCGCCACCGCCGCAGTGCCTAAGCTCACGCTCGTAGTGGGAGGCTCGTTCGGTGCGGGCAACTACGGCATGTGCGGACGTGCCTTTTCGCCGCGATTCCTCTTCATGTGGCCGAATGCTCGGATCGGAGTCATGGGGGGAGAGCAGGTGAGTGGTTTGATGGGGTTGGGGTGCGCATAGAGCGGTCTCTGCCCCGAGAGCATGGTCAGGATGGCTAGAGAACGCCAGGTCGCAGAGGTTAACCTCGATGGCACAGCCCCCCCCCCCCCCCCAAGCGTGTTGGGAGCTGACGGATGATGTGGTATGGTTGTTGAGTGGCTCCGCATAGTCGAATCAGGATGCTCCCACAACCACCCCGCCCGCGCGCTTGGACTGCCAATCGCTCATCCCCACCCATCGCCCCGACCAGGCCTCAGGCGTTTTGTGCGACGTTAAGGCTGCCCAAGCGGCAAAGCAAGGCTCACCCCTTGACGCCAAAGCGCTCGAGAAGTACCGAGCAGAGATCCGCGAGCGTTTCGAGGCCGAAGCCCACCCGCTCTACGCGAGCGCGCGCCTTTGGGACGACGGGATTATTCTGCCTGAGCAGACTCGTGAGGCGCTCGCGCTCGCGCTCGCAGTTGCTGATCACTCGCCCAAGGAAGATACCAAATTCGGCGTGTTCCGCATGTGATCAGGCCAAGAATCAGTCTAGCGACGCGTCTTGGGCGCAGGTCCCCTCATTGGCAGGGCAGAGGGCTGCCAGCTAGGTGTATGGCACTGGCCCAGCTCAGGGGCATGGCTAAGGGCAGGAGGTGTCGATGGGGAGCGGAGCCAACGGTACCTAAAGGCCCCAACCCGGGAGCTTGGGGGCGGCGTGCGTGCTAGCTGTTAGAAATTGTAGTCTTGTAAGAGATCTTGTTGGCTAGCATCCCTAGCCACATACACCGGACGAGCCATGCACCAACCGCGCACACCCCCATCGCGGGGTAGGGGCTCCGTTGCCGATGAGGCACGGTCCCTCCGCACTAGGATTAAACTATAGGGCGGTCAAACAGGGGCTTTTTAAACATAAGTAAGGGCCGGGCTGCATTTTTTGACCGTGGCGCGATGCCCACTAAAAAACCTCCCGGGGGGGCTACCTGACGCTACGAAAATCTTCGCCAAGAAATGGTGCGATCCGCCCCCCCTCTCTCCCCCTCCGTCACGCGCACTCACGCTCTACCCGTAAAGAATGGGCGGTCGCGCCCGCGGGGGGATCGGTTCCTCTATATCTAAGCTACATTCGGCATTTGATTCCCGCCCGATGCAGCGCCGTGTCGGGCTGCCGACAGTCCGACCACCCCCTGACGGGCTGCCGACAGTCCGACCACCCCCTGACCCACTGGCATCATTGCCCGCGCAGCCCACCAAGCACATCATAGCGCGCGCACGCGGCTACCCTGGCTACCAGAGGCCCTACCCCGACCATCCCGACCCGCCCCTCGCAGGATTCGCCCTCTCTCGAACTCGGCATCGAGAACTAGGCTCAGGTCACCGGCGCGGCCGTCCACGCGTGGCTGACGAGCCTCCGCGTTGAGGCTGCCTACGCGGCCATCCTCTCTCTGACAGTGCCAGATCCGGCGCTGATCGATGAGGTGAGACCCGTGGGCGGCCTCAGGACGGGCCACGTCGTGGCGCTCAACGCCACGGCGAGGAGGAAAGCCCAAGATCCTGCCAGAACGCATCACAGCGCATCTGGCGGGAACCCACCACCCAGAGCAGATATCATCTTCTGCCGCTGGGTGGTGGCCTTGGCAGGTGGTATTGGACATCAATCCATACTGCAAATGACGCGCGACGGCGCAACCAAAGCGCTCCAGGCACGCGGAGCTCGCTATCACAAGGAGGCCGCAGCGCGGCCCCTAGTGGCTTGAGGATGAGACCGCAGCGCGGCGCGCCGCGCATCCTGTTACTTCATCACAAGTTAAAAGATACCAAAGGGGGCCACTGAACGCACAGGGCACACTAACAGTATCGCTCACAAATCAAACGCACACACGGGGGGATTGCGTGGGAGACTCACACAAGCGAACAAGGAGAGAAGGGGGGGAGATCACGGCTCGACTCATGCGGCCCTCTCCCCCTCCTCATCCCAATATAAGTTCTAGGGTGCACACCACGCAAAACCACCCGTGACACTCGCGCAGCGAAGGCGCAAATCAAGGTCTTGGCAACACTTGACGCAGAAGTCAAGGAAAGCCGTAGACCGCGGAGCCGACGCGGCGTCCGTCGACCTCAGTTGGGCAGCTGAGGCAGAGAGCCTTTGGCAGTCGGCCTTTATGCCTGTAGTGAGCATCGGCGAAAGCGGCGGCGGCGCTGGCTCTTCTCAGCCCTCTCGTCGTCCGCTCCCTCGTGTGCGATGGCGTTGCCTATGCAACTCATACTTGTTATAATGAGTTTGCCTCTCCCTCGGATATGCTCAAAGATACGGATGATCCTACGTATTATGCTCATACAGTGACCGTCGTTGCCGACATGGGCGACATTCAAGTACCTAAGACCTATCGCCAGGCCTTGTCTTCACCGTGGGCCGACTATTGGCGTGCGGCTATCAACAAAGGACTTGCCGGGCTCATTGGCCTTAACACATGGGTCCTTATCCCCCAGGACTCGATATGAGGCAACCACCACGGCTTGGGCGAGGCAGAGCGCCATCGCCGATCGCATCGCCAATCGTATATCGCCGGGTAAGATTCTTACTACATTCACGCGCACGCACATTCACATAAACGCACGCGAAACTAATAGTAACAAAGTAAGAGCGCGCGGGGAAATTTCTGTGCCGCAAGAATGCCCCGCGCGGACTCGAAACGGCCGCGAGGGAGAAGTGAGAAGCATAGACCTCAGTATAAACATACAGAGGTTAGAAAGTGCATGAGATGGATGTATCCATGATAGATATGCATCTATGATGCACATATCATGGATGTATCCATGATACACTTATGGCGAGAATGTTGGCCAAGGCAACGAATGCAAACAGGCTGCTTCGGAGGAGGCTTGTCACTCTTAGTGGAAGTGGGAGCAGCCGTGCTGCATTGCTGATCATTTAATTACCCTCAGACGCTAATCTATGGTCGCCATGGAGAGGGGGGACCGAGCGCATCCTAGGGGTAGGAAGCGAAACTTGCTCGCAACGTCATTGGGCCTGCGTTTTGCGAGGTGGTGGCCTAGGCTTGGCTGCTTGAGCTTGCAAACTGTTTGAGCCCGACGGCCGTGTGTACTCCCAGATGTGAAACCTTGACTCGTTTTCCTTGGGAGGGGGCCTCTCTCTGCCCTTCGGCGAGTGGCTGGGTGGCGTGGCGTGTGGCTTGCGCTGTGGCACAAGATTCCCCGCTCTCAACCTTCGTATGTGAGTGAAGCCTGCGATACATCAGGGTGTGCGGGCGATGGCGCTCTGCCTCGCGTAAGCCGCGGTGGTTGCCTCATGGGCACCACCGTGATGCCCCTCGTCGACTACCCGCAGGCAGGCGTTGGCGGAAGGAAGCCCACGCGCTTCCCTATTGAGGCAAGGGCGAGAGAGCTTTGAGAGCTCTATCGTGGATTTTGCTACTTCATTGGTGAGGGCAACACCTTGGACCGACTGTGGGAGCCAAGAGCCAGTAGGCAGGAGCCCAATCGCAACGTCCTCTATTTGCGAGGTGGTTGGTGGCTCAATGTTTGCGGGGTCTTGCTCATGGAGGCCTCACACCGCCGAAAATAACGTGTGGCTTGCGCTGTGGCTCAGGTGTCGGCGGTGGCGCGCCTGAAGGGGTTGTTGCGCTGGGCAACAACAAATCTTCAGAACCAAGGCTGAATCTCAGCGGATCGTGGCAACAAGGCCACTCTGCCGCGTACAATACCCCGTTCCTTATTCAAGTCGTCTGCAAGGGATTCGTCGGCCCGGGCGCGGAAATTGTGGTCGCGCGCGGCTCAGGCAGTGCTACCGTTGCTCGTGGCGTGCCCGGGCCGGTGGGGAGCTTTCCTTCCGGCATGGATTCTAACTTAGAGGCGTTCAGTTATAATCCGGCGCATGGCAGCTTCGCCGCATCGCCGTTTCCGGCGGCGGCTATACCGATGATGCGAATTGGTGGTTCCTCTCGTACTGAACCAAATTACCGTAGAAAAGCGGACAGCAGTAGGGTAAAACTAACCTGTCTCACGACGGTCTAAACCCAGCTCACGTTCCCTGTTGGTGGGTGAACAATCCTGCATTTGGCCCCCGCTGCGAGGCAGTGATAGGAAGAGCCGACATCGAAGGATCAAAAAGCTACGTCGCTATGAACGCTTGGCAGCCACAAGCCAGTTATCCCTGTGGTAACTTTTCTGACACCTCTAGCTTGAAATTCCCAAAGACGAGAGGATCGATAGGCCACGCTTTCGCGGTTTGTATTCGTACTGAAAATCAAAATCAACCGAGCTTTTCCCCTTTCGGTCCACATGAGATTTCTGTTCTCATTGAGCTCAAAATCGGGCGCCTGCGTTATTTTTTAACAGACGTGCCGCCCCAGCCAAACTCCCCACCTGTTAGTGTCCCCGACGCGGATCGCGCGCACGAGGCGGCTTAGATCCAGAAGCGAGCCGAGGCCCTCTCCGCACCACCGAGTAAGTAAAACAACGTTGACGGTTGCGGTATTTCACTGGCGGGTTGCCCCTCCCGCATATTCTACACCCATCAAGTCGTTCCACAGTAACAGACTAGAGTCAAGCTCAACAGGGTCTTCTTTCCCCGCTGATTCTTCCAAGCCCGTTCCCTTGGCTGTGGTTTCGCTAGACAGTAGATAGGGACAGTGGGAATCTCACGAATCCATTCATGCGCGTCACTAATTGGATGACGAGGCATTTGGCTACCTTAAGAGAGTCATAGTTACTCCCGCCGTTTACCCGCGCTTGGTTGAATTTCTTCACTTTGACATTCAGAGCACTGGGCAGAAATCACATTGCGTCAGCACCCTCGCGGGCCATCGCAATGCTTTGTTTTAATTAAACAGTCGGATTCCCCTTGTCCGCGCCAGTTCTGAAGCGGCTGTTCAGCGTGCGGGGAATGCCGGAGCGCTCCTCCGCCGTCCGCCGGACGGCCGCGCCGGGTCCGCGGCGCGGGGCCGTAGTCCCAGCGCAGCCAGCCGGCCTCAAGCGGAGGACCCCCGCACCCAGCCTTCAGAGCCATTCCTTCTCCCGAAGTTGCGGAACCATTTTGCCGACTTCCCTTACCTACATTGCTCTATCGACTAGAGGCTGCTCACCTTGGAGACCTGATGCGGTTATGAGTACGACCGAGCGTGAGAACGAACCGCTCCCCCGGATTTTCACGGGCCGTCGCGGGCGCGCCGGACACCCCAAGACTTAGGGTGCTTTGCCTGCCGTGCAGCCCTCGCTCCGGCTAAACCGATTCCAGGGCACGAGGCAGTTAAGAAGAAAAGAGAACTCTTCCCGGGGCCCGCGCCGGCGTCTCCGGGTTCGTACGCGTCGCCGCCCACCATCCACGCGTCGGCTCGGGAATATTAACCCGATTCCCTTTCGACGGACGGGCCGACAGAAGCGGCCGCGTTCGGCGGAGTTTTCCTGTCTCTTAGGGTCGGCTCACCCGTGTCCAACTGCTGTTCACACGGAACCTTTCTCCACTTCAGTCTTCAAAGGTCTCATTTGAATATTTGCTACTACCACCAAGATCTGCACCGGGGCGCGCTTCACCCAGGCTCACGCCCAAGGCTGCGCGGCGCGCCCCGCGCCCTCCTACTCGCCGGCGCCTCGCGCTCGCGCCGGCGGCCGCGCATCGGTGGTCCGCTTGAGCGCCATCCATTTTCAGGGCTAGTACCTTCGGCAGGTGAGTTGTTACACACTCCTTAGCGGGTTCCGACTTCCATGGCCACCGTCCTGCTGTCTGGAGGTACCAACGCCTTTTGTGGTCTCTGATGAGCGGACACTTGGGTACCTTAGCGCGGCGTTCGGTTCATCCCGCATCGCCAGTTCTGCTTACCAAAAATGGCCCACTTTGAACGCGCCGTTCGCCGCCCGGGATCACTCAAGCATCCCGGACCTCTTGCCCATTTAAAGTTTGAGAATAGGTTAAGGCTGTTTCAGCCCCAAGGCCTCTAATCATTCGCTTTACCTGACAAAACCGTGGCGTTCAAGCTATCCTGAGGGAAACTTCGGAGGGAACCAGCTACTAGATGGTTCGATTAGTCTTTCGCCCCTATACCCAGGTTCGACGAACGATTTGCACGTCAGTATCGCTACGAGCCTCCACCAGAGTTTCCTCTGGCTTCACCCTACCCAGGCATAGTTCACCATCTTTCGGGTCCCGACAGGTGTGCTCCACTCAAACCCTTCGCAGAAGGTCCAGGTCGGTTGGCAGGGCGTGCCCTTCACTTTCATTCCGCACGCGGGATTGCCACCCGGGTACTCGCACACGTGTCAGACTCCTTGGTCCGTGTTTCTAGACGGGTCGGAGGGGCCCGTTCCGTCAGCCGGCGCCCCGCGAGAGGCAGAGGGGGAGCTCGCCGGAGCCCTACTCCCCGCTTGTGACGCGCGCAGAGCGGCGGCTGACCCGGCGCGACAAAGTGCACCGCCCCGAGCGGGCGGCTGAGTCGGCGCGCCGAAGCCGGGCCCATCCGGGTTTCCTCCTGCCGATTTCAAGCACTCTTTGACTCTCTTTTCAAAGTTCTTTGCATCTTTCCCTCACGGTACTTGTTCGCTATCGGTCTCTCGCCAGTATTTAGCTTTAGATGGAATTTACCACCCACTTCAAGCTGCAATCCCAAGCAACCCGACTCGACGAGGACGCATCGTGAGGGCGCGCGCGGCCACGGTACGGGATTCTCACCCTCTCCGATACCCTCTTCCAAGGGACTTGAGCGGCGCGCGCGCCCGAAGGCGCCTCTCTAGACCACAATTCAGGGGGCGCAACGGCCTCCGGATTGGCAGCGTGAGCTACGCCCGCTTCATTCGCCATTACTGAGGGCATCCTGGTTAGTTTCTTCTCCTCCGCTTAGTGATATGCTTAAGTTCAGCGGGTAGTCTTGCCTCATTCGATGGCGCGTCAACAAAATGGGGGGGTGCGCGGGAGGGCGAGCGGGGCTCGCGCTCCCGCGCGCGGCCAGGCGCACGCGCGCCAGCCAGAGGGGAATCGGGCACGAGGGCACCAAGTAGCTCTCTGGCGGCGGCGCACGGATGCGCGCACCGGCGGCCGCAAGGGACTTGGGCGGGCGCGCACGCACTCCCCGTGAGGGAAGCGCGCGCGCGGCCGCCGGCTCCGGAGCGAGAGGGGCTCGCTCCGAGGAGGGTGGGGACGCCACTCGAAGAGACATGCTTGCGGGCGGAACCCGCAAGCGCCATTTGCGTTCAAAGGTTCGATGATTCACTGAATTCTGCAATTCGCACTACGTATCGCATTTCGCTGCGTTCTTCATCGTTGCGAGAGCCAAGATATCCATCGGCAGGAGTTGTGTGGATGGGTATATGATCGGAACCCCGGAGGCCGGGGCCGCGAGAGGGGAGGCGGCAGAGGCGACAGCCCCCACCGCCCAGAAGAGCGCGTGGCGCGGTGCCCGGGCCGGAAGCCCGGGCATCCGGCGCGCAGCGGTCGAGACGAGCCGCGCACGCACCGGAAGAGGCTCCAGCGGACAGTGCGACAGTGTGGGGTGGAAAGACCGGTAATGATCCTTCCGCAGGTTCACCTACGGAAACCTTGTTACGACTTCTCCTTCCTCTAAATGATAAGGTTCGGACAGCTTCCCGCGACGCCAGCGCTGGAGAACCAGCGGCGGCGCCGCAGTCCGGGGGCCTCACCGGATCATTCAATCGGTAGGAGCGACGGGCGGTGTGTACAAAGGGCAGGGACGTAATCAACGTGCGCTGATGACACACGCTTACTAGGAATTCCTCGTTGAAGATTAATAGTTGCAATAATCTATCCCCATCACGATGCAAGTTCACAAGATTACCCGGACCTCTCGGTCAAGGGAGACGACTCGCTGAATGCATCAGTGTAGCGCGCGTGCGGCCCAGAACATCTAAGGGCATCACAGACCTGTTATTGCCGCGAACTTCCACTTGTTGAAGACAAGTTGTCCCTCTAAGAAGCGAGCCCCAACAGAGGGTTGGGGACACTATTTAGCAGGCTGCGGTCTCGTTCGTTAACGGAATTAACCAGACAAATCACTCCACCAACTAAGAACGGCCATGCACCACCACCCATCGAATCAAGAAAGAGCTCTCAATCTGTCAATCCTCACAATGTCTGGACCTGGTAAGTTTCCCCGTGTTGAGTCAAATTAAGCCGCAGGCTCCACTCCTGGTGGTGCCCTTCCGTCAATTCCTTTAAGTTTCAGCCTTGCGACCATACTCCCCCCGGAACCCAAAGACTTTAGTTTCCCGAAAGGTGCTGAAGGAGTCACAAACGGAACATCCTCCAATCCCTAGTCGGCATGGTTTATGGTTAAGACTACGACGGTATCTGATCGTCTTCGATCCCCTAACTTTCGTTCTTGATCAGTGAAAACATCCCTGGCAAATGCTTTCGCAGTCGTTCGTCTTCCGCTGGTCTGAGAATTTCACCTCTCTCGGCGGAATACGAGTGCCCCTGACTGTCCCTGTTAACCATTACTCCGGTGCTCGAAACCAACAAAATAGCACCAGAGTCCTATTTCATTATCCCATGCTAATCCATGCAAGAGCGACTGCCTGCTTGAAACACTCTGATTTTTTCAAAGTAAACATCCCGTCTCCGACCACCGCTCAGTTAAGAGTAGCGGCCGTCTCCGGGAGGAAGGACGCGCCCACCAGTGCGTACCCATCGGCAGACCGGCGGGCCCGCCCCGAAATCCGACTACGAGCGTTTTAACTGCAACAACTTTAATATACGCTATTGGAGCTGGAATTACCGCGGCTGCTGGCACCAGACTTGCCCTCCAATTGATCCTCGTGAAGAGATGTAAATTGTACTCATTCCAATTACAAGACTCGAAGAGCCCTGTATTGTTATTTCTTGTCACTACCTCCCTGTGTCAGGATTCGGGCAATTTACGCGCCTGCTGCCTTCCTTGGATGTGGTAGCCATTTCTCAGGCTCCCTCTCCGGAATCGAACCCTAATTCTCCGTTACCCGTTAACGCCATGGTAGGCCTCTATCCTACCATCGAAAGCTGATAGGGCAGAAATTTGAATGAACCATCGCCAGCGTAAAGCCGTGCGATTCGAGCAGTTAGTATGACTCAGCACGCAACCGGAGACCGGTTTGGTTTCTTATCTAATAAATACATCCCTTCCGAAGTCGGGAACTCCTGCATGTATTAGCTCTAGAATTACTACGGTTATCCAAGTAGCAAGGTACCATCAAATAAACCATAACTGATTTAATGAGCCATTCGCAGTTTCACAGTATACTCGCTTATACTTAGACATGCATGGCTTAATCTTTGAGACAAGCATATGACTACTGGCAGGATCAACCAGGTAGCCCATACAACGAGTGCCACGCGCGATCCAATCAGAACGCGCGCACACCGTGATGGACCAGACCCAACTACACCCACACGACCCCAACCCCAAAGGGGAGGAGGCGTGCAGGCGCAGCCGAGGCTGATCGACAGTGCTTCCGCAGATCCGCAAACAAGCGGATCCGCTTCAATCACACGTCGATTGTGAGGTCGAGCCACCCAAAAGGATGAGGGCTCGTGCGGGGCCACATCGCACCATTCCAATCGGAACAACGCGAGCAACCACGCATCTCGTCTCCACTCAATCAAAGAGCAAACACGACGAATCAGACTCCGGAGGCGCCTCGACTCACTCACTGCTCCAACTCACGCCTCTGCCGGCCCAATGCGAGCCAGCAAGCGGCGAAAGTAATACGCAGCAAGCTGAGGAGATGCCACCAAGTCCGACTCTGCAGCCTCTCTGTCCCACGCTCAGAGTCCAAAGGACTCAACAAGCTGCGGGAAGAAGCGCTGCTGGGAGGATACACTAGGCATCTGCCCATAGGGAAACCATCTGTCTCTCACACACCGGCGCTCACCACACGGCTGCCACGAAAGGCGGAACCGGTAGGAGCTTGGCGTCGGGGGAAAGACCCCACAGCAGCATAAAGAGAGGACAAGCTCTGTTTGGGGCCACAAGGAGCCCCGCACATCACACCCTCTCTCACGCCAACTGCTCGGTCAGCAGGCAGCAGCTCAAGCCAAGGCGAGCTGCGCCGTGGGAGGACACTGCGGCAGCCTTGCGGCTCGCATGCGCCTCCTCACCTATCCCTCCCCTCAGCTTACTCCCTATTTACGAATCTACTCCCAAGTCCGCTCGCGGACACGTCCGCAATCACGCTCGCCACACCTCCCGCAGACCTGCCGCCGCTAGTTCGACCCACACACTCCTCCGCGTGAGAGCTTCACCCATCCATGCTTCTTCTCATAGCGCCGCCTCCCCGAACTCACCTCTCCCCCTCCCTCCCCCTCTCTCTCCTCGCCCCCCCCTCCCCCCCCGTCGCTCGCCGCGCCGCTCGCCGCGCCGCCGGTCCACCAGGGGCACCAAGCTCCACTCGGCATGCGAGCCGCCGTCGGACGGGGCGGAGCCAGCTCGAGCGCGCACGATTCATCTGCAAACACGCCCGCCGCCCACGCCCCTCTGCCTCTCGGCAGCGCCAGACCGAGCGCCACACCGTGAAGCGCAACCGCGCCAGCCTGCCCGCCGCCTCCACGCATCGGCACAAATCCAAGCTGCGTCGACCGACGCTCGCTCCCTCTCTCCGCACGCGCACCCACCGAGCGCCGCTCGCTCACCGCATCGCGTCGCCTCCCCCCTCACCGGCCCTCCGAGCCAAACCTCCTCTCTTCCCCATTCGCATCGACTGCGCGCCCGCCCGCCCGCCCGCCCGCCCGCCCTCTTCTTGCGTGCTAGCAGGGGCGCCAGCTCCGACGCTCATCCATTCATCCCCACACTACTTACCCCGTCGCAACCCTCATGCCCGCCTTCTCCTCCTCCATCCTCCTCACGCGGGACGACCGCACTTCACACCCGTGCTCTCCTCGGCCGTGCCCTCGGCCCTCCTCCGTCCTCAGCCGTTCGCCCCCCCTCCAACCCCCCTTCCTTCTCCCGCGGCCGGTCACCGTCCACCGTGACCGTCGTTCCGTCATGCCTCCACGGGCGTGCTGCCACGCGCGCTCTCCTCTCTCCTCCCTCTTGACGACCCTCTGTCGAGCGCAGCCACACAGCTCAGACGCAAGGGGGGCTCCCGCCGGTGCGGTAGTGTCACAAGCAAGCAGAACAGCGTCGAAAGCGACGAGGGAGGCGAGAGTGCGCGAGGTTTCAACGCCGTGCCGCCAAGAAGCAGCGCGAGACAGGGAGGAACACGGGCGCGCGAGCGACCGAGAGGAAACGGGATTGTGTCGCCGGATAGAGCCCCGCCAAAGCAAGGCAGAAGGGGGGACAAGGAGACAGCGGAGAAAAGGGGACTCTCGGTCGGCTGGAGGGGTGGATGCGACATGCGCGTTCTCGCGGCCCTTCCGTCCCAACCGCACAGCTACGCACGACAAGCCGCGTGCGGGGAGGGAGGGGCTGGGCGGATAGTTCAACAGGGCCCATGCCGCCGAGAAGGAGTGCCAGGCGGGCAGGGGACGGGCGGGAGAGGCAGAGGAACGAGCGTGGCGAATGCGTGGGAAGAGCCTCGCCACAGGAAGGAACAGAGGAGACGACGAGGAATCGGTAGCCAACGCAGGCGTGCCAACCCCCATCCCCCACCACGCTTGGAAGGGCTACTGCCGCGGCGGCAGCCTGCGTGTCACATCCTGCGCGTCGGCCTCTTCCCCTACAGACAAGACGTCCCTCCTCCGTGGGCCGTCGTAAGCTTTCCCGCCCCGTCTCCCCTCTTCCCTTGCTGGCTTCTCGCCGTTCACTTCCATGACCCTCCACGTCACTCTCGGCTCATCGCCACTGTGCTGATCGATCCCCTCTCCCGGCGCCATGCGTCGCCTGCCACCTTCGCTCTCTCTTGGCCGCCCTCCTTCCTCCTTTCCTCTTGTGACCATCGCCCCGTGTCGCCTTTGCCCCCGTTTTCCCTGTCGTCTGCGAGAGAGCGAGCCCATTCCCCGTGTGCTTGGCGTCCGTTCTCTCTCTCTTTCTCTGCGGCAAGGGAGAGCCAACCCTACGGATGCAGCAGCAAAATCCATTGCGCACCTCGCGAGGTGTCCCTCTTCTCTCGCTTGCGAGGCACGCGCAGAGGCTATCGGCCAAGCCTCCGACAGGCAGAGGCTATCGGCCAAGCCTCCGACAGGCAGTGGCTATCCCCATTTGCCCTTGGCATGCCAATCAGTTGCGATCTTAGCCCGGGCCGGCTCGAGATCACTCAACTATCGTGGTCCATTCCGTCTCCCAGCGTCTAGACCCTCCTCGTTGTCTTCCAGTTCTGGTGCTCATTGGGCCCTTGGCCTTGGCGGTGTCATGTCCAGCTTCGAGGTGGCACATTTTGCGGTCGATGCAAACATTCAATGTGGCATTGCTATGGACGCGATTATCTATTGGAGGGGGAGAGAATCCGTGTTGTGGCTCGAGGGGAAGCACGATCCTCGCATCTCACAGACCAATTTCACGATGCTCTCTCAGTTCCCATCGCGCACCCCGCAGCCCTTTCCCCGCGGCTCTCCCCAGCACCCTGCGCTCCCCGTCGCTTACTCCCCCCCCCTCCCCTCCCCTCCGGGCTCTTTCCCCCTCGAGTTCCCCCCGGCCCCCTCGCTCGCTTCCCCAGGCGACCCCGCCCGTTCATTTCTTACGCCCCCTCTCATTCTTTATTCTTGTTGGTAGCAGTGGCGGTGTGGATGTGTCACGGATGGTTTTGCGTGGTGTGCACCCTAGAACTTATATTGGGATGAGGAGGTGGAGAGGGCCGCATGAGTCGAGCCGTGATCTCTCCCCTTCTCTCCTTGTTCGCTTGTGTGAGTCTCCCACGCAATCCCCCCCGTGTGTGCGTTTGATTTGTGAGCGATACTGTTAGTGTGCCCTGTGCGTTCAGTGGCCCCCTTTGGTATCTTTTAACTTGTCATGAAGTAACAGGATGCGCGGCGCGCCGCGCCGCGGTCTCATCCTCAAGCCACAAGGGGCCGCGCTGCGGCCTCCTTGTGATATGGAGCTGCTGCTCGGGCGGAGGGGGTAGGGCTGGGCTTGGTGGCCCTGCCCGCGCCCGCTCGTTGCGCCTCGCGCGCGCTCGCGGCGATGCGAGAGCGCTCACCTCCTCACTCCTCGGCGGGCTCGATTGGGCAGCCGACTCTGCTTTGGAGTGGAGGGCCCACATGGGATGGTTGGATACCTCCCATGTGGGCCCATTGGGGTTGATCTGCCTCTTTTGGCCAGTCTCTCGTGGCCCGCGCGCGCTGCGCGCGCTCGCGCAGTCGTCTTGGTCTGCATGGCGCGATGGCAGCGATGGCGCCCTCTCCTCTCTCTCTCCCTCTCCCTCTCCTTCCCATGGAGGTTGGACGGAGGGGCCTTCATGGTGCCCATCTTGGGTGACCTTTGGGAGGGAGTGGTGATATGTTGGGCTGAGTGCGCTACTCTCCCTCTCCCTCTCTCCCCTCTCCTCCCATCTATCGGCTTGGACTGCATGGCGACCAAGGCGTAGCGATGGGTCCTCTCCTCTCTTCTCACCTCCCATGGTGGATGGGGAGGTTGTGCCATGGGGCCTCTCTCGTATGGCTTTTGGGAGGGGGTGGTGATGTGTTGGGATGAGTGCGCTACTCTCCCTCTCTCCCCCTCCTCCCATCTCTCTCATCTCTCTCCTCCCATCTCATCTCCCTCGCGACGTGTTGCATGCGCTCGATCTGGCTCTCTGGCTCTTTGGCTCTCTGGCCCTCTAGCTCTTTTTGTGTCAGAGCAAGGCTGATCTCACTCTTGGAGATTGCCTGCGAGGGCGCGCCGGCAGCTAGCGCGGAACGCGGTTCTTGTGGGGAGCTCATGGAGCTTTCCTCGGGGGTGACTACGGGCATGGTGATCGACGCACGACGCACGACGCACGCACGGAGCACGGAGGGCGCGGAAGTGTGGAAGGAGGCTTGTGGGAGGTGGTGGCAGGCGACTGGGGGTGGCTCAGGCGCGTGCTTGGCTTGTATTGACTCGTTGACTCGGGGTATAGACTCGGGAACTCGGGGGGACTCGCTTGGGAACACGGTGGGACTCGACGAAGTTGCTACAAAAATCACTCACAAGAAACCAAAAACCAAAGTCCTTGGGCTCAGAAAACTAACGTAAACACTCCGGAATCATACGATAAACAAACCCCTCCCCGCGCGGCGAAGGCTGAAGTCGCGATCGCTCGTCATGCGCGAAGATATACGGAAAGAGAGCGCATAACTACGCCACCGAAGGGTTCGAACTATCGTTAAAGTGAAACTCGTCCGCTGAAGCCAACGCGGAGGGTCGAGGAGAGATCCAAACTCGCGCGGGGGGAGAAGGCGATGTGCGGAGAGACCTTCTAGACAAGCGACGAGCAAGGGGCGACGAAACAAGACGCGAGACGCGAGGCGCGTGCCATTCGTTCTTCCTTTCTTTCATCGAAACCGCGACGAAACTAACATTAAACGTCGGTGCCCCCTCCGCGAGGATCGCGAAGAAGAACGGACGAGATGGAGGCAATCATCGAAGGAACCGCGAGAGGAATCGAAGCGAGGGGGGGAACAACGACGGCCGGAGGAAACGAACCGCGCGCGGGGGAGAAGAGAACCTCGCGCGGGGGGGGGGGGATTAATATAACGGCCGGAGGCGACGGACGGCACGCCGAGGGAAAGAACCTGCCGCGGGGGGGGGCGAGGGACCGAGGGCACGGCGGGGCCGTGGGAGGGCGCGAGGCCGATCTCGGAGCGAGATCGCGTCCTTTCCCTCGCGGAGCGCGGAGCGCGGAGAGACCCCCCACGAGATATCTTGGGACCGGAGAATGTTTTGGACGAATCTTCCTGCCGTCGGCCGAGAAGAGGCGGACGGAGAGAGAGAGAGAGAGAGTCTCGCAGAGCGACTGCAGAACGAGAAGTCGAAGTCATGCCGGTTTATTACCTTAAACGAGCCAACAATTATAGTAACAGCAAAAACAAAATTCGAATCGTGCAAATGCTGTCGACGTGCTTTGCTCATCGCATACTCTCCAACACACCGGGGAGCACCTACGCTTGGAGACAGTCGAAGAGTTTCTAACACCCTGGCTTACACTTGTGTCCCACACACAAGCGGCAAGCATGCTGTGGAAGAGGATGATGGGCGTTTCAATGAAGAGCTTCTCTAAAACTCGTTGGTGGTCCAGGTGGGAGATAATGAAAGACCTCGCGACACATTTCGGTCAGCTGCAGGCATTCATTGACGAGCTTGCAGCTCAAGGTATTGGAGACTCAACCACTAACACCTTGAAGAAGGTTTTGGCTTTGAAGAGCGACACAATGCGCTTAGAATTGGCCCTCGCGCTTGACATGGAGCATTTGTGTACTACCACCTACAAGTTGGAGGGTGATGGTCTCGAGATCTTGCTGGTTCATGACTACCTCGAGGAGCTTCGTGAGCGGGGCCGTAGCATTGCATCTGATTCTTCTCACCTCCCCAATGTGGCAGCCATTTTAAGGGAGGTGACGCCGATCAAGGTAGGCCTCGCGACAAAGGAATTTTATGAGGCGCCTTACAACCAATGGTTTAAAGGTAAGGTGACAGCTGTCGGAGCCGGCTCGTGGACTATCTCGTATTCCAATCAATCGACGCTTGTCGTAACTGATGAGAATGAGATGCGCAGGGCCATTGATGTGTCTGCTCTTCCTCAATGGCCGTCACTCATCAAGCATGTATCCGGGGCATACCAATATTTAGAGGATCGTCTGAATGATAATTGTGCGGCCCCTTATCACTGCGGCAAGCAGCATCGCATGACTGGACTTCTTCGAGCATTCAATCCGGCCTTCGCTTACGGCAAAGTTGATGAACGTTGGGTTGAGGAACTCTCTAAGGTTACGTGTTTCGCTCACATCCTTAATGTCGGGGAGGAGCTCAAGAAAGAGCTTCCCGTGTATCTGATTGCATGCCGGGGCACTAAGATCGACCATGCCGATGTGCAGTCTTTCACCAAAGACGTGCTATCATGGTGGGCATCGCACCATACCAAGTTTCCAACCTGGGCGATTGCTGCACGGATTGCCCTTTGTCTCAGCCCCAACTCTGCCGCGTCTGAGCGTGTGTTCAGTTTGCTGCAATGCATGTTTGGTGCAGATCGTGCTAATTCGTTGGCTGATCAGGTGGAGGCGTCGGTGATGTTGCGATACAATCGCAATAAGCGCAAGGGCGCGTGTGCGTGAGAAGTATGTATGTCGTATGTCGTATGGTGATTGTGAGCCCGCCACCCACTATACTAACTGAATGCATGTGACATACGACACACATCATTCATAGAGCGATGTGTGGGGCCACAAAGTATATACCCCCCATACCCCCTCCCCATCACGCCGCCGAGCTTGCTTGCGTGTCTCGGCAATCGGCGAATATCCAATCGATATATCCATTGGATATTTTGCTGGATATTTGGGCGAGTAGCCCGGATATAAACTGGATATCCCAAATGGATATTTGGGTAGATTTTACTGGATATTTTGGCCTACCCCTACATGGAACGTTGAGGTAGAGAAGCGGAAGGCGCGGCGGGCGCAGCAACCGGACTTTGAGCCGTTTATACTGAGGTCTCGGCTTCTCACTTCTCCCTCGCGGCCGTTTCGAGTCCGCGCGGGGCATTCTTGCGGCACAGCAATTTCCCCGCGCGCTCTTACTTTGTTACTATTAGTTTCGCGTGCGTTTGTGTGAATGTGCGTGCGCGTGAATGTAGTAAGAATCTTATCCGGCGATATACGATTGGCGATGCGACATGGGAAGGGTTGCCATTGCGTGCTGGCGACCAGGAACAATGCAAGTCGGCATGAGCGGAGGAAGGCTGGGCGAAAGGTAGAGTCCCGTAGCCTTAGTGTGCCCCGTTCCATGTTGCCATGGATGGACATATTGCGTAGCTTCGAGACCCCCGAGTATCGCGGTGGTGCCCATGAGGCAACCACCGCGGCTTGGGCGAGGCAGAGCGCCATCGCCGATCGCATCGCCAATCGTATATCGCCGGATAAGATTCTTACTACATTCACGCGCACGCACATTCACACAAACGCGCGCAAAACTAATAGTAACAAGGTGTTGCGGTAGCGCGACGATCCTAGAATGTCCGTCGGCGTCGCAACGGTCCTTGCCTGGCTTATGTACTACGTCGAAGCGGTACTCCGACAACTTGAGGATCCATCGCATGAGTCGAGAGGCTGGACCGCCTCCGACGGAGTCCTTCATCGAATGGAGCCACTTGAGAGCGGAGTGGTCTATTACTAAGGTGAAACGCCGGCCCCATAGATAGGGTCGCCAGTTGCGGATGGATTCAAGCGCCGCCAGAAGTTCGACCTCTGAGACGGTCCAATTCCTCTCGGCGGGAGATAGGGTCCGACCGTAGTACGCGACCACTCTCTCGCGGCCTTCGTCGTCTCGTTGGCAGAGAATACCGGCGATACCGAGTTGGGTGGCGCCATCTGTCTTGACGATGAACGGACGGTCGTCCTTAGGCGGAGTTAGGACAGGTTCAACGGTGATGGCCCGCTTCAAATCCTCGATGGCCTCATGGCATGCCGGAGTTTGCGACTCGACGGCGACATCGACGCCGGAACGAGTGAGCGCGGTAAGTGGAGCGGCGCGAATGGCGAAGCTCCTAATGAAGCGGCGGTAGTATGAGCACAACCCCAAGAATGACCGGGCCGCCTCCAGAGAGTTAATCCGCTTGGGGTCGATATTGGCGACGGCCTCTACTTTTTTCGGGTCCATGTGCAATCCATCTCGGGATACTACATGTCCGAGGTATTCAGCTGAGGTGGCGAAAAAGAGGCACTTAGACATCTTGCAGGTCAAACCGGCCCAAATGAGGCGCTCGAGGACGAGGTCGAGACGGTGGAGCATCTGCGCATCCTCTTCTTCGCGCGCGGAGAGACCATAGGCGACTTCTTCTCAGGAGGGGGCGACTTCTCTGGCGAGGACATTGCAGGGCGGCGTCTGGGCGCCGCGGCTGCAGTCCTTCACTACACTATGAATGAAGTGTTGGGTGACCACAGAGGAACAGAAAAGAGTACATTGGTGATATGTACATATAATCTTGGTGTCGCGCGCGCAGCTGCAGTGATGTCGTCTGCAGCTGCTGCAAGTTCTTCTGCTGCGCCACCACCTGCATTAGCTCCAAATCTCACTGCCCAGCAGAAAGACAAAATGGCCGACGCTCTGCTTCAAAGCATTAACTACGGCCGCGACGCCCCACTGCTCTCGCTGCCCCTCAAGCTTACTGACCGCTGCTTTGCGGGGCAGACGAAGTCAGCGGGTGCTTGGATGCTGGGCATGCTGCAAGCAGTTGGCATCCAGAGCCCTCGTGAGTCGCAAGCTAACTTCACCTGGGCAAAGGTGGTACAAGTTATCGACGACGAGGACGTTCAGACCGCGTTCCCATGCGAAGAGAAGGCTCTGTCTTCTCTAGAGTTCGTGGTGAAGCCCTTATTCTGCACCGACGCCAACATGCAGCACCTGGGAGGGCGCGCGTTTGTTTTGCTCAGCGAACAGGTCGACACTACCATCAGGTGAGGCAGCCACAACTGTACTCCCGCTGCTTCCTGACCCTCCTAGCCGCTTGCCGCGCACTATAGCTTTGGCGCTGCAGGACCCTGCGCAGGCAACGCTCACAAGGTCACTGCACACACACCAATGCATATGTACTGACACATCGTGGTCACCGCCTGCAGTGTCAATGGATGCGAACGTAACGTCCCTCGCGTCCGGTCGGCGCAAGGGGCCTCCAAGTACTCCATCGGTGGCATCTATGACGTCGGGGGCATCCGGTCCGGGCTTCTAGAGGGTCGCCTACCGATGAAGCTGGCAGCCCTCATGTTCTGCATGGAGGTCGGCGGAGAGTGGTCGAATGTGCCGGCGGTTTCCAACATTGAGGTCGTGACCGTCATCGGTCTCCCCGTTCATCGACGGCGTTTCTGCGCCACTGCTGAAGTCGGGCGTGCAAAGGGCCACCTCTGCTGCCCCGGCAGCATCCGGGCCGTTCGTCGCTGCAGCACTCTCGCAAGCTGCACCACTCCCGCAACATTGGGAATGCGTGACGCTAAGCCTTCGCCTTCTGAAGGAGCCCAGCCGGAGAGCGCCTGACTCACCACTGGTTGCCAAATCTGCGACACCACTGACTTCGGGCGCTCGACTGGCGACCTCTACGGCCTCAGCAGCATCCTCGCAGTTTGTCGCTGCAGCACTCCAGCAACCCCGGGAGTGCGCAACGCTACCCCTTCGCCGTCTGAAGGAGCCTAGGCCCGAGACATGACCATTAATGCAAGCTGGGGCGCTCAAATGACCCGCCCACCCGCCCCCGGGCTCTGCCGGGGTCTCTGCAGGGCCTGCTGGGACATCTTCACATGCGTCTTCACCTGCGTCGGCGTGCGGCATCGGCCAGCGGCTCAGTGCAGCCGCCGATATTCCCAGTTGTAATTATTTTTTATTACAGCGGCGTGTCCATGAGTCCTTCGTCCATCGCGGCGAGGGCAGCGGCAGCGAGAGCGGGCGGCGGCGCGCGCTCCATGACCCTATCGTTTTAACGATAGTTCGAGGGAGAAGTGAGAAGCAGAGACCTCAGTATAAACATACAGAGGTTAGAATGAGCATCCACGATGCATGAGATGGATGTATCCATGATAGATATGCATCTATGATGCACATATCATGGATGTATCCATGATAGAGGTCAAGAGACAAGGGACCCATCGGTGATAGAGGGGAGTTGCCGCAAGGCGGGGAATGAGGGTGAGGAAGGGAAGGGGGCGTGGCTACGAGAAAGTGATTCAGTGCCACGTGCGAGGCGAGAATATTACAAGGTTTTTTTTCTCGTCCCTCGTTCTCGTAGGGCGGTCAAACACGCCTTTCAACTTCTAAGGGTGAAAATTCACCAAGTCAAGATTGAGGTTTTATCACGCGATTTTTAGGGTATTGCCCTGGAAATGGGTAAATTAGACGGCCGCTGGTGAGACAGTTCCTGGTTGCCTAAAACAAAACGTCGCACCCGTTGCTCCGTTTTGGAGGGGGTGTTACGGATGCCCCTCCGTCCTCTCCTCCGTCCTCCCTCGTATTTACTTTCTAAGTCCTGTGAGGTCTCCCTCTTCACGTGAGGAGAGGCGACGGGCCCCCTCTCTTCTTTTTCTCTTTCCCCCTTTTCCCCACTCTCACGCACCCGCTCTGTTTACGTTAGTGTTCTACGTGTTAATGTGAGTGTGCGTGAGATCGTGGTGTTTGGGGTTTGTATAGAGGTTTTTATCCGGTTGTGTTCTGGAGAGAGAGCGAGCGATGGCGTCGCTCTCTCTCCTCTCGGCCGCCCTGGTCACCGCGATGGTGCCAGGGCGATAGGCTGGAAGGGAGTGCGAGAGGGTGAGTGGGGGTGGGACCTCTAGGTGGGAGAGGCTGAGCTACAGCTGCTCAATTTGTGAGCGAATGGCGTGAAGGAATGGGATGAAGGAGAGGCCGGGACGGGCAAGGAGACGAACACCATGTGGCTGGCGGAGTGGAGTGGCTGTGGTTGTGGTTGTGGCTTGTGATTCAGAGAATAGTTGAGGTGTGGGATGGGGCCCTCCAGGGGCAACCATGCTGGTGGAGGGCTGAGCACAGGGAGCACTGGGGCTGGAGGGAGGCATAGCACCGGCGGGAACACCGCTCGCACGAGGATGGGGCGACGGCGGTCGAGAGAGCTCGCCCAGAGCCCCTGGGAAACTCTGGGGTAGAGAGAAAATGCGGGAAACACACCGGGGGGGGGGGGGGGGGGGGGCAAGGAAAAAAAGTGAGCGCACACATGAGAAAACAAGAGAGGGGGGATCGAGAGCGATCACCCCCATGGGGCGAAGGAGATCGAGATCGGAGGATCCCGACCGGACGGAGAGGGTGCACGCCCAAAGGGGGAAAGCAAAACACACGAAGGGAGCGCCCAGGGGAGAGAGGCTCCCTTGCCCCTAACCAAGCTGTGGCCTGTGTTGTTGTAGGAACATGATTCGCGGGTTGGCGTGTGTGGCAGTAGCGGTAGTAATGCTCCTCGGTAATGTTTATTGGGATTCTTATTTCAAATCCGCGCGGTGCGGCACAAAAGATTCCCCGCTCGCTCCTTCGTATGTGAGTGTAGCCTGCGATACAGCAGTGCGGGCGATGGCGCTCTGCCTCGCGTAAAGCCGCGGTGGTTGCCCCATGGGCACCACCGTGATGCCCCTCCTCGACTACCCGCAGGCTGCCGCTAGCGGAAGGAAGCCCCTAGTACCCTCAAGATGTATGCGCTTCCCCATTGAGGAAAGGGCGAGAGAGCTTTAATTTTGCAATGCGCTATGTATCCTTCATTGGTGAGGGCAACACCTTGGATCGACTGTGGGCGCCAAAAGCCAGTAGGCAGGAGACCGGGGGCATTCAAGGGGTAGAAGGGGCCTGCGTTTTTGCGTGGTGGCTCAGGACGGCCTCGCTTCCACTTAAGAGAATGGCCTGCGAATTCTTGGGGAGGGCTCACTCGATGCTGAGTGACTGGGTAACAAGACGTGTGGCTTGCGTCGTGGCTCGGGCGTTTGGAATGGGCAGGTGTCAGCGGTGGCGCGCCTGAAGGGGTTGTTGCGCTGGGCAACAACAAATCTTCAGAACCAAGGCTGAATCTCAGCGGATCGTGGCAACAAGGCCACTCTGCCGCGTACAATACCCCGTTCCTTATTCAAGTCGTCTGCAAGGGATTCGTCGGCCCGGGCGCGGAAATTGTGGTCGCGCGCGGCTCAGGCAGTGCTACCGTTGCTCGTGGCGTGCCCGGGCCGGTGGGGAGCTTTCCTTCCGGCATGGATTCTAACTTAGAGGCGTTCAGTTATAATCCGGCGCATGGCAGCTTCGCCGCATCGCCGTTTCCGGCGGCGGCTATACCGATGATGCGAATTGGTGGTTCCTCTCGTACTGAACCAAATTACCGTAGAAAAGCGGACAGCAGTAGGGTAAAACTAACCTGTCTCACGACGGTCTAAACCCAGCTCACGTTCCCTGTTGGTGGGTGAACAATCCTGCATTTGGCCCCCGCTGCGAGGCAGTGATAGGAAGAGCCGACATCGAAGGATCAAAAAGCTACGTCGCTATGAACGCTTGGCAGCCACAAGCCAGTTATCCCTGTGGTAACTTTTCTGACACCTCTAGCTTGAAATTCCCAAAGACGAGAGGATCGATAGGCCACGCTTTCGCGGTTTGT